>ML685771.1:681127-726418 GCA_007922175.1 Pelusios castaneus
GGCATTGGTCCCATCCGGCCCATGGGCTTGGGTGGCCAGGGCCTTCAGCTGGTCCACCATGTCTCACAAGAGGGCACAGCCCCAGACTGCCTGACTTATCAGCAGTGGATTAGTCTCTTGTTGCAGCCGCAGCGACTCTTGCTAGGTGGCCATTTGTGCCCGAGTGGCCTGTTGCTGGGCCATGGTGGCCTGTATCAGGGCCTTTACTCTGTCTTCCATGGTAGTATGCACGCTGGCTGCTGCACAAATGGGATCCCACTCCTGACACCAGTTGTGGCAGATTGAGCCCTCTCAGGCCTGTGGGTCCTGCGTTTGAGGTTGTGGTAACCAGCTGAGGCACAGTCTTCCGTCCTCCAAACCCCCAGCGCTATGGATCCCCAGTCCCTCCTGCCCTGGGGCTGGGCTCTGCATCCCACAGGCCGCTGAACCTGGGGCCATAAGGCCGATCTGGGCACGCTTGCCTTGATTGCCTGTACCTCTTCGACGCTGGCAGCAGTGGCTATGGATCAGCTCCGACTGGCTGAGCTCTCCTCCGCTCTACTCCCTCCACACACCAGCTCTGCTCCTACCTCCACCTCCAAACAACAAGCCCAAACTCCCTCACTGCCTGGCTGCACCAGGGGTTATTTTTACCTTCTACCCTTAATTGGAGTCAGGTGCCTTAATTGGCTCAAAGCAGCCCCGCCCCAGCTATCCTGAGAACAGGACCTTGCTGAGCCTGGGGCTAATCTACCTGTCTTCCACCACCTTCCTGTAGCCATCAGACCCGGCTCTGTCACAGTACGAATAGTTGGAATTATGTTTTTCAATGTACATTCCTCTGCTTTTATTAGCATCAAATTTCATCTGCAAATTTTCTTGCCCAGTCACCAGTTTTATGAGATCCTTTGGTAACTCTCTGCAGTCAGCTTTGGACTTAACTATCAGGAGTAATTTTCTATTGTCTGCAAACTTTCCCACATCACTGTTTCCCCCCCCTTTTCCAGATCATTTATGACTATGTTGACCACCACTGGTCCCACTACAGATCCCTGGAGGATACGGCTATTTGCCTCTCTCTGTTCTGAAAACTGACCGTTCATTCCTATCCTTTGTTTCCTATCTTATAACCATTTACAGACTCATTAGAGGATCTTCCCTCTTAACCAACGGCTGTTTACTTCGCGGAAGAGGCTTTGGCAAGGGATCTCATAAAGGTCTTCTGAAAATCCAAGTACACTATATCCACTCAATCTCTCTTGTCCGCCTGTTTGTTGATCCCCTCAAAAAATTCTAGTAGATTGATGAGGCATGATTTCCCTTTACCAAAGCCATGTTGTCTCTTCCCCAACAAATGGTTTTCACAGAGAGATGGTTTGTAAACAGGCCTCAGAAAGAAAAATCTGGGCTTGCCTTCCCCTCCCTGTCACTTTACCTCAGGCCACCTTTTTGGAGAAAGGCTTTGGGTGGGGCAGGAAGAAGTGGTAAGAAAATAAAAGAGCGCTATTTACTTACTAGAGAGTTGCTGCTGAAGTTGTCGGACCAGGGCAGCTGTCTGCTGCTGCTGCTGTGTCTGCTGGAGGCCCTGACGCTGGAACTAGAGAGCCAAAAAGGTGATTAGAAAGGGCTCTGAGGCTCAGCATTCCCACACACTCCCAGCGTTAGGCAGCAGCTAGTAGGGATGGAGGGGAAGCACTGCGGGGATCGATGGAGTGTGATGAATGACTCTTCCCTCCCAGCTGTGAGAGATACACTTACGATGGGCTGCTGAGGAGGAAGAGCCTGCATTCCTAGCCCAGGGGGCTGGCCCTGGGCCTGCGGCTGAGGGACCGTGGACACCTGTGGCTGCTGCTGTGCTGGTGCCTGCTGCTGCTGCTGCTGCTGCTGTTGCTGTTGCTGCTGTTGTTGTTGTTGCTGCTGCTGTTGCTGCTGCTGCTGCTGCTGCTGCTGCTACAAACCCAGAAGCAAAAGGGAGCATTTGGTGTCCGGGGGAGGGACGCGCAATGAGACAGAGACAGCCGTCTGGGACAGACTGCAGAGCAAAGGTTGTCATTCCGGCTGCCCCTCGACCTAACCATTACATGTGGCTTTCTTACAGGGGCTGGAGCAGAAGGGACTTTCCGCAGGGCCAAGAGCATCTGTGACAGGGCTCAGAACAAAGCCTGGGTCACCCCACTCCGTTAACCCTAAGAGCAGCTGTCCTCTCTCTGGGCCTCGGGGGCCCCAGACACGACCACACACAGGACGGGGCCTGCAGCACCAGAGTGAAAAAGCCACCCACTAAGGGGCTTTACTGAGAGGGATGTTTGGGGAAATTCTGGACCCGCTTTTTTTCTTTAACTGAAAAAGTGAACTCAAATAGACGTGCGAACATGCATGAGATGCTGCATGCAAATCGTACAGCGAGTTAGGGAGCATGGTTCACTGGAACCCAGTAGCCTCCAAAGTAACATGTCCCTGGTAATTCTCAAACTGAGCAGTGCCATTTGAGGAGCAGGTGTGTTAATACCCACATTACCATCTTATCTGCACCCAATATTCAGCAAATCCAGGGAATAACCCACTTCTGTTAACATGTGGTTATGAACTGCTTCTGATCTAGGAGAAATTCCTACCCTAGAATTAGCACACCATGGTCTACTGCAAGAACACATACAAAGAACAAGTGAGGAGGCCTTTGTAGTCAACAACTCAGCAAATGAACATGCAAGCTCAATATTAGGGGACCTTTTCTAATAACAAAATCTCCTGGCCCATGGGACAGCCTGGAAGCTTCATCCAGGTTCACTTGGAACACATCTCACTGGAGACAGCCAGAGGGCTTGTCTACAGACAAACTGTCATGGAAACAATTAGCTGCCTTTCATTCCCACGCCTGCAGTTTGGGGCTAGACTGTGCACACACATTTTAGAATAAGTGTGAGAACAACATGAAATATGAATGTACCCTCAGACTCGCACTAACTCACTACAGGTGGCACCTGTAATCAACACAGCCATTTCCATTCCAGTTACATGGCCTAGAACTCCTTCTCGATGGAAAAGTCCTGCCCTGGCCTCAGATTGGGAGGAGATCTCCAGTTTAAGAGGGTCATTGAGACCTATCTGGCTCACAAACCATGTCTAAAGCAGCACTGGAGAGACAAGGTGGGTGGGTAATATCTTTCACTGGGCCAACTTCAGGTGGTGAGAGAGAGAAGCTTTGGAGCTACCTGCTTTGTGCGGCTTGAAAGCTGGTCTCCCTTATCAAGAGAAGCTGGTCCAATAAAAGCTATTACTGCACCTCCTGGGAGTGGAATGGCTCCAGCTACACTGCATGAAGCCACTTTGGTAAAACTCAGAGCTTAGCACCACTGCCCCGCTAGCTGATTTGAGGGCCAAATTTCTGCCAACATATGAAAGGCTCAGCTAGAGCAGAAAGCAGGCCAATGAGAGACAGACACAATGGACTTTTCCTTTCTGTGGCCAGTGACAGCAAAGCAATGCCCCCATCTCTCTACACTGCTAACACGTCCGCAGAAGAGAGACTAGCAGAGAGGCAGCAGAAGAGGCATTTTAATCACCCATCGAAGGAAGTGTGACAAAGCCCCTGCTGCAGTTAGCGCTTCCTGCTGGCACGGCAGAACATAGCACAGCTTTGAGGACACCTCTGGCTAGTGGTGTTTGCCAGGCTCTGCAGATGATGGGAGGGAGGGGAAGAAAAGACGCAGGCCTTCCCTTACCCTCAGCATCTGTTGCTGCTGCTGCTGCTGCCTCAGGTACTGCTGCTGCTGCTGCTGCTCAGGTAAAATCTGACTGGGCCGGATTCCTGATGGGACCCCTGGTGTGCTCATATGATTCATCCCGCTCATCAGAGGTGCTTGCTGGATGGACTGATGAGGAAACCTTGAGGTAACAAGAAGGATCAGTAGCGCTAGACACAGCATGGAGATGGAGTAGCTGAGCTTCTCGTTCTTTAAGAAAACCAAATGCCTCAGAGCAAACATGGCCAGAACCAGAAACCCCCACATCGCCAATTCAGGGAGCCCAGAACACCCAGTGGGATCCAGGTGCCTTCTCGACTAGGCCTGGATGCAGGGTTCTCTCTGTATTTTTTCAAAGGTTTGCCACTCTAGGATAGAAGGTCTCCAGCAACGGGACTCGGAGCCCTGCTCCTGGAGACAAGTTCCTGGCTGTATCCGTCCCCCTGGCGGAGACTGATGGTGCAGCTAGACTTTTCCCCAGTGGTGGGATGTGTGTGGACAGTCTCACAGCCAGATCCATCTTCCTCTCCTGTCAGAAGAGACAGGGGCAGATTCCCCAGCAAGATCCATCATCTACCTGTTTGAGACCCCAGCCCTTCTCCCCAGCGGTCATGTGGTTAATGACTTCCCTGTCCTTCCCTCTACAAAATTCCAACTCTTTCCTGTAGCTCACAGCCTCTTAAGCCCTCTCCCTGCTTGGGGTTCACACACTTTTCTCCCCAGGTTACGCTTGGAATTTCTTTCTGGTTGTAATACCTTTCTGGGTCTGACAAGGAGCTGGACCAGGGCATCAGCTCGAAGGACACAGGATTCCAAGCTGCTGAACATTACAGCAGAACTCCTGTAGCAGTGGGGCCACAAAAGGCTTTTCAGGGGCCTCCCTCTACGAGCCCTGTCTAAGCAAGCACATTGCAGAAGCTCCTGTGCAACATCAAGAGCTCCTCAATGCCTGCAGTTTGGGAGGTACCTCTGTGCGCTGCCCAGGGCATGGCCGTAGCCAGGGGCCTGCTGATGTACATAGCCGCTTGGTCTCTGCTGCATCTGTCTGACGGGATCCACAAGAGCTGGGGTAGAGCTGGGATGGGAATTCTGGTAGGGCTGGCTGGAATAGGTGGGAGGGACCATTGTGCTGGGCTGTGAGGGGTGCTGTGGCAGGCCTATGTGCGAGACGTAAGGCGTGTAACCCTGAGAGAAAGAAAGAAGATTGTTCAGATGTCCTGGAATACAGAGGGAATGGTTAGGAGGGGGTTTCCCATTGGGGCTGCAGTGTTAGAAACCCAGGGCCTCATGTTCCACTTCACTCTCTTGCCACAGCCGGGGATTTCCAAGGAGATGAGGGAAGTGGGGATACCAGGGCCCCGCAGTGTGACTGCACCGGAACCCACCCATCCTTCATCCTCTGCTCCCCGGCCAAAGAAAGGCCCACTCACCTGGGAAGGCTGTAGGGCTCCGTAGGAAGGGGTAGGAGGCATGTGGCGCACTGGTGGCTGACCTAGCAGTCCCTGGCCCTGCTAGAAAAGAGCACAAGACATTCACACTCAGGAACTCGGAGACCTACAACTGTCCCAATCCCTCTTTGATATCCTCTAGGTCAGTGATCCCTGAACTTTTGGGGTCCTGTCCCCTTTACCGGGTCTGTGCCCCCCAGGAGCTGGGTCATGAGCGAGGCCAAAGCCATGGCCAGGGACTGTGAGTGGGGTCCAAGCCACAGCTGAGGAGGGGGTAGGGGTTAGAGCGGCAGGGCCCTGGGGAAGGAACGGGGCCAAGAGACAGAGCCTGGGTGCGGCCATGGCCAGGAGCATGGAGCTGGTGCAGGGATACAGTCAGGAGCTGATGCTGGGACTGCAGCTGGGGAACAGAGTTGGGTGGCGCTTCCTCTCCTTCTCCATGGGGGCTGGCCCAGGGCCCCACCACGCCCATCCCAAAGGTTCCTCGGCACCCTCCAATTCGAGACCTCTGCTCCAGGCAGAAGTGAACTCCCCAGCAGTGTCTGGCAGCACTCCGCAGACTGGAGCCAACGAACAACCTGTCCTCCCTGGGACTCAGTGCACAGCAGTGAGCACCTGGGCTCGAGGGACCCACCTGCCAGTCAGGACCACTGGCCGTGGAGGACACTCCCAAGCCAGCCTGAAGGAAACACATGCCTCCATTTCTGTTGGCACCCCCTGCCGGCCTCGCACCACGGACACCAACCCCGGCTCGGCACCCCCTGCCGGCCTCGCACCACGGACACCAACCCCGGCTCGGCACCCCCTGCCGGCCTCGCACCACGGACACCAACCCCGGCACGGCACCCCCTGCCGGCCTCGCACCACGGACACCAACCCCGGCCCGGCACCCCCTGCCGGCCTCGCACCACGGACACTAACCCCGGCCCTCCCTTGACCTAGGCCCGGCCCCCCCTGCCGGCCTGTAGATGCAGTAACACTGGCTCATTCTCAGCATCAGTCTCCCCGTCTCCCTGCTGATTCCAATCTACGACACAGGCGAACAAAGAAGAAAATGACCCAAGGCCTATGATGATGCCAAATGCTCTGGTAGCCTCGAGGTGCCAGGTGCTAGAGAAATACTAACCACCTGAGGCAGATGGAAATTCAGGGTGAGGAAGAACATCAGGGAATTTATTTTCCAACATGAATAAGAGAACAAAAACCAGTGAGCACTATTCCCACCAAGAGGCAGGACCCACTACACCAGCCCGGGCTGGAGACAGCTCTGCCATACCAGCTTAGCTTGAAGTTGCTGCCGGAGCAGCTGCCCTTGGGTAACCGGAGGCTGCTGTCTGTAGACTGTTGGCTTGTAGGAAGGGTCAATTCCCACCATGCCACTCATCCCCGAAGGCAGCACCCCGCTGTAGGAGGGCCGACTCTGCACCAGCTTTCCCAGAGGCATGCGTACAGGCCTGTAGGAGGTATCCAGTCGAGGGCCACCTGCAAGAGAAGAAAGAAAAGCCACGCTCTAGGGCCCACAACACTAGCTCAGGAGCAGCTGGGAAGGAGTACATCTGCTGGTGATTCTTCTCTAGCAAGCCATGTCACGCTGAGGAAGCTGGGGGGCAGAGCGGGTACAACCCCCCCAGCTAGTCAGAGTGCCTCTTCCTTACATTTGGTCACCCAGAAGATGGACCAGGCTACAGAGAAGGAAGCTTCTGAGGTACCTGCAGAGCTGCCCCACCTACCTGCTGGCAGAGGCTGATTCTGGGCATAGAGACCCACTGGTGACTGCCCATACGCCAGTCTAGACATGGAGTTCCCAGCCTGGTGATGCATGAGGTCTGTGGACATGCCAACTCCATAGGAGACTCCTCGACCAGGGCCCAGCACAAAATCCTGCAGGAGGAAAGAGACTGAGAGAGAGCAGCACACCTGAGCCTCGAGGAACTCACGGCTGGGACAAATGCCGCTGGTCTCCTCATCCAAGGAACAGAGAAGCACCTCTCCTGGAGAGGGAAAAGATGGGAGGAGGCCTGACGTTTCACTGCTGCCGTTGGGAAAGGACAGTGCTAACCACATGCTCCTCAGAGGCACCACAGAGGGGGCAGATCTACGGTTGGGGGTGGGACAGAGCCCAGCTGGCGGGAAGGACCACGTTACCTCAGATTTGTTGGCAGGCTGGTTGCGTTTCTTAGTCTTCTTCGGTTTCTTGCGCTCCTCAGTGGAGGTGGCAGGATTGGAGCTGGTTTTATCAGCCTTGGTGGGCTCTACAGCCTTCTTCTCTGGCTCGACGGCCACAGGTGTCGGCGGCTCCTCCTCCTCGGGAGGCAGCGGCAGGGGCTCCAGATAGTAGCTGCGGGGCTTGGGTTTCAGGTGTGTGTGATACAGCAGGAGCCTCTGCTGCTCCTCGAACCTGGACACCTTACGATCCACCCGCACAGTCCCAAACCAGCCCCACGAGAGGGGGGCAGAGTGCTTCAGTCCCTCAAACAGATCCCAGGGGGAAATCTTCTGCTTTGTGGAGACTTGCAAACCCTTGAGAGACAAGAGAGTCAGTGAGCAACCCCTGGCAAGGGAACAGGGAGCCCTGAGCCTTTACCCAACTCCACTCCATCCCCGCTCCCCCCAGGAAATCCCCATTTCAACTGGCTCCTCCATTCATCCCCCACCCCCTCTCGTCTCCAGCTGCCCACTCTATGTAGTCAGGCTGCGAACTGCTGTGGCATGGCTCACGGGTTTCCAGGGGCAAACAGCCACCATTTAAATCCGGCAACGATCAGTATCTCCCTGACAGGGCCCTGGCTCCCTGGGACAGCTACACAAAACATGGCATTGGCACAAACCTCTTCCAGAGCCCAGCACAGGCTCCAGGCAAGAGGAGCCCAGGGGCAGCCAGGAATCAGAGGCCCAGGAACTGGGCTACTTGCCTCCTTCTTGAAAATGGAGTCAAAGCCAGCAATCTTGTTGCCTTTGGTGTCGATGAGGGATCCCTGAGGTTCACAGGTAATGACGTCCCGAGTCTGTTTGGGAAGAGGAAGGAGCTGTCGCACCTTCTCCAGGCTGTCAGACTGTCGGTCGCCCAGCTCCTTCTGTACAAGGCATTGGCGGATGGGGGGAGACAAAGGCATCAGAAACCATTACAATAGCGGCATCCATTGTGACCTACCTCGAATCACCGTTACCCCCACAACCACCACTTCCATTGCTGCCCCACCCCCCGAGTACAACGTACTGTCACAGCCCCCAGATGGGTCAGGCCTCCCTCACCCGGAGTTTCTTCACCAGGTTCATGTATGCTCGCTTGTTCTCCTCCATGCTGCCCTGAGAAATGCTGGACATGTCTGCAGCCAGGGTGCCGTTGATGAGCACGCTCAGCATGTCCAGCACGGTAGTGAAGAGCTCGCTGCGGGGCAGAGAGGAAAGGACACTAGCTCCACAGTCCAGCGCTGCACCTTGGCTATCACAGAAACCGGGGCTCCCTGGGGCATGTCCTCAGGCCTGGGGCAGGGCTGGACGTTTTATAGCATGCTGTGCAGTCTGAAATACCCGCTCCTCTGGAAAACTGCACCACAGCCTCCCGGATCCCAGACCATCCCTATACTCACACCCTCCAGACAGCTGGATGTTGTGTCGCATCCCACACCTCCTGCGTGCACGCTCAGACTGCCTCTCCTCGCACTACAGTCCCTGCACGTGCTAGCACAGTTCCCTGGCTCTTCCCTGAGCTCCACACAGCTCGTCTGTGTCTTTCTGGTGACACGAGATCAGTCCTCGTGCAATCGTGTCTGTGGAGCATGCAGCCAGACCGCCCTACACACTGGGAACCAGCTGCTCGCCACTTCTCCTAAGTCCCTTTCACTCCGGGTTCCTGCAAGCTTCTTGCAGGAGAGGTCTGCCCATGCTTGGGGCTCACTCTCCCCACAGCACAGGCCAGCTGGATGGGCCAGCATGCCCCCACCAGGAGAGGGCTGGACTAACAGGGGCCCTGCTCGGAGACATGCTTACTTGTTTGACTGCATGTCCACAGTCCCACTGCTGATGATGTCCAGGAGGAGTACCGCCCACTCTGTCGTCTGCTGTGTGCTGCGCTGAACCGTGTCAAACATCCCCCCCACCTGGCAGGGAACAACGTCTGTCAGAGCACGGTGAACCCCAGGGCCCCAAAGGGAGGGTGGAGGTGAAGCCAGGACACCTCTTAGGGGCAGGTGAGGGGCCCAGCTAACGCGTGCTCTGCTGTAGGCCCTGAAATGGCTCCTTTCTCTGCCAGAAAAGGGAAGCACGGCTGGCATGTTTCTGAAAGACTCCAAGGTTTGTGTCCTGCCACAGAGGACAAGGCAGCCAGGTCTCTCCATCCATCCCATCCCCACAAGGAAATCTCCATCATTCCCTCCCTTCCCCGGAAGAGAGGTCTCCCTGTTTATTCTTCTTCTCCTGCTGCTCACCAGATTCAGTCGCAGTTTCAAGGCCTCATGCATCAGCTGTTTGGCTTTGCAGTCATCCTGGTACTGATCTTCTCGCCAGTTTGTAACAATCTAGGAGATTTAGAAGAGAGGTGAGGAGCCGTGGGCACACCCATCCCAGTCTCCAGGTGTAGAAGCGGGTCAGGGAGATGCCGTCCCCAGGGATGATGACTGGCCATTGTTCCCAGGCTCTTGTGAGGGCTGGAAAAGGGCCTACCTGCTGGACCTGGCTGTAGAGTGAGGTCAGCAGGCCTTCTCGCTGTTCATCCTGCCCTTTCAAACACGTCAGCACCAGTGACAGGAAGGGCTGCTGGCTCAGGAGGGACATGCTGGGAAGGCAAAGAGGAAGTGAACTAAACAGTAACACAAATCTCACACAACTGGGTGACTGGGCAACAAAAGGGCAGATGCAATTGGATGCTGATAAATGCAAAGTAATGCGCACTGAAAACCACAATCCCAACTGTACATCTAGCTGTTACCTCTCAAGAAAGAGATCGTGGAGTCACTGTGGATAGTGCTCTGAAAAGATGCATTCGATGTGCAGCGGCAGTCAAAAAAGCTAACAGAAAGCTAGAAATCAGTAGGAACGGGCTAGATAGTAAGAAAATATATCGATCTGCCTCTTTATAAATTCATGGTATGCCCACATCTTGAATACTGTGTGCAGATCTGATTGCCCCATCTCAAAAAAGATATATGGAATTGGAAAAGGTACAGAAAAAGGCAGCTAAGATGATTAGGGATGGGGAACAGCAATTAATAAGACTAGGACTTTTCAGCTTGGAAAAGAGATGACTGAGGGGGCTATGATAGAAGTCTATAAAATTATGGCTGGTGGGGAGAAAGTAAATAAGGAAGTTTTATTTACTCCTCATAACACAAGAACTAAGGGTCACCAGATGAAATTACTAGGTTCAAAACGAACAAAAGGAAGTATTTTTTCACAATGCACAGTCAACCTGTGGAACTCCTTGCCAGAGGTTATTATGAAGGCCAAGAGTGTAATGGGATTCAAAAAAGAACTGGATAAGATCACAAAACTAGGTTAATCGTTGGCTGTTAGCCAGGATAGGCAGTGATGCCAAACAAGACGCTGAAGTATCCCTAGCCTCTGTTTGCCAGAAGCTGGGAATGGCTGATTGGATGACGACCTGTTCTGTTGTTTCCTCTAAAGCACCTGGCTTGACCACCATCGGCAGACAGGCTACTGGGCTAGACAAACCATTGGTCTGACTCCTTCTGGCCGTTCTTCTGCTTCCAGATGCTAGAAGTGGCTACCCAGGGCTTCCTGGGCACTCCCCAGAGCTCACCTCTTCTGCTTCTGGCGATCACGCTCTTTGCGGGACGAGGAGCCCAGGTGCTGCCCTTTCTCCAGCTCTTCTCCCGCGGCTTTAAGTACGTGGCCTTGCACCGATGTTGGCAGCTTGGCGATAAGTGGGGCCACCAGCCACACTCCTGACCTTTCCAAGGAGCTGCGACACAGAGCGGACAAAATGCTGAGTGAGCCAATGGCGAAGGACCCCACTGCCCAGGGGAGAGAGGAGCTGGGGCTGCCCCTACCTGAGGACGGGTTTGGCTTTGTTGCTAGCAGACGCGGTGCTTGCAGCTGTGGTGCTGATGGCGTTGCCTCCTGCGCCAGCAGAGTTGGCAGAGCTGGTCTCTGCTGACTGTTGGAACACCTCAATGGTGGCCTTGGCAATGTTTTCTAACAAGGAGTTCATCTCCTGGAGAGAAGAGAGGTGGAGAGTGGGGCGCACAGCCCTCCAGAAACACTGCTCCTCTTTCTAGAGCACTTGGGGCACTGGCTGAACACAGGAGAGCCGGTTTTCCCTGAGCACAGCTTGCAAGCGACACTCTCGGGGAGCCATTCCCCACACGCCCTCAGAGACCCCCACCCAACATACGGCTCCTGCCCTGCAGCCAGGCAGTTCTCTGAGCTCAACGCAGAACTCACATTGTTTGCAGTCTGCTTAATCATAAGCTGCAGCTCCAGCGAGGACTGCCTCATTGTCCACTGGTCCAAGTTCTGTAACACAGACATACTTCCGCTTAGCCCCAGTGCGGCCCACCCAGCCTCTGCCCTCAGCCATCCATCCCCCGCAGCCCCAAGGTGTGCACGTGCTTTGCAGACAGATCTTATGAACGCGCTGGGGTCTCTCCTCCCCTGCTCGCATCATGGAGCCACACAGGACCCATCCCACCTGGAGGATGCGTTTAATCCTCTGTCGCTGCGGATTCTCTCCCTCCTCGTTGTCCAGCAGTCGGTGTGGGTAACAGATCAGCTGCATCAGCCTCTGGGCCTGGGTGCTGCTCAGAACGGGATCCTGTAAATCGTTGCTGTCTTCACAGAGGGACTTCAGACATCGTTCACCCACCCACTCCTGCAGAACGAGCACAGGATGAGCAGGGTCAGTGGGTACCTGGGCTGTGTTTAGGTGAGCATGCCCAGACAGCACCTGCTCCTTGGTCCTTGCACGGACCTCCCTAGCGAGCAGTAAGGCTCAAAGTCTGCCCTCACTAATGTTCCCCTTTACTTGTCAGGTGCCGTGACTGCAGCCGCAGAAACACGGGTCTGGCAGGTCAGCAGTTGGCCAGATTTAACTCTAGCAGGTCACCACCATGTCCAGGCCTCACCAAAGGCCTTAGGCATCCAAATGTCCCATTTGTTTTTCCTGGATTGGAAGGCCAGAAGGAACCACTGTGATCATCCTGCCCAACATGGGCTGTAGGGCTTCCTTGAATTCAGTCCCACTTCAAGCGCAATGGCTGGGGTTGACCTGAAACATATCTTAGAAAAATTTCCAATCTCGATTTTACAACCGTCAGCAATGGAGAATTCACCAAGACCCTCGGTAAGCGGTCCTCACTCATAAACCGTGCACCTTTTACCAGCATAAATGTGTCTTCAATTTCTAGCCATGGGATCTTGTTACACCATGGCCTGTTAAACTGACTGATGAGCCCTCTCATCAGATTGCTATTCCTCACATAGGTTCTTACAGACTGTGATCGACAGCCCTTAACCTTCTTTTTGACTGCTAAACTAGACTGAAAGACTTCAAGGGTCTTTACCATCACTGTCTGGAGCTCCGCTCCTCCAAATCCTCTCCAATCTGACCGCAGCCCCTTTCGTTCCTCTAAAATGGGTCTCAAAATCCCTAATGACCTCTTCCTCAGCTTCCATGACTATCTTCTTCTGGTTCTCTAATCACTCCTTCACCCCTGGGTCCCCTCTGCAATGCAGCTCTGGGTAAATTCATCTAGAAACACAAATTCAACCAGGCTCCGTGCTGAAGACTCACAGACTTATCTCCTTCTATCCAAAGTAAAATCCTTCTGGCACCTTGTCATCAACTCAAACTCACTATGGCTAAAGCTGAGCCCTCCCCATTACTTTTCTCTCCATCACTCGCAACATCACTCTCCCGCCTGCGTCCCTCTTGACTGTGCCTAAATCTTATTGTTTCTTTCCACATAACATCTCCAAAATTTCCATCCAGCTCTCATCATCTCACATTGCAGTTACCGCCACGCCCTTCCCCCGGCCTCGACAACCGCAATCTTGCCTTGCTCTGATCCACTCAAAACACAACCGCCTGGATCACTGTCCTAGCCTGCAGCTCTCTCCACAGGCTCCCCATCCTGGTGCATCAGATGTAAGCTACTTGTCTTCCCTTGCCAGGCCCTCCATGGCCCAACCCCATGGTACTCATTTATTTCCAGGATGTTCATGCTTTCTCTCATGCTTGGGTGGAACTCCCACTAAACATCTGTAAAGCTGTCTCTTTATCCTCCTGTCCTTAGAACCTTCCCTAAAACACTCCTTCTGCTAACTCGATAGCCGTTAGCTGATGGTGTGCCAAGCCCCTGTCTATCGCACTGGCCAATACCATCCATTGTTTCCTGCCCTGGTCTGTCTGTCTCCTGTCTGATCCTTAGAGAGTCCGTGCTTTGGCAGGGACCAATTTTTTGTTCTCTGTTTGTACAAAGCCTAGCCCAGCGGGTTCCTGAGCCATGACTGGGGCCTCTCAGTTAGAGCCTTGCAGATCCACAGATATCTACTTCTTACCCGCAGATGCAAATGGGGCTATCCGCAGATCCGTTGCTGAGGATTGCGGCTCGGGTGTGGATACTATTTTTATCTGGTCACAGCTGTACGTGCAGAGAGCACCATCGCTCCACCCAGAACATCTGATTGGTCACAGCTGCAGCCCTGACTGAATCCAGGGGCCAGTCCAGGCAGAGTAACAGTTGCTCCCCCTCCCACTTCCAGCCACTCCCCCCAGCACCAAACAGCTGAGTGATCTCAGCAGCCCCCATTTCACATGGGCAGCCCCGGCAGAATAAGAGTTCCTTGGATCTGGGCTAGCTGGGGCTCTGAACAGCACTGGGCTTTTACTGGCTCATCCGGGTCCTGGGTCCTGCCCCCAGCTGTCCTTCAGTCTCTGACCCCAGACTGTGAGAGCCAGAGCCCAGCCCCTCAGAGCTGGTGTTCAGTTTCAGTGGCCAGTCCCCACCTCCACTGATCAGCTGAGAAACTGCAGCAGCCCAGATTTCCCAGCCCAGGCAGAATAACAGTTGCTCGGATCGGAGGCAGCGAAGGCTCTGAAAAACACTGGGAGCTGTTGGCAACTCTCTCCTCTCAGCTGTTTCTCGGGCTCCCTGAACCTAGCTCGCCAGAGCCCCCACACATCAGCTGATGATGGGCTGCTGCTTCCCCCTTCTCTGGCTGCCAGCCTCCCAATCGGATCGCTCAGCTGAATGGATTACCTTGCCCATGCTGAACAGTTGAGTGACCTGATCTTCGCTCTAGTAGGTGGAATAACCAGGGCTCTAGCTATCATTGTGCCATTTCCCCCTGTGCATTATAGGCTGGGATTTAAGAAGCTGGTCACCCTGTGTAGCTGACACAATTAGCCCCGCTGGTGCTTCATCTGTTAGCACATCGATACAAAACATTCAGGATCATTTCAAGTTTTCAGTGACATGGAAACAGGTGATGCCATATCTGACACAGCACGCCCCTCCCCTTTGGCCAATCAATCCTACCCAAGCAGAAGATAACGTTGATTTGACGATACCTGTCACGCAAAGCCTCCCAGCAGGTTTCAGTAATAGCAGCCAGGCTGAACTTATGGTCCTAACTGAGCAATTGCAGTTCTTCTTGTTTATTACTGAGGCTCCTCGCCTGCATGTTCAGGTAGCTGTTAGAGCTTTATCCCCTCAAGGGGGAAGGGTGCCTAAAGAAATACCCGGTCCTTTTAAATGCGGATGTTAGGAAGCTCCTGACACCCGCATTTAAAAGGACCGGGTAGTTGTTTAGGCACCCTTCCCCCTTGAGGGGATAAAGCTCTAACATGGCGACGAGGATGGGATATGAACCCACGCGTGCATAGCACAATGGATTAGCATTCCATAGCCTTAACCGCTCAGCCACCTCGTCTGGGGGCAAATTCGGAGTTATTTTGTCTCAGTTAACTCTGAGGCAGAAAGACTCTGGGGATTTGATCGACCCCCATGAGTACTCCCCATCCGGCTCAGTAGGACGTGGACCGGGTGAAAAAACCTCGGAAGCCTGGCCAGCTAACAAGAACATCAGACCAGCAATCTGATAAAGGAAAGGTAATTAAAGTAAAGGGGCCCAGAGTAGCGACTGGCTCCTAAACAAAAAGTAACACAAAAGTTTTAAGGAGAGGCAAGACATGGTGGCAACATCTGGTGCAAACCGTAATGCCGACAACAGGGACACATTACCTAGATCACCGCATGAATCAACTAGCCCATGCCTTAGGAACCGTAGCCAATGACTCCGCCACAGGATTCGACCTAGTGCAAGATCAAGCTGCAAAAAACCGAGACATGACCCTCGAGAATCGTCTCGCATTGGACTACGTGTTAGCTGAACGGGGCGGGTTGTGCCCTCATAAAAGGCGGGCCATGTTGTACCTTCATCCCTGATAATTCGGGCAACCTCATAGAAGTGGCTAAAAGTAAAAGATCTAAACCAATTCAGAACCTGGTCACTCTGGGAATGGAAGACCAGTAATTTAGGGGTGTGGGGAAGGCAAGTGCTGCACTATATTATGTGGGGATTGGGCATTTTGGTCCTCGTTATTGTGGGTAGGAGCATTGTTAAAATCATCATGGTAAGAGCTGTGGGTCATGTAACGGAAGTACAAGCAGCTTGGGTCGAGTTATTAGAGCGTGACAAGGAGGAAGAAAATTACAACCTGACCAGTGTGGCCTGGGTTTGGCCAAGGGGGGATGTCAGGTGATGCTAAGGCTTACGCTGTCCAAAACCTAGGCCACAAGATCAGCAGTTTGAAGAGAGAAAAAAAAAAGGAGTCAAAGAGCATAAAGATGGGAGAGGCCACAAACCTGTTAAATTACATAAAGCTGACTGACCGGTACAAAAGTGCAGACAGAGGGCGAGGCAAACTAGCTACAGAGGGGAGGGGGAAATTAACAGACCCCCAGAGCTCTGGCTAGATAACCACAGAGAGAGGAGGAGGGGCAGAGAGGCCTTCTGACAATCAGAAAAGACAGCTGGACCGTAGGAGTTGGAGAACACCACGTCACTGCGCTTTTTGAGCCATAAAAGGAGGCTTGTTAGTAGCCAATTAATACACCACAACATTGCAAGAGCTGGGGCTGGTACAGTATACACTGAACAGAAAGCAGGCCTCACTCAGGCTGAGACATTTCTCCTCTGTTCCGAGAAACGATTTCTCTCTGTGCCCAATGACGCCACTACCCAGTCTCCCTCATGTTTTCTGGTTCCAACTGCCAATCAAGACTGCAACAGAGTTTCTGCTCTCAGCCAGATTTCAGTCCCCCATCAAACATGCACAAATCAGCAATGACCCCAAAAGGAGCAAGTTAGCTTTGGGCTCAAGTGTTTTCTACCAAACTGGCAGTGAACTACCAAGGAACTGCTGATTTTTGACACCATACAACAGAGGGTTCACAAGCCGGACAGTCTTCCATAGCTAAGCAAAGCAATGGAAAGGAAAGAGATCAGCAAGCTTCCAGCACTCCCTCACATGATACTGAAATCTAGTTGCTTAGAGTCTGATTCTGGAAGTTATTGACACGGAATAGCCTCACTGGCATCATTATGGCTTGTCAGCTCAATGAAACTCACACCAGGCCAAGAGATGGCTGCTGCAGATCTAAACTCCACGAAACACAGTGGCATGTCTAGTCTTTTCCTTGCAGAGCCCTTTGCCGTACATGATCCAGGGAGAAAGCAGAATTTCCCGCCAATAATGAGATCAGCTGAGTAGTCTGTAAATTCATGCACATGGAATGTGCTGCTCATCTGTATGACATCTGTTGTGACTTGCTCACATGCTCAGGGTTTAACTGATCACCATATTTGGGGTCAAGAAGGAATTTTCCCCCAGGGCAGATTGGCCTGGGCGCTGGGGTTTTTTTGCCTTCCTCTGTAGCATGGGAATGGCTCACTTGCTGGTGGATTTTCTGTATTTTAAAGTCTTTAAATCATGATTTGAGGACTATAATAACTCAGTCCTAGGTTAGAGGTTCATTGCAGGAGTGGGCGGGTGAGGTTTTGTGGCCTGCCCTGTGCAGGAGGTCAGAATGGATGATCGTACTGGCTCCTTCTGACCTTAGAGTCTATGAGATGGGAATGCCTCCCTCCCCTGCAACAACCACATCAAGGCCTCTGCTCGCTCATAGACTTTAAGGTCAGAAGGGACCAGTACGATCATCTAGTCTGACCTCCTGCACAATGCAGGCCTCAAGACCTCACCCACTCACACCTGCAATAGGCCACCAACCTATGACTGAGTTATTTATCTCCTTAACTCATGATTTAAGGACTTTAAGACACAGAGAATTCACCGGTAGGTGAACCATGCCCTGTGCTACAGAGGAAGGCAAAAATCCCCCAGAGCCCAGGCCAATCAGCCTTGGGGGAAAATTCCTTCCCCACCCCAAATATAGTGATCAGTTAAACCCTGAGCACGTGGGCAAGTCTCAACAGCCAGTTATCCAAGAAACAATTCTCTGTAATAACTCAGAACCCATCCCATGTACCATCCCTTCTTAGGCCACTTGTATATCCACCACACGTAGCCCAATATCAGTCAATTTCCAAAACAGGGTAATCATACCATCCCCTCCATACATTTATCAAGCTCAGTTTTGAAAGCAGTTACGGTTTTTGCCCCCACAACTCCCCTTGGAAGGCTATTCCAGAACTTTACTCCTCTGGTTAGAAACCTGTGTCTAATTTCAAGCCTAAATTTCTTGATGGACAGTTTATAACCATTTGTTCTGGTGTCCACATTGGTGCTGTACTCAAATAATTCCTGTCCCTCCTTTATATTAATCCCTCTGATGTATTTATAGAGAGCAATCACATCCCCCTCAGCCTTCTTTTGGTTAAGCTACCTTCTAACTTCCTCACTTTCCGTGGATCTTAGGAAATGGCGAGGGCCATGGAGAAGGGCAAGAGTCAGAAGCCTGTCAGAAGGGCAGGGGAGAGAAGGCAGCACAGGATTTAGGCACTGCCTGGATGGGGCCCAGGATCCTATTAGACTTGAGAGCCAAGAGCCAGGCTCTTCAAAAGGCAAGTAATTCTCCCTGAAACACAACAAGAGCGCAGGACGCAGGAGACCAAGCCCAGCTAGAGAACAACTGGCGTCCCAACCACTTTGTCTGAGTTCAAGTTTGTCTGAGTTCAACCCTCTTTCTCCTCATGCTATCTCCTCTCCCCCAGCACACACATTGTGGCTACTGACTGCCGTCTCACCCTGGTGAGGAGCAATGTGATGGCACCAGAGCTCTCTGGAATACAATATATCATGCCTGAGCCCCCCAAACCAGGGCACCAGCCAGCTCTGGTTAGCAACTTCCAATTCCTGGCACCACCATGTGGCAAACCTGTGCCCTGCATCTTCGAAATGGCAGATGAGACTATCCACCCAACCTGACCCTGTAGGCGGCCAGCTAGAGAGAGTGCCCAGCAGCTGGGGCCGGGGCAGGGTGGAGCGGAAAACCATTTTTACCTGCTGACAGATACTCCTCAGGACATACTTGGCGTAAATGTCCAAGCTGGCTGTCTCTATGGACACTGTCCGGCCAGCTGATTTCTTGGCACCCAGCTCATCTTCCATGAGGTCATCCACCCCTCCAGGGTGGGAAAAGCCAGAGCCCTTCAGCTCTGCATCCCCTATAACCAAGAGGCAAAAGGTCACCTAATACAATAGCGACAAAATCCGGAGCCAGCCCTTCCTGGTCACAGACCACAGCCCATTCTCAATCCCAACCCCCACCCCATGGCCACAGAACTCAGCGCAGGTCATTCCCATCCCTGTCACCTACCACTGCCCCATGGCCAGAGTGCTCAGCATCAGCTATCCTGGTCCAGTCACCAGACACCAGCCATGGCCTCATCCCTGCCCCTACCCTCCTGGGCAAGGAGAATCACGCAGCCACATACACCCAGGCAGGCATCTTATCAGCATGTCTCTACCACAGTCCAACACTCGGTAGAACACAGCTTCCTGCACTCCCCTCTCGTAGGCCTCTCCCTGGTACGTACCCAGCACAAAGACAGCTTTCAGCACTGCAAAGACTGCACCATCCACGATTCGGTTCTGGGAAGCAGCCAGCAAGTGGCGGTCACAGGAGGAGCGAATTCCTACTGTGGGCTTATCTGCAGAGGGCAAAGGAGGGGGGTAAATCCCAGCGTCCAGAGCCACCCAAATCACGCACTATCCAGTGTGCTGAACTGAGGGCCAGCAGGTCTGGCTCTGCTGTTGGTTGGCTGGGCCACTCTGGGGCTCTTCATTTCCCCATCTGTAACATGGGGCCAATGTGGCTAGTGGGGGACGGGGCATCTCTGAACTGCTGGGCTGACAGGCTACATAACAGCAGAGTCCGGGCCACCCCAGTGTAACATTCCCAAGGTTGGCTTCGCAAGGACGTCCAGGCTTCCGCACAGCTTGGAGAAGTGAGGTGACAATGTTCAGAAGAGCAGCCCAGGAACTGATTCGACCCCCCAAATAGAAAGGGCCGTCACAGCAGACAGCCCTAGGGCAGGAGAGTTAAGTTAAGTTGTCATGGGATAAAAGGGAAGGTCCTTTCATGGATTGAGAACTGGTTAAAAGACAGGGAACAAAGGGTAGGAGTAAATGGTAAATTCTCAGATTGGAAAAGGGTAGCTAGTGGTGTTCCCCAAGGGTCGGTCCTAGGACCAGTCCTATTCAATTTATTCATAAATGATCTGGAGAAAGGGGTAAATAGTGAGGTAGCTAAGCTTGCAGACGATACTAAACTACTCAAGATAGTCAAGACCAAAGCAGATTGTGAAGAACTTCAAAAAGATCTCACAAAACTAAGTGATTGGGCATCCAAATGGCAAATGAAATTTAATGTGGATAAGTGTAAAGTAATGCACATTGGAAAAAATAACCCCAACTATACCTATAATATGATGGGGGCTAATTTGGCTACAACGAGTCAAGAAAAAGATCTTGGAGTCATTGTGGATAGTTCTCTGAAGATGTCCGTACAGTGTGCGGAGGCGGTCAAAAAAGCAAACAGGATGTTAGGGATCATTAAAAAGGGGATAGAAAATAAGACTGCAAATGTATTATTGCCCTTATATAAATCCATGGTACGCCCACATCTCGAATACTGTGTACAGATGTGGTCTCCTCGTCTCAAAAAAGATATTCTAGCACTAGAAAAGGTTCAGAAAAGGGCAACTAAAATGATTAGGGGTTTGGAGAGTGCCTCGTATGAGGAACGATTGAAAAGGCTGGGCCTCTTCAGCTTGGAAAAGAGGAGACTGAGGGGGGACATGATAGAAGTATATAAAATTATGACTGATGTGGAAAAAGTGGACAAGGAAAAGTTGTTTAAATACTCCCATAATACAAGAACCAGGGGTCACCAAATGAAACTGATAGGTAGCAGGTTCAAAACAAATAAAAGGAAGTTCTTCTTCACACAACGCACAGTCAACTTGTGGAACTCCTTACCTGAGGAGGTTGTGAAGGCTGGGACTATAACAATATTTAAAAGGGAACTGGATAAGTTCATGGTGGCTAAGTCCATAAATGGCTATTAGCCAGAAAGGGGTTAAGAATGGTGTCCCTAGCCTCTGTTTATCAGAGGATGGAGACGGATGGCAGGAGAGTGATCACTTGATCATTGCCTGTTAGGTTCACTCCCTCTGGGGCACCTGGGCACTGGCCACTGTCGGTAGACAGATACTGGGCTAGATGGACCTCTGGTCTGACCCAGTACGGCCTTTCTTATGTTCTTATAGGAGAGGAGCCAGCCAGCAGGTGCATGCAGAAACTGACTGAAACCCAGATGCTGCTGCTGGAAGGACAGCTCCCAGCCCCTCTGCTCAAGAGTCATTGGAGGGCTTAGCTTGCCTGGGCCATGCGCGGGTCTTTAAAGGGGGAGGCCAGACAGACTGCACAGCTGGGTTTGTCAATGGGATCATGCAGGGAGCAGGGCAGAGAGGAGAGTTGAAGGGGAAACTGCTGCTCTCTGCAGGCAGTGCAGCATGTCAGGAAGGGTCTTTATTCTCCAATAGCTGTTCCTCGTGTAGATCCTTCTACAGACTGTGACCAAGTCCCCCTCGCCTTCTCTTTGAGAAATGGACCAGACTGAGCTCCTGGAATCTAGCGCTGTAAGGCATGATTTCAAACCCTGTAACCAGTCTCCTGACCTCCCCTGAGCCCTCTCCAATTGAGAGCATCTTTCTTCAATTACACACCCCAGGACTGGGCACAGGACTCCAGTGCAGAGCTTCTACAGCCTGAATGCCCTGGAGAGAAGGAAAGGCAGCTGGCCAGGGGGTTCCGAGGACAGGAGACAGGAAGCGGCATAGGTAGCTGAGAGCAGAGCAGCAGGCCTGCGGCACTGATGACAGGCTGCAGGAGACCCCGGCTGACAAACTCTTCAGCACTTATCAGAACGTCCTAGAGCAAGGAGCACACCAAGAACAGTGCACCAAGGCCGGTGTGCTGCCTGGAGTACTGGACTGCCCTGGGCCCACGTCCCTTCTGAGCATGCCTGGCTAACCACAGTGGCCCAGGGGAAGCTAGACAAATGCATTCTCCATTCACCCCTTTCCCAGGACCTGCTAGTCTGGTCTTCTCCAGGGTGAGAGTGCGTGGTCGGTTATCGCACCCTGAGCGCCTCTTGGGGCCAGTGAGCACAGGAGGCCCACAGTGTTGGCTATGGGGAAAGGCTCCTGGAGCCAGTTCACTTACTGCTGTCCTGCTGACATGGGTTCAGCTGCGGGGTCTTAAACAGGTGGAGCAAAATCCGACAGGTCAGACGGGCCCCCGGTTCCGAGTCCTGTTCACTGCAGGCTACAGAAAGCAAAGAGATCAGTGGGGGATTTGGCAGGAGCAGAGCTTGCCTCTACCATCCAGTCGGCGAGCTCTAACTTCTCCAGTAGTGCCCTGCATGATGACTGTTGGAGGGAGAAAGGTGTATTGAATTAATATGCAAGTGAGTGAGCCAATCAGCATGGCCGTTGTGTGGGGGCAGCGGGGCCCAGGGCCAACTGGCCAAAGCCCCCCATGGCGGAGGGGAGTGTGGTGGGCTGACTGGCCTGTTCTGCCCCCCAGGGAGCGGGCCCTGGGCCGGAAGGCTGAGGCTGCGCGCGAGGGGGGGGGAGCCGGCCCCGGCGGCCGCCTGCAGGGGAAGGAGCCGGCCATGTGGGGCAGGACGGCCCAGACGCTGGGCCCCACGTGCTCCGCCCTGGGCCTGCCTGTTCCACCCTGGGGGTGGGGAGGGCTGGCCATAGCCCTCCCGCCCCGCCCCCTTTGGCTCGCTGCCGGCCGTGGGAGGAGGGGCTGTGGCGCGTGCGGGACAGCGCGGAGCCACGTAACCGCAGGGCCCGGGGTGATCGCCCCGTTCGCCCCCCCTTAGGGACGGCCCTGCCAATCAGTGCAGGCTCCCCGAACCCAAACTGCTCCATGACATTCCATGTATTCTATGCCGTTCCTCTCTCCTCCTGCAGCTATGGGGCTAAAAGCATTGGGGTGAAGCTGAAGAGTGAGGAAACTGGGGCACAGGCGGGGGGAGCCCCAGGAGGAGGAGGGTGATAACATATTAGTTGGGTGTTCCTGGCGAAATGATCAGCAATGAGAGTGAATGAGTGCCAGAGGGAGGCACACGAGGTGGTTCGTGCCTCTCTGAGCTCTGCACTGGGCTGTCTGGAGATGGGCGCACAGCCACACTGGGTCAGACCAATGCTCAGTATCCCCTCTGCTGCCAGTGCCAGGTGCTTTAGGGATAATGAACAAGAGAGGGTCCTTCAGTCCCAGCTTCTGGCACTCAGGACCCAGATCACAGGGCAGCCAATAGTCACTGAACGAATTACCCTCCAGGAACTTAGCGAGTGCTTTGGGAAACCAAGTTTCACTTCTAGGCTTTACAAAACCCCTGGCAATGAGTTCCACAGGTTGACTGTATGTTGTGTGAAGAAATAACTCAGTGTTTCTTTTAAACCTCCTGCCTATTAATTTTGTTGGGTGACCACTGGTTCTTGTGTTATGTGAAGGGATATGTAATACTTCCTTATTCACCCTCTCCACACCATTCATAACTTTATAAACCACTGGTTCCCAAGCTGTGCCCTGGGGCCAAAAGCAGCCAGTGGGGGCTTTCAAAGTGGCCCATCACTCCCCTCCTGCTGGCTGCAGAAGGGAACCACTGCCTAGGGACCCAGGTGAAGTGCATTTCTGCAGGGCTGAAAGACCGATGCAGAATCCATACTGCTCCCAAGGGGACAGGAGATCAGCGCTCCCCTTCCCCTGGCTGTAGCAGGGAGCACAGCAAATTGATCCATCTGGGTCCACAGGTGTTGGGGTCCCTCCTGGAGCCACAGGGAAGGGAGCACTGATCTTCTGTCCCTCTCTCTGCGGAAGGGAGCCCCTGCCTACGGACCCAGGCGAAGCACACATAGCTACAGGGAGATGGCTGTCTGGCTGATGTGGGGGCAGCTGGTGGGACCCTCTGTTATAGACCTTTCTCATATCCCCCCTTAACTGTCTCTATTCCATGCTCAACAGCTCCAGTCTTTGGAATTTCTCCTCAAATGGAAGCTGTTTGTTGCCCTTCTCTATATACCTTTTCCATTTCTCACAAATCTTTTTTAAGATTGGTGACCAGACCTGCGTGCACTATTCCAAGTATGGGCATACCACGCATCTAGATAATGGCATTATATTTACAGTCTAATTAGCTGTCCCTTTCCTAATGGATCCTAAGATTCTGGTAGCTTTTTTGATCATCACTGCACACTGAGTGGATGTTCTCAGGAACTATCCACAATGACTCCAAGGTCTCTGTTTTGAGTGGTAACAGCTAGTTTGGATCCCATGACTTTGTATGTATAGTTGGGATTATGTTTTCCAATGCTCATTAGCTCGCATTCATCGACATTGAATTTCATCTGCCATTTTCTTATTGTCACCCATCTCACTGATTACCTCTTCACAAGATCATTTATGAACATGTTGGCTAGCACTGGTCTGCTTACATAACCCTGACCTCTCTCCATTCTGAAAATTGACCATTTACTCCTACCCTGTGCTTCCTATCTTTTAACCAGCTACTGATCCAGGAGAAACCCCAATGACCACTTACTTTGCGTAAGAGCCTTTGGTGTGAGAATTTCTGAAAATCCAAGTACACATAGTTTCATAGACTCTAAGGTCAGAAGGGACCAGTGTGATCATCTAGTCTGACCTCCTGCAAAATGCCGGCCTCAAGACCTCACCCACCCACTCCTGCAATAGGCCACCAACCTATGACTGAGTTATTTACCTCCTTAAATCATGATTTAAGGACTTTAAGATACAGAGAATTCACCGGTAGGTGAACCATGCCCTGTGCTACAGAGGAAGGCTATAGGCACTGCATCACCCTTGGCCACATGTTTGTTGACTCCCTCAAAGACTTCTAATAGATTGCTGAGGCATGATTTCCCTTTACAAAAACTGTTGACCAGTCCTCAACAAACTATGTTCACCTGTGTGTCTGATCATTCTGTTCTTTACGATAGTTTCAACAAAACTGCCTGGCACTGACGTTAGGGTTCCTAACCTCTAACTGTCAGGATCCCCTCTGCAGACTTTTTAAAAAATTGGCATCACATTAACTATTCTGGCACAGATGAATTTATGGATGAATTCCACTGGGTCCTGGTGACTCATTACTCTTAAATTTATCAATTTGCCCAAAAACCTCCTCTAGTGACACCTCAATCTGGGACAGTTCCTCAGATTTGTCACCTACAGTTCTGTCTGTCTAACGGGCATAGGCGGCCTTAGGGGGCGGGCAGGATGAGGAGCTCCCCAAGCTGCAGCAGCGGGGGGGCCACAGCAGGAGCCCCAAAGAGGGTGGCTGGGGACCTGGCAGTGGTGTAGTGGGGGCTGGGGCAGCCCTGGAGAGGTGGGAGGCAGGCGGCCCTGTGGCAGCCCCAGCATGGCCAGTGTGGGGCCCGAGGGCCTGGGGATGGTCCTGTAGAGGTCAGCATGGAGATGGGGGTAGGCTGGCGAGGGGTGGGGACCCAGGGAGCTGGGGAGCAGTGGGGGGGTCAGGGAGTCAGAGCTGGGGTTCAGCAGGGGTGGGGGAGCTGGGGCCAGGGCTCGCCAGGGGGTGGGGATCCGGCTGGGGTTCGGTGGGGGAGGCGGGGAGCTGACGGGAGGCAAGGAGTTGGCCAGGGTTCGGAGGGGGGAGCAAAGAGCCGGGGGGGGGGGGAGAGGCCCCCTGGGGTGCTCAGGGGGGGGGGGGCGGGGAGTCAGCCAGGGAACCCGGACCCCTTGGGGAATATAGGGGGCTGGTAGGGTCCGAGGAGGGCAGAAGTCAAGGAGGGGAGCTCGCCATGTGGCATGGGGGGACCCCGGAATCGCTAAGACTGCCTCTGCTAACAGACCCTCCGCAGAAAACTGGAAGCATTTCAGAGAATGCTGCCACGGAGGATCTATACTTCAGTGTTTTCCACAGCAAGCTAAATTCAGCCTCAAGGATCTCTCTCCTATCTTTCCCCGTTCTAGCGCTACCAATATGTAGTGCAATCACTAGCTCCTCCCCAGCTTCACAGATTAGTTTGTCTACATGTATCAAGAGATCCACAACCTTCACAGCCAACAGGCAATTCACCATGCTGATTTCCCAGTAGTCCTAAACCCTATTACCTGGATTTCTAATGATCGAATCTCCCATCCTCAGTGCAGGAGGTACCATGGCATCATCTGGAAGGAGGGCTACACTCACATCACCTGTTCAGGGTTTCCTTCACAAGCATAAAGCCAGTTACTTTCTTTAAATCAAAGCTCCAGTTCTCAAAAGGTGGCTTCTGGACATATTCCATGGCCACGGATTAGTGGAGTGCATGGGACATGGCTGTGCCCAGGACTTCAGGGCCCCAGAGACCCCTGCTGGATTCTGGGTCCCTTGAGACAGACACTGCATTGCAGGGCGGCCTCGTAAGCAGTACACTGTCTCTGGAAGGGACTCACTCACCAGCATTTAGGAGTGAGGGGATGGCTGCACAGCGAATCAGGTCCTCCAACAGCAAACACTGACGAGCAATGAGAATAGCAACAAAGGTGGCCAAGGAGTCATGGAAGGATAAGTCGCTGACCTGAGAGACATGAGAGCAGCCTGTGATCATCCCCATGCCAAGCCCAGGCAACTCCAAAACACAGTTCCCCATCTCCCGCCCAGGACATTCCTCCACCATTCCCATCTCCTCCCCCTCAGAGACACTCCCCCACATCCTGTTCCATCTCCTCCCCATGTCCTCCCTCCCAGCCTACCGGGCCTTGCTCTCCTCGGCCCTATTATTTAAGCTTTTGCCCTTACATCAACATTGCAGAGAAGGTCATTGAAGCCACAGGTCCCATTGTTGGAAGAGCAGCACAAAGCCTTGAGCACGCCCAGCCACTCCGCACTCAGGGATTTGCAGTAGCCCGTCAGCTCAGCACACAGGATAGCAATGTCATTGACTCTGTAGAGAGAACTCACATTGTCACAATGAACACATGGCAGCCCCACCTTTCCCCTCTCTCCTAGAGCAGAGCACGGTCTGTATCACTGCTGTATTACCTTCTTTTGAATCTTTGTATACGGCACAGTTACAATCACATATTATCATACTACATTGTACATCACTTCTTCTGGCTAATGCCTCTGGCTTGCTGGTTGAGAAGCCTTCTTCCTCTGAGTATGCTAAAAAGGGGGAGAATATTTCCAAATACCTATCGGCCTTTTGCTGTTTCTCTTGTGTACTTCTGTGGTAAGAAACCAGTCTGTATTTCACTGTCCCATAACTCCGCTGACGGAGCATCACATCTCTCTAGTAATGTGCAATACAAAGTCAATGGCAATGAGGAAGAACTTCATTTGTTCGTCTATTTAAAATATAGACCCTTTGCTGAAGCACTGGGTAAGCAGGTCAGGGGAACTCTAGGAAGCCGGCATTTTATTTCTGCATTTTTATTATGAAAGCTGTGTGACCTACTAGGACTGAAGGAGTTAACTTCTCTGGGCCAGAGGAATTAGAGATCATGCAGGCAAGACAGGGCTGGTATGTGTGACAGATATGATGCTTTGGAAACATGGACCATTCAAGGACTATTCTACTGAGATGTGACACATACTACAAACGTAGACAACACTCAATCAGTATTGCATCAGCTTTCTACATGTTGTTATGGACTGACTACTTCTTGAATTCATGACTTAGTCATAGAATCATAGACATATGGGACTGGACTAAATGACCTGTCAAAGTCCTTCTGGTCCTACATTTCTGGGACAGCCCTGCTTAGAATCGGATATATGTTGACTTTGAAGTCATTTGTTTGTATGGGATTGCTTTGATCACTTACCAGTTCTCATCTTGTTCATTTCTTTTCTTTTCTAACAAAGTAAGTTTTAGTTACCAAAGGGCTGGCTGGCAGAGCGGTATTTTGGGTAAGAACAAATCAGTATAGATTTGGTAATGTGGGGTCTGGAGAACATTTCATACAGTGAGCAGAGTTTTAAATATCTTCTCACTTTACAGAATCTAGCTGCTGACTGGCAGCCATAGACTGAAATGCAGTAAAGGGGGCTGTGTATTTCTTTTGGGGGGCTTCTTGCTAACTAGTGTGGGGAACCCAAAGCACTATTTATGACTGGATGGTGAATCTAACTTCAGTTTTGGGAGACTCTGCTCTCCTTTTGCAGCCTGCCCTTACCTTGGCATTATCAGGTGGGTCCCACATGCACAGGCACAGAAGTTGGCTTTTCCATTTTAAGTAAAGGACTGTATTCTGACTGACTAATCAATGCTGGCTTCTTCTGAAAAGGCAGTTCTGTGCACTGCCAAACCTCTTCTGGTTGTGTAGTTCCTGACCGTGGTCCATCTCCCGCAGGACCCAATGGAGGAACCATTGTGAGAAATGGACTGAAGCCAATAACTCAGTCTCTGGTTAGCAGGCCTGCCCCTTGTAAAAAGTGGAGCCCTGGGGCCTAGAACCAAAGAGGCTGTGTGAGTGTCAGAGGCATAGCATACCCTGTGGACATACGAAAAATGGCTACTGGTTCCCTTGCCCTCAGAAGGTTCTGCCCCCTCACGGAACAGATACTCCTCCTCCCTTCACAAGTGGAGCCAGCCCCAGCACTGCGCCCTACCGGTCCGGGTCATGGTGTCCCACACACACGTGCATGAGTGCGTTGCACACAAAGCTGTAGCGGTTGGCCGGGTTGTCGTTGAGACTCTTGCCCAAGTTGGTGTAGGTGAAGTTGTGCGCAGATGGATTCTCAATAGTGTCGATCATGAATTCAGGCTCCCACAGCATGTTAGAGTCAGAGGGCTCCACGTTGCAGTAGATTGTGTTCTTCACCTTCGAGCAGAAGTCACTGGCAGGGACAAGAAGGGGAAGGTAGGTGCGTCAGCAAACACTTCCCAGTGCCTCTCAGAAGCAATGCTGGGGCCCTGGGGAAGAACCCTCCGCTCCCTACCCCAGACCTTGCCTGCATCCTGTGCAGTGCAGAGAGCTCCACTTTCACACAAAGGCTTCAGAGGGGCTTGGTCAAAAGAGCCAGGCCTCTTCCTTGTTGGGGAAGCCCCTGGAAGATACCAGTGACCAAAACTGGGGCTGCCACTTCCTCTTGCTTTCACAGCAAGTCTTAGAAGATGGAAGTCACCAGTGCCAGTCAGTAGCTTAGCCTGCAGGCCCCACGGTGATAGAGATGGGCCCCAGCAACCGCCATCTTTCCTCCATGGCCAGCCACCTCTGAGGCAGGGTACCACCCGCTATCTGCCAATGGGGAAAGAGATACAAGCAAAGTCTAGGCCACAGCCCTTCTGAGGACACTGCTCATAGCATGCAACCTGCCCCCAAACTCACCTAAAGAGTTCCCCAAATTTACTCTTGAGATGACTACAGGAGGTGTACAGGTCATAGAGGTAGGCCAGGATACAGCGCTCTGCTGAGGAGCCATCGGAGCGGTTCATGCCATGTTTCACCACCCCACACAGACTATAAAGAGACAAGAAAAGCTGCAGTGGCATGAAAGGAGCATGGCCTCAAACCCAGAAGCAGCACCCACGCCCGACGCATGGAGACCCTGCCCACACCCCTTCATGGGGCGCAGCCACACCACCTTGTGCCTCCAGTGCCCAGGGGACAAAGGCCAGCAATCCCTTACCCTTCGAAGACCTGGGCCATCTGGTCTTGGTTCAGGATAAGGCAGGAGTGGTAGTGCCGGAGCACGGCCACAATGCACAGGCACAGGCTGGTGGTGTAGCTGCCCACTAGGTCAGAAGATTTCAACAGCAGTTCCGCTTCCACCACACTCAGCTCATTCAGTAACTGCGCTCAATGACAGAAAAAACCTTCAAGAAGCAAGCAGGGGCACGGTACGGTCACAGACAGTGGCTACACGCCATGGCACTGGAGCCCCAGCTCGGCACCTGCCATCCAGGCACCAGACAGTCCGAAGAGGCTGCCAGCATTGGGGCGCCAACCAGAAGGAGGCTGCTGGTTGGACACAAGCATGGGCAGGCTGGCTTCCTAGATATGGCTCTGAACTTTCACCACTTGTTCAAAATCCCCCTTAGCTCATCCCCTGACAGGGCGTAACAGTCTCAGTTACGGTCCCACCTGTTGCAAACCTCCTGAAATATAATCTGCCCTAGTCTGCCACGAGCCGGAACAGCCTGCATTGCAGAGTGCAGGGGCCTTCTGAGGGAGAAGCCCAACGCAGAGCAGGACAAGAACACTAAGCCAGGTCCTTTTCAAACAACCCTGAACCCTCTGGGAAAACGACCCCCAGAGCCGCAGTAGAGGACCACAGCATTGGGGCACGCTCATGGCCACTCCCCCACAGAGCACCAGCGATTCAAGGGCAGTGAGTGCCATTGTGATCATCCTCAGCCCGCAGGGCGGCCTGCCCTCTACCCAGAGAACAGATCCCTCAGATACACACTCCTGACCCTGGGCTCACCTGGATGGCAAAGTCAATGAGGCCGCTGATGTTGAGTGAATACTCCATCAGATCAAAGATGAATTGCACGTGCTGTACCAGGGGCAGATGGTAGGACATCCCTAAGGCAAAGCTGGTGATCTGTTCCAAGACATTGCGAGATACCTGGAGGCAGAGAGAGAAGTGCCAGAGGGTTGCCAGGGGCTCTCAGACTCACTTTCTCGCCCACTGTCTCCTTTGGAGGCTGCTTGCCAGGCTGCAAGTAGACCGACCCAGCCAATGCCCAGACTGGAGACAGCTCTCTCCAGAACACCATACCTGAGAAGTGACCTGGTGCTGATCAAAGTGAGAAAGGTGCTGGAATTTAGCAAAGATATCCTCAGCTGTTGGGAATGCCTCTGGCTTGCTCCTCTTCCTCTTCTGGCCTTCTTCTCCACCTGCCACAGGCAAGAAACACAGGGAGCCATTACTTTAGACTATCTTCTTTGCTGCACAGAGCCACCCCTCAGAACAGCCACATGCATCTGCCAAGACCTCAGCAGGGAGCACAGGTCCATCCAACTGCAGGCAGGGTAACCACTGGAGCAGCATTCCAAGTTTAGGTGGGTTCTTCACCACTAGCCGTTTCTGAATCGAGATCAAAAGCTCTTCTAAAGACCTGCTCTCTGAATTCTCTTGAGGAAGTTCCACGGCCAGTGCTGTGCATGAGGTCAGGCTACGTGCTCTCACTGGCTGTGGACTCTATGAACCAAGGAGTCCTGCATTCCCCCCACTGGGGCTAAGGGCTGGGTCCAACTCAGAAGCTGGAAGGAATCAGTGGGTAGAGATGTAAATCAATAGTCAGAGATGGTGAGGCACCTACACCCTCCCAAAGGAGTTGGCTATTCTCTCCAGGGCTCTGGCCAGCCACAGGACAGGCAGGGGCTTCCCTTGGGAGACTGGCTATTCTCACTGGGAATCAACCCTCCATTGACCTAGAGCATCTTCTCTCTCCTCAGAAATCTGCTACTGATACCTGGCTCCTCCAAAGGCCCTGGGCTGACAGAGATTAGAGAAGAGAGGCGCAGACCAAATCCCCAGCCGGTGTAAATCGATGGCATTCCATCAGCTTCAGAGCAGCTCCGTTCTCAGTGGCTTTCCTGGGTGACAGCACTGTCTACTCACTGTCACTGCTTCCCTGGAACACTCAGTTTCCCCAAGGGGCCCAAGCCACTGCCATGGAGCACCTCTTTGGGGCAGGGCAGGCCCAGGCTGCACTAACCTGTCTCCGCTGTGCTCTTCCTGTTTAGAACCTTCAAAATGTCTTTGGTTATCTTCTTGATGGTGTGTCGGGCGTCGTCCCGCTGTTTCCCAACTCCAAACAGAACCACCAGCCGCTGGTTACACTCATGACTGCATGACTCCTCCTGGGAGCCAGGGAGACAACGGCATCAGCTGTGTCAGGAGAGACGATAACCCCCCCCCCCCCCCCCAAGCACCCGGCTCGCCCACAGAAGAGGGAAGGGGCCCTAGGTAACGAGGGTCAAAGAGGCGGCCCTGAGCTCACTCAAAGCCAAATTGTCCCCATACGTTCAAGGCAAGCGTGGCTGAGCTCTGCCTTCTCAATGATGAAGCTGCCAGATGTCGCGCCCCAAGCGTGGGGGAGAAGCAGCAAGGAAACGTGCAGATCTCGAGGGGAGAGGGAGATGTACGCCCAACCCTGGTACCTGGGCAAGGAGTTGTGCACAAGCTCTCTCACCTGAGGGATAGGGAAGTGTGTGGCATACTGAATGTGCCGGGGTTGATCGTACAGGGATGCAAGTGTGCCTTCTGCTGCCTTGTCCTTCGCCAGAGGTTTTGCTTCCTTCTCAGGATCTAGTTTCTCAGGGGAAGGGCTGGCCTTGGACTCACAGTGCATTGAAGGAGAGAACATCTGGGGGGGAGACAAGACAGCTGCAGGACACGGTCACACGTCAGCAGTACTGAAAGCTATGCACAGAGCTATTGCAGCCCACAGCTAACAAGGAGGGTAAACCATGGGGACAGCACCCACTCTGCGGGACAGTGCTCCAGCCCAGAGAGTTCAGTTTCTGTCCACCTCAGGCTGAGAGCAAGCAACAGGAAATTAGGAACTACAGGCTAGGATTCTGGTGACAACAATCCACAAGAGCCAAGATTAAGGCACAAGGCTCCTTGGAGGACACCGGAGCCCCAGACACCACTGGTGTCCAACACACACCTTGAAAGACAGAAGGGGCTGGAAAAAAGAAAATTCGTAACAAGACAGGCCATACGAACTGACCCAGTATGCCTGACACATGGTCCAGCTAGCCCAGTAGCCTGTCTGCCAACTGTGGCCAATGCCAGGTGCTTCAGAGGGAATGAACAGGTCAGGTAATCATGAAGTGATCGCCCTGTTAGCCATTCCCATCCTCTGGCAAACAGAGGCTAGGGACGCTTCAGAGCATGGGGTTGCATCCCTGCCCATCCTGGCTAAAAGCCATTGATGGACCCATCCTACATGAACGTACCTAGTTCTTTATTGAATCCCATTATAGTCTTGGCCTTCACAACATCCTCTGGCAAGGAGTTCCATAGATTGACTATGCGCTAGGTGAAGAAATACTTCCTTTCGTTTGTTTTCATCCTGCTGCCTATTTAATTTCATTTGGGTTTCAACAGCAATCATTCCTAGCTCTTGCTGCACATTTTCACCCACAGTGCTTCACAAACATTAATGAAGGACTCCTGACAGCACACCAAGAAACACTCAAACCAAGGCAGAGAGGTCAGGTGACTTGCCCAAGGCTTCAGAGCCACTGGACCACATCTCTGCCCCCAGGTAACCAAGAGTTTCAATGTCACCATCGTTCAGCCACTCACACTCCGCCCTGCCTCTCAGGAACGTCACTCCCACCCCTGCTCCCACCCCATTCTGAGTGACAAACAACTGGCTACATCCCCTTGTTCCTGCCATGGTGTCAGCCCAGGGGAGGAGGAAATTAGTGGATTACAAGCTGCCTACATGCTCTGTATCACCCTCCACAGCAGCATTCCCAGGCCCACTGTGTCTTCCATATAGCCCCAATCAAAAACACAAGTCTTTTAACCAGGTCCTTCAATTCCAGGAAAGGCAGGGTGCACCCAGCAGCAAGTAGATGCACTTCCACACTAGAAGGTGCACAGCAAAGTGTACCTGAGCTACTCACTGGCAATAGGTAGAAGAGGCAAAGAGGAACATACCGAGAAATCAGTCTTCTCCATGTCATCGAACAGCACGCTGGAGCTATGATCAATTTCCATGGACTCTGAGAGGCCTGTGTCCTGGGGCCATAAACAAGGGGCAGCCGTTAATTCTCATCACTCCACTAGGAAACATGTAACACCCCCTCATTTCCCCACAGCCCAGGCAGAGTGAGATCCCCATAGTAGTGTCCGGCCCAGGCTCACTATTAATGCTCGTTTATCACGTGCTATCTTATCAGAGCTGAGCTGCCCAGCATGAGTGATAGAATCATGGCTCTGGGCCTTGGTGGCTGCTTTGAATTCAATCCTTCACCTTCGAGGCTGAAATTGTACAGGGCTAGCCTGGGGGGGCAGGGAAGAATCCAGGCTGTCCAGACACTCGGGAAGTAGCATGTGGGAAGGCGCAAAGGAAGAAGCGTGGGAGCTGGTGTGCCTCACCTCCAACTTGATGCCACTGTTGCCCATCCCCTCTTTCCTGTCATGTTCCTCGGAGGGGTCGTCAAAGGGTGAGGGAGGGCGGGGCCCGTGCGAGTCCATGGCCAGGTCACCACGGGAGATGAGCGTGCACATGTAGATGTTGTGAGAGAAGACATCATGCCGAACCAGCTCGCAGAAGAGCAGCACCAGATTGAAGAACTCCACCTTCTCACTTTCGTTGCCAGGGTCCGCTGGAAGGGGGACACAGCAATAGCACTCTCAGGGTCTGAGCAATGCTGGTTGTGCAGGGACATCTCTCCAGGCCCCCCCAGCCAGCCATTCACAGGGATCAAGGCCAGAGCGCACAGCTGGGTGGGCTCCTCTCCGGTTAGACTCAGCAGCAGTTACTTTTTATTGCCACTTCCCCACAGCCCACTCTGGGCTGCAGAAAAGCAAAGGAGACTCTTGGGTGTGTCCGGGGCTCAAGGGAGAGGGAAGGCTGGATTAGCGAGTTCTCCTTACGTACTTAGCACAGGAGCCTGCGTGTCGAGAAACTGCATGAGGACGTCCTGGAAGACAGGCGTGCTGGCTGCTGAGAGGGAGCCTGAGGAGATGGAGCCTTTTTCATCCACAACTTCGGAGTCGCCACATCTCTGCAGAGACATGAGTACAGGCTGCTGCTGCTGCCCACTCCCACAGACAGATCTTGCCTTTTTAGAGAGACCCTCCCGCCACTGCAGGCACGAGGAAGCCACTCCCAGGGAGCCTTCCCAGGCCCACAGAACGCACTGGGCCCAGCCTCAGCGGAAACCTAGTGCTTCTGTATCTCGTCCTCCGACTGCCACCGAGAACCCAGAAACACACAGAGCAGTCCTGCGCAGTGGGTGGTCTCTGGCCTAGCACAGGTCAAAGTAAATGCTAATGGTACTAGCACCGCTGGCCTCCAGAACTCAGCTAGCTGGCTTCCTCCGGCCAGCGCTCCCAGCCACAACCTCCCTAGGCAGCGATGGGGGAGCTTCTTCCCTGGAGAAGGTCACTGTGCTGTAACCTTAGTGAGCAGCCAGGTAAGTGCCGCTTTCTTTCCAACTGTCAGCTGCTGCCCAAAGGAGCCAGGACTCACCTCCGCCTCTATCTCCGCTTGCCGCTTTTCCAGCAGCTTGGCCACGACCATAGCCCTGTGGCGTCCAGAGCGCTTACAGCTGACCGCCCACTCACACAGCAGGGCCACCACTGCGTCATCATCTGGGGAGATCTGTCAGCACACGGGCGTGAGGGTAAAGCTCCGAGCCCTGCTCCTGGAGGCACAGGCAGCCAGGCCCCAAAGGAAGGAAGCCACATTCACTAGCACCCGCCTTTCTCAGCTGGCCACACCCTCCACATCCTGGGGGAGGAGCTGCTGCTCTGCACCACAGCCCTTCCTGCGGGGCTGACACTGACTGACGCCCTCGCCATATGGGTCATGCCACTGTCCCTACTCAGTGGGGGAAAGGAACGTGACCCGCCAGCTCCTGGATGCCAAAGGCCAGAGCCTAGCAGGTGGCTGGCGTTGAACAGCTGGTTTCCAGAACCCACCCTCATCGAGGGCAATTCCCCTTCACTGCTCTCGGAGCCGTGCCTCTGCCCAGGACAGCCATCGTCAGCTGCACAGACCCCCTCCTCTGCATCTGCAGAGATTTCCCTGCCTCTCGCATCTACCCCAAGAACCTGTGCGCTCCACACTCTGCCTGCAAGGGGTCTCTTGTCCTGATGCCTCAAGTAGCTAGTTCTCTCCTGGGCCTTGTGTGACATAAAAGTGAAAGAGAAGAAGCCCTGGGAGCAAGACCTGCCCCCCGCACCACCAGCACAGGGCATCACCCACCTCGTGACTGTCTTTGCTTGGCCCCAGCCCAAATATCCTGTTGTACAAGGAATCCAAAGAGTTGCTAAAGTCAGATCGCTCAAAGCTGTGACTGTCCAGCACCTCCAAGGTGTGCAGGACGCGGCCAATGGTGAACCCTGGAGCAGAGGATGGAGGGAAAGGGGAATGTGCATGAGAGAGCATTCAGGACCTCGGCGTATGTCTTTGTCAGACCAGAGCACGGGAGACACAACCTGTGGCTGGGAGAGGACGCCCTGATCCAAACAACAGAAATCTAGCCAAGAGCCAAGCCAGAGACATGGCTCGGGGGATGTGTCTGGGGCTAAGGCCAGCGAGAAGAGACTGCACACCCTGCCGTGAGTTACCTGCTGTGGTTTCCTGGCACTTCTCAAACGACCAGCGCACCTCAACGGCCTGGCCACGCTCCTTTATCTGCTGCTCGATCTCACGGAGCTTGGCCCGAACCTGAAAGCAAAGGTTTCATAAACACAGGCCAGGCTGCCGGAAGAAACGTGCTGTGCAGACAGCTGCCAGCCACCCTGCCTGAGGCACGCAGCGGGAGAGACACTGGCCATCCCCAGGTGGGAGTGCTGGCTGCGTCAGGCACAAGGGGGGAGAGACTCTGCCTGCCCCGCAAGTCCATGGGGGCCCTGCTTGCAGCACAAGGTAAGGAGAGGCCTCAGGCTCAGCAGTGGCATGAGGGGTCAAGCTAACGTCCTGGGCCCGCCTTTGGAAGCGTCTCACCTGCTGGGTGAAGGCCGAGTTCCCGCCTGGCATGGGCAGATTGGAGGGGGCGATGGGCAGGTGGTCCAGTGGAGAGCCAGTCTTTATCCTGCTGTCAGTCAGGGAGTAATGCCAGACCAGAGCACTTGGGCAACACAGGATGATACTCTGCAGCAGACAACCAAGAGAAACTACGCATATCCAAGCCCAACTCCTGGGACTCAGAGCGCCCTGCAGGGCCGACACATCCTCGCCCCTCGCTACACAGCTACCCCCAGCCTCGGCTCACCTCTGAACAGCCTGGCAGCTGAAAGAGCTTTGCTGGGCTCTGCCTCAGACTAGACACATCTCAGTAGCTGAGGTGCCTGAGGGCAGCGAGAAGCTGGTGAAGGACTCTATGCAGACCCCAAAGGCCAACAGCAACACCACATGAACTTCCCCAGCTGGCCCTGCCATGGCAGTCACATTCATGGTATTGAGAAGACTCATTAGCAAATAAACTTGAAGTGTGATGGGGCAATGTGTGGCTCAGATCTGGGAGCCCCAGGGTTTCTCATCCAGTGCTACAGAAAGATCATAGTCAGGCACTCATCTAACACAGGACAGAGAATGTCCTCCAGTGATTCCCACGCCAAGCCCAGAGCTTCTCACGCAGCTCCAGAAAGACACTGCAGTTTGATTTAAAGACTCCAAGTGACAGACAATTGTCAACAGCCCTAGGGAAGTTGTTCCCAGGGGGAATCTGTGCAATGGCCGCAGTTTGAATCGATCTAGCTACAGCTTCCAATGATTGAATCTTGTTCTGCCTTTGCCTGCTGGACGAAAGAGTCATCTGCTATCAGAACACTTCTTTGCATGCCTGCACATACTGATTTTTCTTTTAACATATTTTTCAATAAGTTAAAAAGTCTGACCTTTAGTTGCACTCTGTAAGGCAGTTCTTCCACTCAGCTAATCATTGTGGTCTATTTCTCAACCACGTCCAGTTTTTTAGTAATCTTTTTAAAGTGCGGGCCCCAGAACGGACCTAGAATCCCAGGAACAGACTCACCAATGCTGTCTAGAGGGTAATAGCTCCTCACTAGACCCACAGCAAGTCTTGTCTTTAAGTCCTTTTCCAAGTCACTGCTTTCCAGAATAAAGTCCCTCATCCTACATTCTTCTTTCCTAGACGGAAGACCCTGTCTTTTGCCACATTAAATTGCATGCAGGGACCCACCATCATTTCCTAACCCATCTCATCTAGTGTGTCAGCTGCAGACTTCACCAGGAATGATTTCGTTTTCCTTGAGACCTCTTCTACGAATGTCAGATAGTACTGGACGAAGACCTGATCCCTGTGGGATCTCCTAGGAACACACTCTTTTGGTGAGGATTCCCCATTCTACCAGCCAGCCAGTTTCTAGTATGGACTCTGCTGATTTTGCACCATGCTACTATTTTAACCGGAATGTTTTCTGTTGACCGACCAGTGCTCCAGCCTCCTTCACACTATATTAACTCAGCCAAACCCTACCTGTAGAATGCAGCTGAGCCCGAATACCACCGGGCGGTGCTGGGGGCAGAGCAATAAGTCACTGAAGGGACTCGGGGGAGGATTCCCTGCAGCCGGTTGAGGGGCGGGTGTTGAAGGGAGGGCGGTTCCCGTCTGTGTGGATAAGATGTGGGGCAGGTGCCCACCAGTGCCATCCAGCTGCATGGCAAGCCTGCGGGTACAGAAGTAGGCCAAGCGCCGGGACAGGTACGCAGACTGCACGAACTCTCCGGAATACTGGGGGGGGGAAGGAAAAGCCAGCTCAGTTCCAGGCAACGCGAGAGGAGTCCCCAGAACCCAGTGCTGTGCAGCGGTGCCTTACAGGCGGGGCTGCAGCCTCACGCAGAGCAGGGGCCTAGACAGCAAGGGAACCCTTGGGGCAATTGCCATCCCAGGGCTGCTTAAGGACCAGTGAGATTCACACTGCGCCATGGGCAATATCGACATGGATCCCAATGCACCCAGTCTCAGGGGCCTGGGGGTCTAGCTGCAACCAGCCCTGGGAACAGAAGAGTAAAGCCACTGCTGTCGGCTCCACCCAATGAACACACCACCTACCATCGAGAGCCCACTTGTTCCAGGTAAGGTAGGGACAAGGAGATGGAACAAGAGTCCTGCATCAGCAGAAGGCAATGAGACAAACAGCACGCCCCTGAGGCTGGGCAGGTGGCCTGCGTTCCCCCAGGGCCGCCGGGAAGGAGGTAAACCTCCTCAAGCTCACCCGCAGCAGCAGCGGTAAGAGCAGCTTCAACAATTCATCTTCTCCTGGCCGTATCTTCTCAAAGCATTCGAGCACCCAGGTAAGGAATTCATGTCTGTCCAGCATCCCATCCTGGAGACAGACAGACATGGACAGATAAGAGGACTAGAGGAAGAGTCTCCTGGAGTTACTCTAGCCCCATTTCACTGGCTGGGATTAACGCTGCCCTCACCACTTCTGGCCCACTTGAGTACTCAGGAATGGAACAGTCTGCAGAAAACACACAATTTCTGGGTCTTGAGTATCCCATGCAAGCCCTACCCAGCCAGCAGCTCACCTGGAACATGAACATAGCCAGTTTCTCATTGTAGTCCCACTGTTTCAAAGCCTGCTCCACCTCCTGCGGCATGGGCCCTCCTGGTGAACCACAACCCTGCCCAGAGGGCTGTCTATAGAACTCAGAAATCTTCTGCAGCTGCTCTGACAGGTACTTCGTGATGATCTGTGTCCACTCTGGAACGCAGAGGACAGTCAACAGTGAGTAGGTAAGCAGGAAAAGGAACAGGAGAGGGATGAACCATGTGAAGGAAGAGGGAGCCAAGGAGTTCCTGTGATGGAAGAAAAGCCACAAGGCCTGTGGGCTCCAGGAGAAGGCGGAGAGCAAAGGGCAGCATTTTAAAACAGGTCTTTAACACGCAACGTACAGGAAGGCAGTTCGTCAGGAAGGAAGATTCCTTAAAAGCATTTGTTGAAGAGTCGGCAAGAGCAAAGGGGCAGAGGTGCCTTGCGGGAACAGGAGGGGATAGGGTCAGGACAGCCAGAGGTAGCATCCCCATTAGTGACCCAAGAGATGGGGTCAGCAACACAATGGCGATATTTCTCAATTCTCTCACCTAGCTCCCTGCCAGCTTCCAAAGCCTGCTCAAGGCCTTGGGCTAATCTTCAATGTGATTAATAAAGTAAGTCCCAGCTACATAAAAGTCCAAATTTCATTTATGAACTGTCAAGATATTTAGGCCTTGTCTACATTAGCACTTGTCAGCAAGGGTGTGAAAAAACCTTCTGGACAGCGCTATGCTCACTTAAGTGGGTCTATGATGTCGGTGGGGGAGTTTTATGTATGTTTTAAGTGTAGACTGGCCCTTAGCCTGCTCTGGGACAATGAAGATCACAAAGCCCCAGGCAAGATATGTGAGAGCTCGCAATAAAGCAGACTTGAAGGGATTGTGCTGTGGAAACACCTTCCCGAGATCAGGAGATTAAATAAAATAAACCTGTAAACAAACACCCTAATCAACCAATTCAATAAAAAAGCTGTGTAAGGTCTGAGGCTGTGTCTTCTTGGCTAAGCTTAGGCCTTGTTCTGGGGCTGAGCAGTAGCAGCAATGAGCGAAGTAGCAGGGATCACATCTTCGCACTCCTGAAACTACTTTAAAAGAATGTAATATTGGACTGTTAAGAAAGTGCTACTGTCTTAATAGTGCCTGCAACCACCAGACAAAGACACAGCTCTTAAGAGGAGTAAAGACAATTTGTTTGCTAGCGCTCTCTGCCAAGTCACTTATCAACAGGGGTGGCTGTAAAATCTACACTTCTTATTGGTTTGTCTTTATGGTCCCCACTTCTCTGCTGTTTATGGAAGAGATTTTGGTCTGGTTCTTCCATTGGTTCTGTTTGTTGCATAACTAAGTGTGCACTATTTCAATCAAGGCAGGTGGTGGGATACGATTGGTTAAAGGACTGTTTCGTAATGGGCTAGGATTGGTGGTTTGGGAAGGGGTGGGTTAAGGTACAGCTCAGCAGGGCCCAAGTTTGAACTATGTCAACTGGGGTCCAAAAGGAAGTTCTTTGGAGCCTAACTCCAGGACACAGCCCAAGGTCAGAGCTGTCAGACCTCAACATCCTGCCAACCCTACTGTGCAGAAGCTGGAGTCCCCACATGATCTAGTCCTGCCTTGCCACCAGGAGACATTTGCTGCTCTTATTAGGAGTGGTGAGCACTGTATGCTTAGTGTGTGTATTGTGTTTTGGTCATTGGTAATGAAGAGAGAATAAGGATATTACAGTGTGAGGCTCCTTCACTGGAAAAAGATCCTGCAACCGCAGAGAATTACACCTGGAGCCCTATGTCTGGGAATGGGTGACCCTGAGCCCTAGAGTGTGAACTGGGTACAGGGAGGTGCCTTTTCCCTGGATTTCTACAGATTGGGAAAGGGTAGGTGTTCCTTATCCAGGTTATGCGTTGAGCCTTCCGGATTTGGGTAAAGGTGGGGTGTCCTAGTGTGTGGGTAACAGCTAAGTGTAGGAGCAGAAACACCATGACATTCCCCTTACTATATCACAGACAAGCTTTCCCATATGCTGCTAATTGAGAGCATGCTGGAACTCCTCAGAGGCCAGAGCCATGACCCAAAGGGGCCCAGTGAACCCGGAAACATGCAGGAAATAACAGCATGGGATTCTGCCGGGGGAAATGCAGCCAATACATTTGGGGAGAAATAACCCCGACCCAAACCAGGACACACCTAAGGGCAGACAAAAAAGAGTCTACAAACATGTTAGAGATGTGAACACCAAGGAGGGGAGGGGCATCCAGAGCACAAGGAGACATCACAGGAGTGATTTGGGAAAGGGAACCTGGAAGGCCTTCAGAAAGCTTTCTTTGTCAGGAAAATGCATTTGTCTGTTGGCCAAGCCCCATTGCCGAGGGTGTGACTAGAAGAGTCGGAGCAGCGGTCATGACTAAGATCAAGATTCAGCTATTTTTAGTAAGAGTCAGGAAGAGGTTGTAGGCAATACACAAAACTTCACAGAAGCACGACCTGTCCCTAACTGTTACTAAAAATACCCTGGGGAAGGGGGAAAACAGCTTCTGAGGCTTGCAGCTGCCCCAGCCCGGGGACTGGCCGACCCCAGGGCTAACAGCTGCTCCAGCCCTGCCCCACAAGTCACGGAGATCACAGAAAGGCCTGGAATCCAGGGCTGTGACCAAAGTGTGCAAGGTCCAGAAAGCAGCAAGCCTGGACCACCCCTCCTGGCTAGAGAGACAAGGTGGGTGGGTGACGCCTTTCCTTGAACCAACTTCTGTTGGTGAGAGACAAGCCTCTGAGCCACACAGAGCTCTTCTCAGGCCACTTCACCCATCTTGTCTCTCCAATACCCTTGGCTGCCATGGCTACAGGTGCCCTGCCCGTACCACGGTGGCAAAACGCAGCTTGCACACAGTTCACGTGTGGCTCACGGAACACCCCCTTCTCCACCTACCAGCCTGGGGGAAAGCATTGGAGGTGCTTCCCACGGCTCCCAGCCACAGGCCTGCAGGCCTGCCAGTGCTTGGAAGGCCCCCTGGAGCAGAAGCCCCGAGCCCTCCCTCCTCAGCACTGCATTAGTTCCTGCCAGCATTGCTGAGAGCAGCCCTCGTCAGTGGCAGGAGGATGACGCACAGAGGGGAGGAGACAGTGCTGGCCACGTGGAGCTCTTTTGGCTCTTGGGTTAGAGCCCCTCGCCCCCCTCCACACCCCAGAACAGAAGACTTACACCCAGTCTGGAGACCCACAAGGCCTCTAGCTCTAGCAGTTCCAAGCGTGAAGTAGTTCAGTAGTATTTTTAACCGGGCAGGTAGAGCAGCTGTATGTGTCTCCAGATGATCACTCACAGAGCCGAGGGTCCCTTTGGCATACATCCTCCTGGCTAGATCTTCTTCATCCCTAGTGAGTACTGGTCTATTGCTGACAGGCAGGCACAAGGGGTAGGGAAAAGACCAGGGATCTAGCCAGGGCACTTACCAACAAAGGGATCAATGACATGCCGCTTTTTCACCTTGGTTTCTGTGATGGCTGCATAGTAGGCGCATGTCATTTTGATCAGCCAGGCTGCTCTCATCACTGGAACCGTGTATTTTGCCAAGTAACCAAAGACCTCCTCCTTCTTACTGAAGATGGGCACCTGGAACAGAACAGACGAAGGGTAAAGCTGGCATCTGAGACCCAGAAAGGAATCACAGCCACTGTGCGTGGACATCTGTGGACAAAGGGAGTACCACACACTTTGCCCCATTCCATCAGGACAGAAACATTTTCCTGGCTCAGAAGGCAAGAGGCTGAGAAAGGAAGGGGCACTTGGCAGGGAAGTGGGGAAAGGCACTCCAAAGAGGCAGGTTTGTCACCAGCAGCTCTTAAGGAAAGGGTGAATAGCAAGTAGAGAAGTGTGCGAGTGCCAGAGTCCAGCCTTTTCACCCTGCAAGCCAGGACCTGGTAAACTCTAGCCTCAACTGCTACAACAGAGGGACTAAACTTCCCCACAGCCACGGCCAGGCTCCTGTTTACAGCCCCACCTCTATTTTCCTCAGCCAGCCCTGGGAGAATTCATCCTCTACAGGAGCATCAGGCCTAGTCCCTAGAGCACAGAAAGGCAATTGCTCTTCGTCACCAGCTCTCCAGCAGGCCCACACGCAGAGCCCTTCCCTGTACGAAAACTGCCACAGACACAGGACCCAGGGAAGTCAGCAAAGCTAGCTACCACTAGAGAGTCTCACGACAATCTTTAAGAACTTAAAAGCACCCTATCCTCAGCTAAGCACGAGGCCAGTAGAGAGTGGCAGCAATCAAAACTCAGACGACTAGTCACGCTCGGCAGGCCATCAGGCAAAGTTTAGCCTCGTCTCTGAATGACTGGGAACCTTAATTCTCCAGCTGTGGAGGACACAGACAGCCCAAGGGGAGTCTTGGACACATGTTCTGAGAACCAGAACCGATACGACCTGGAGAGAGAGAGAACAAACCTCTTCAAACAGCAAAACCTCCACTGCAGTCTTCAAAAATGGACTACACCCGCACAAGCAAGTGAGAGAAGAATTCAGACAAGACGAGTTCTACCTTCCAGGGCAGCCTCACCTGCAACATACCTTTTTAGCCAGGTGGGTGAGGGGCTTAGTCCCAGACAGATCTGTGAACCAGTTGTTTATGGCACTCTGAGAGCGTGCCGTCACCAGCCAGAAGTTATCCTTCTGGTTCACCTGAGGTTTCCGTCTTCCCGTGTCGGGCAGCGTGTTGCAGCGCAGCTTCTCTGCAATAATGCTGCTAAAATTTGAACTGATCTGAAAAAGAGAAGAGGACGAGAAGCATCTCACAGAACTGAGTCCTGTGAGCATACACTAACCCCCTGTCAGTCTCGGGGGGGGGGGCCCGCCGCGCCTGGGTTTATCAAGGAGTTACATAAATTTGCTTTTACCCCAAAAAGTCTCATTAGCATGAACTTCCAAAACAATCACCCAAAACAGCTAATTGTTCCCTTCAGTGCTGTCAGCAAGAAGACCCTCTGCAGCAGGACTGAGAATACCTCTGTAAGGGAATTCCTGAACTGCAGTGCTAAATGGATGTCTCTAATGCTCTGGTGGAAGCACCCAGCACCTTTCCTGCCGGCTTACAATCCGAGGATGTCACTGGGAGGGAGACCTGATGAGCTCCACCGCATTGTATAAGAGACCAAGTCCAGGGTTTGGGTTTGCACCAACAGATAAGTTGCTCCAAAACCCACGACGACACTGCATCAAGTCAGTACTGAGCAAACTTCCTGTTACTTTCATTCTAACCTCCTACTCCATTTGCACCTGATGTGTGAGCTATGGTGATCTGTGAGGATGGGGACATCTAGGTGCTAGCTCTCAATGGCTGTGGGTGAAGATCTGCCACTACAGCATACACCATTGACCAAGAGTTGAGCAGCTGGGAACACAGCGCCCACCACCAAGGACAGACACAGCTAGAGCTCAGTCTTGGGAAGGTGATACGCCACATCAGCACTAGAACTAGAACTCCCATCTCAAAGCCCAAAGATCCTGGCTGTGGGCCCATGGGGGGTCAAAATCTAGACCCAAGACACCAACCCCATCACTGGCCTGGAACTAGGCCTGCTCCTGAGACCCCAGGAAGACAGCCCCAATGCACTGGGGCTTGGCCTCCAGAGTCCAGCAGGGATCTCACCTTGGCTGGATTAAAGTTGACATTTTTGGCGGTGCCATGTTCATCCCCAGAGACTGCCGGCTGATTATTGAAACCTTGCTTCACGTTTAAAGCGGTCAGCTCATCCTGTGCGAGAGAAGGAGTGAGGAAACGCCCCATATCATGGCTGGTCACCCAGCCTGGAGATACAGGATGAGACTGTGATGGAAAGCAGGTTACCTCCCTGCCTGGTCCCTGCCATCACAGAGGAAGGACAAGCGACCGCCCAGACTCACAGGGCTTCTCCCCCATCTCCACAGAGCCAGGATCCCCCTAGTCACGGGGCTGGGTCACTGACCCCCCATACAGCCACAGGGCTCAATCTCCGATCCCCCAGTCAACGGGCTCAGCCACTGACACACCCCATGCAGGATCCCCTCAGCCAGGAGCTCAGCCACTAACCCCCCCGCCCCCATAGAGGATCCCCTCAGCCATGGGACACAAGCCCTGACCCCCACAGGCAGGATGCCCTCAACTACAGGGCTCGACCCCTGACATTCACACCCCATCCAGGGTCCCTGACATCCCGACAGGCAGAATCTCCTTCGCAGAGGTGCTCGGCCCCTGATATTCTTTCCCTCTCCCCCCAGGACAGAATACCCTCAGCCAGGGGGCTTGGCCTCTAATCCCCACACACAGGATCCCCTCAGCCATAGGGCTCGGCCCCCCATCCCCCACACAGGGTCCCCTCAGCCATAGGGCTCGGCCCCCCATCCCCCCCCACACAGAG
>ML685771.1:731418-757881 GCA_007922175.1 Pelusios castaneus
CTCAGGCTGAGCCGGCCCAGATGCCCCCGGCTGGTGCTCAGGCTGGGTGGGGACGTGTGGTGGCACGCCTGGGGACTTCCCACCGTTAGCCACGCGCACCGTCCTGGGGCTGCTGTGAGCCAGCACAGCAGGGACAGGCCGGGGTTTGCACAGGAAGCAGCAATGCTTGCGGAAGCAGCAAGTGAGCTGCGTGGCTGGAGCCTTCGTTAGCAGCGAGAGCTCAGCCTGTGAGGAGCTGGCACAGCCCGCTCCACTGCTTGGCCTGGCACCAGACACGGCTCACCACTGCTATCAGGGCCTGGATCCCCAGCTCTCCCCCGCTAACGCCACCAAGGCGGCGAGGCTTCAGAAGGCAGCTGGGATGTTCCTGACTCTGGCCCTCCTGCTCTCTGGTCCCTGGCAGGCAGCCACGGCAGGGAGCTCACAAGGTAACAGCCATGCTCTGTCCTCTCCCAGGCACCAGCCATCACCTTGGGGGCCAGGAGACGTGCGTCACTGGAGGGCCACCGATGGCAAGGCAGGAATTCAGCAGCCTTAGGGCGCGCTGGGCCCGCCTAGCAGTGAGGAGGCCAAGCTGGCTGGCCCCGGAGATTGCCCATGGCGTGTAGAGCCTGGCAGCTGCGGCTCAGACCCGTCTCAGTTTAGGAGGGATTTGGCTCTTTGGGGGCCTGCTGAAGCATTTGGCAAAACTCCATTCGCTTGGGGAGCCTTGTCTGCGTCACACGTCAGCACTGTTGATTAAATGGGCCCTTCTTCGTTGGAAGGGTAGGGTCCATGGAGGTTGAATTTGCTCCCCCGCCGGGCAGCGCTCAGGACGGGGCACAGAGGCTTGCATTGCAGCCTAATGAGGTGTAAGTCTCGGTTGATAGAGGTTACTGGCAGCTCATTGCACTCGACCTGCTTAAAATTGCGCTGGTACAAGTGAAATAGCGATGCCGAGTGAAGACACTTCTCACAAGATGACATCTATCCACGGCACTACATGGCACCCCTCTGGGTGACATCCGTCTGCCTGGGCACCATGTGGCGTCAGTCAGGGTGAGGGCGGGGGTGGGCGCAGGGCAGTATGTGGCATCTGCTGTCTTTGCCTTCTCAGAGCAGCACATCAGCACCTTTCACCCACACGGGCTGAGAAGTCTGGCAGGAAGCTCCTGCGCTGTACTTTCCCGGCAGAGGCAGCAGGTAACAGGCCGGGGGAGACTCACGGCTAGATCCCTCCATGGAAAGTACAAAGCTGCCATGCTGGCTCCCTCCCTCCTCTCCATGGGGAAAGAGGCTCCAATCCAGCAGTTCTCGTGCTGGGGGTCATGGGGTTGCCAGGCCTTGATGGTGCTCAGGGCTGAAGCCAAAGCTAGAGTGCTCAGCCCCGGGTAGCAGAGCTCAGCTTACTCGCCCCTGCCCAGGACTCTAGCCCTGGGGCTTCAGCTTTGAGTCTCCCAACCAGGGCAGCAGGGCTTCACCTTGGGCTCCCCTGCCCGAGGTGGGGGGGCTGGGCCCCCGTCCCCCTCCCTGGGGTCGTGGAGTAATTTCTGTCCTCAGAAGTTTGAGAATTGCTGCTTTCTCATCAGCCTCCAGCTTGAGCCCTCGGAGCACAGGCTGCAGGGTCAAGGTGTGGGGGCGAGGCAGGGACCTGTGTGCGGCAGAGAGGCAGAGCCTGACTAAGGAGCTTTATCGGAATAAAGAACGTGGCCTTTTCCCTCAAGCCCTGCGGGGTGGGCCTGCAAGGCAGTTACCAGAGGTGCTCACACTTTCAGCTGTGGAGGGTCACTCTCGCAGGGTGTAAGGCTTCTTCCTGAACGGGTCGTCTGTCACGAGCTGGAAGTGATAGAGCCCGAGGGGCTCACTAATCACTCAGACATGCTCGCTCAGCTTGGGTGCACCTGCTCCCAGCACCCAGTGCAACACGCTGGCTTCCCCTGCTTGCCGACGTAAGAAGATAAGTTCCCTGTCAGTCTAGTTCAGCAAAACAAACCAGGAGTGTAGTGGCGCTTTCAAAGACTAACACGGGCCGGCAACCCCCAACACGCGGGCCAGAGCTGGCACGTGGGCCAAGCCTGAGCAGCACGCAGCGCCACTCAGGCCCCCGCTGGCCCCGCCCCCCAGCGCAGCCCGGAGCCACCAGAGCCGCGTGTCGCGGCTCCAGGCCCCCGCTTGGCATGCTTCCCTGCTGGGGAGCGCGGTCATCGCCCTTGCTGGGCCGGGCTGGAGGGGAGGGGGCGGGCCGGCTCAGAGCCGCCACTACCAGCAGCAGTGGGGCAGCTGGAGCCGGCCATGGCCGCAAGAGGGCGGGTGGCTCAGCCCCGGGGCTGGCTCCTGCCGGCAGCACTGGCTCTGGGTGGGCCGATCCGCCCCCTCTCCTTCAGCAGCCCGGCCCAGCTGGAGGTGGAGCCAGCCGGCAGGAGCTGGGGCCAGGAACTGGAGGCTGCCCGCCAGGGGAAGCCAGCCCCGGCTCTGGCCGGTAGGGAACCTGGGGCCTGGCCCCACCCCCAGCACCTGCTGAGGTTCGGTTGCGGGGGCTGGCAGAGGAGCCAGCCAAGGCTGCCGACCCCTGGACTAACATTTATTTTTCGCATGGGTGAAGTCCCACTTCGTCAGACGCTAGAAACTGGAAACCAGAGTATGGGAGGGAAAGATAAATCCTGTGATTACACTTCGCTGCATCAGGTCACATTCCTCCAGCAAATCAGACAGGTTCAAACAGTGGGGAACAACCGTCAGTACATGGTGAGGTCGAGAGAAGTGAAAATCTCTGTCTGTAATGCGAAAGCCAGTTCACGTCTCTCTTCAAACCCAAGTTAATGGTGTCAAATTTGCATTCTAACTGTCTGGTTTCTCTTTGAAGTTTTGATTTAGAATTAACCTGTTTAAGAACAGTAGCTGTCATGTCTTTCACGGGGTGACCAGGGAGGTTGAAATGTCCCCCCACTGGTTTTTGAATGTTACCATTTCTGATGTCAGATGTGTGTCCATTTATTCTTTGGCGCAGAGACTGTCCTGTTTGTCTGATGTATAAGGCAGAGGGGCATTTCTGGCACATATCACATTGGTGGATGAGCAGGTGCGTGAGCCCCGGATGGAGTAGCTGGTTTGATGAGGTCCTATGATGGTGTCATCAGTGTTGGTATGCAGGCAGAGTTGGCAGTGGGGTTTGTTGCAGGGTTATATGCCTGCCTTAGTATTTCTGTAGTTGCTGGTGAGTATCCGTTTAAGGCTGGGGGCTGTCTAAGCGAGGAGAGGTCTGTCTCCCAAGGCTTGGGAGAGTGAGGGATTGTCTTGTAGTAAAGGCTGTAGATCCTCGATGTGTTGCAGAGATTTGAGTTGGGGGCTGCAGGTGATGACCAGTGGCATTCTGTTGTTTTCCTTCTTGGGTTTGCCCTGTAGAAGTTGACTTCTACCCATCAGGCTCTGTCACTCTGTTTCCTCACTTCCCCAGGAGGGTATTATACTTTTCGGAATGCTTGATAGAGATCCTGAAGCTGTCTGTCTCTGAGCAGTGGTTCTCAACCACTGTGTCGCCACACAGCAGTAAGTGTGGCATGGAGAGCCAGGGAGATGGCTGGATTTGGCCTGGGGGGTGGGGGTGGCTGGGTGTGTCCTGTAGGGTTGTAACACACTGCCAAGTATGTCATGACCTTCAAAAGGTTGAGAAGCACTGGTCTGAGGGATCCGAGCCAACGCTTAGGGCTTAGCTGTAGACAATGGATCGTGTGGTGTGTCCTGGATGAAGGCACGAGGGACATAGGTAACTATAGCGATCAGTAGGTTTCCAATATAAGGTGGTGTTTATGTGTCCATCACCAGCAAATACAGACCATACAACAGAAATGTTAAGGCAGGCACATATCCCTGCAGCAGACCACGCTGCCAACTTTGCCCACATACAACACTAATGACACCATCACAGGGCCTAATCAAGCCAGCTACTCCATCAGGGGCTCGTTCACCTGCTCGTCCACCAATGTGATATGTGCCATCATGTGCCGGAAATGCCCCTTCCCCTTATACCTTGGACAAACAGGACAGTCTCTGCGCCAAAGAATAAATGGACATAAGTCTGACATCAGAAACGGCAACATTCAAAAACCAGTAGGGGGACATTTCAACCTCCTCCGTCACTCCATGAAAGGCATGACAGTTACTGTTCTTAAACAGGCTAATTCTAAATCAAAACTTCAAAGAGAAACCACACAGTTAGAATGCAAATGCAAATTTGACACCATTAACTTGGGTTTGAAGAGAGACATGAACTGGCTTTCTCATTACAAACAGTGATTTTCACCTCTCTCAACCTCACCTTTTTCCGGTATGTTGTTCCACACTGTTTGAACCTATATCACTTGATTGATTTGCTCAAGTAATCTGACCTGATGCAGCGAAGCCTAATCTCAGGATTTATAAAAGAGGGGTAGCCGTGTTAGTCTGTGTACAGCAAAAACAATAAGAGTTCTGCGGAACTTTAAAGACTAACAAATGTCTTCAGCCATAAGCTTTCGTGGGCTTCATGCATGATGCATCTGATGAAGTGGGTTGGAGCCCACGAAAGCTTATGCCCGAAGACATTTGTTAGTGTTTAAGGTGCCCCAGGACTCTTGTTTTCACAGGATTTATTTTTCCCTCCCATACTGTAAGTTTTCCATTTTCTAGCATCTGACGAAGTGGGACTTCACCCATGCAAGCTCACGTGTTAGTCTTTAAAGGTGCTACAGACCTCCTTGTTTGTCCTACATAAGCAGAGCCTCCCAGCAAGAGCCAGTGTGTGTGGAAATGGCAGTCCTCTTGGACCATCCTAACCCACCAGCACACTGAGGAGGTCAGGAGAGTCTCTACCTTGCACCTCACAGGATCTCCCGCCCCATTCAGAAATTAATCCGTTTTATGCTCTGCATGAAGAAATTGACCCAGTGAGTGCATTTGTGAGAGGAAGCTTTTTACTGAACTGCGAAACTGCAGCAGCCCCAATACACTTTTAGGTGGTGGGTCCTCAGGCAGTTTGACCTCTGGGTTCATCCCTTCTCTTAGTATAGAGCTGTCAGGCTGGAAGGGACCTCAGGGGCTCATCAGGTCCAGCCCCGGCACTGAACTAGGACCAAGTAAAGCCTGGCGTCCTAAAACATCGCTGACCGGTCCTTATCCAACCTGCTCTTAAAAACATCCACTGATGAGGAGTCTAGAGTTGCCCTTAGAATGAGAAAGGTATTCCCAATATCTAACCTAGATCTGCCTTGCCCCAGATGAAGCCCATTACTTCCCATCCCATCTGCGGAGGACATGGAGAGCAATTGATCGCCACCCTCATTATAGCTGCCCTTAATGTATTTGAAGACTAATCAGGTCCTTCCTCAATCTGCCTTTTTCACAACGAAACATGCCTAGGTGGTTTCAACCTTTCCTCATGGGTCAGGTTTTTAAGGTGCGTCTACACTACAACACTTCCACCTGTGCTGGTGTTCCACCTGTCGTGGAGATGTGCTAAGCCGGCAGCAGAGCACTCTCCTGTCCATGGGAGATGGTAACTCTCCCACTGACCTAGCCCTGTCTACACCAGCTCTGCGGTCAGTATAACTTACATTGCTCAGGGGTGTTGTTACCTGCACACTAGGGCACCCCACCTTTACCCAAATCCATAGGGCTCAAGACATAACCCCCCACCCTTTCCCAATCCATAGGGCTCCGGGGGAAAGGAACCTACCCTTACGCAAGTCACAGCTTAGGACTCAGGGTCATCCATTCCCAGACCATAGGGCTCCAGGTGTAACCTGGTTAATCAAAGTACCCACTCTCCCTTCCCAATCTGTAGGGCTCCAGGTATAATTCTCTACAGGTTTGCAGGATCTTTTACCAGGAGGAGCCTTACACAGTAATATTCTTGTGACTGGGGCCTCCTGGGATAACCTCCTGAATGTGCAAAACACCAGGGTACGCTGCAAAACCAGGAGCCAAACTCTCTCAAAAAATACTGATGGGTGATACTTAAACCAGACTCCCAATCAGCAATGCACCATGTTTCTGATTCCTCACACCGGTTAGCAAGAAACATAACAAAATAGAAACAGCCCCCTTTACTGCACTCCAGTTCCTCTGGCTCCCACCTAGCTGCGCAGTCTCTTAATGAAATAGGTTCTCCTGACCCCAAAGGGCCAACCACATCACACAGAATAATGTAGGTTTGGATCTTACCCAAAATACCACACTGATAGCCAGTCCTTTACTAACTACAACTAAAGGGTTAATATAAAAAGAAAAGAAACAAACTATGAGAAATGTTAAAGGGTCAAAGTGAATCACAAACATACAAATGATTTATAGTCCATGGAAAGCAGTTTGCAGGCTTGATCAGTTTCTCTGGTAAACACCCAGCACCTGGGTGGGCCTCAGTCCTGTGTCCAGTTGCAGATGAATAGTTCCAGAGATGGATGATGGCTGTAGACTGGGGACTTGAGACAAGATGGAGTCGGGACTGCTGCCTTTTATCACCTCTGGCCTTCCCCATGCTGTGTGCAGTTCTTTCCAAATCTAAATGGAGTAGAATCACATGGGCAAATCCTAGGGTGCGTCTACACTGGCGCCTTAGGTCGACTTAAGGACGCTTAAGTTGACCTACAGAACGCTGCGTCCACACTGGGCGCTTGTTAAGTCGACTTAATAACACCACCTCTGAAGGTCGACTTAAGGCTTAAATCAACCTTATTAAGTCGACTTAAGGTTTCTCTTAAAGCCAGCGTAGACGGGTATGTCTACACTACAGGCTCTGTTAGGTCAATTTAACAAGGTCGACTTAACCCGACTTTAAGTGTAGACTCTCCGTTAAGTCGACTTAACAAGTGTAGACTTAGTCCGAGTGGCTCAAGAGGTTTCTCCCTGGGCCCATTGTACCTGGGAACCTCCTTAATGGGCCAGTAAGGAAACAGTGGCTGTAGACATCCAGGCTGGGGAGTTTACAGAAATACTGATGATATAACAAACATATTCCTGACTTCTAATACAGAAGCAATTCCTTCACATAAACCATATAATCACTCCCAACACATTACAACCTTTCTATTGGTACCAAACGTGGCATAGCTCCTATGGCTTATTGCAGTTATTAAATATTAATATGAAATAATATAATAAATGGTACCATAATCTCTAAATCCAGACAGTATCACAATTCTTAATTCTTATTACCAATGACCAAAACACAATACACACACTAAGCATACAGTGCTCACCACTCCTAATAAGAGCAGCAAATGTCTCCTGGTGGCAAGGCAGGACTAGATCATGTGGGGACTCCAGCTTCTGCACAGTAGGGTTGGCAGGATGTTGAGGTCTGACAGCTCTGACCTTGGGCTGTGTCCTGGAGTTAGGCTCCAAAGAACTTCCTTTTGGACCCCAGTTGACATAGTTCAAACTTGGGCCCTGCTGAGCTGTACCTTAACCCACCCCTTCCCAAACCACCAATCCTAGCCCATTACGAAACAGTCCTTTAACCAATCGTATCCCACCACCTGCCTTGATTGAAATAGTGCACACTTAGTTATGCAACAAACAATTAAATAATGAGACAGAAATCGTTTAGATACACAATAGGAAAGTGGGGACCATAAAGACAAAACAATAAGAAGAGTAGATTTTAGGACCACAAATGTTGATAAGCTCTGCCTTTCCAGACAGGAAGTTGTCAAGCAAAGTTTTCTTTAAGCAGCTAAAAATGTGTTTCTTTCTGTGGTGGTGGTAAGAACCATTAGGAGAGCGTCACCTTCCCAACAGGCTCATACTACATGGTTTGAAGTAGTTTCAGGCTGCAACCGCATGCTTCATAGTTCCTGGCGGCTGTCTCACAGGGCCCAAGAACGAGGTCTAAGCTAAGCCACAATAAGGCGTCAGATTAGTCACATCTGCCGAGTGACGTAGATTATACTGACGTACCCTGTAATGTAGACACGGTCTATCATCATTTTTCTTACTCTTCTCTGCACTCTCTCCCCCGATTTCGGCCACAGTGCTCCATACTAGAGGTAGCAGCCGCGTCACATTGTTGGCTCTTATTCAATTTGTGACCCACTCTAAGCACTAGCACTAAGCACTCTACTCACAAGCACTAGCGCCCTTGTGTAGTTGGGCTTTTCACGTCTTTCTCCAGTGTAGTACTCGCCCTTGCCTTTACAGAACTTCATCTTCTTGAGTTCAGACCAGTTCTCCAATTCGTCTGGAATTCTAACCCTGTCCTCTGAAGTGTTTGTGACCTCTCCTACCCCGTTGTACGAGATACTCCCCACTCCATTTCCACATCAGCCATGACGATAACGAATGAGGCTATACCCAGGACTGATCCCCTTCGATCCATTCTCCCAGTTTGAGAGTGAACCATTGATAACTAATCTTTCTCAGCCAGCTGTGCACCTCTTTTACAGAAATTTCATTTCCCTAGTTTGCTTTTGAACATGTCTCTGGGAACGGTATCAAAGGCCTTCCTAAAAGCAAGATACATCACCTCTGTGACTTCCCCCCATCCACCAGCCGCTGTCGAAGATGTTCAGGCATGCTTTGCTTGTGACAAATCCCTGCTGGCTTTCTGCTCTGCCAGGAGTTCTTTAAAGGAGGTGTGACTGAGCTGGGTAATATAGGTTAGCATCCAGGCCAGCCACTGTCCCCTGCAGCTTGATCCCAGGGCACTGCTGCATGAGAAGACGCAGACACTTGCTGCGGGGCATGGCTGGAGAAGCAGAGCTGCCCTCCCCCAGGATCCTGCCCCCCAAGGCAAGCACTTCTCAGCTTCCCACATTAGCCAAGCCCATTCTCACCCCTCACTCATGCCCAGGTGGCTGGTGGGGTCATAGGGGATTAGAGCAAAAAGCCAGACCCTTGCCAGGCCAGGAACGGTTAGAGTCCAGGCTGGGATTGGACCCCACAGCCCTGGGTTGAGGCAGCAAGGTCACACCTGCTGCTCCCCATGGCCCGTGGCTGTGTTTACCACCGTCTCTCGGAACCTAGGCCATTTCAAAGGCACTAAGCTTCCTTGTCAAGAGACTCCCACAGCAGTAACAGCTCCCACTGGGGCCTTCCAGGACCGCACAGACAGGGAAACAGGAGCTATCGCAGCCAAGGGTGCGTGAGGGATGAGAGCCAAAGCTGAGGACACATCACTGCTGATCTCCTCAGCATGGGACAAGGAGAGGATCTTGGACAGGAAGGACTTGGGACGCGGAGAGTTAGGTCACCTCCAAGGCAAGGCTGGAAGGGAAAATCTCTGGGGCCACCAGCTGGGCTGGAATCCCTTCCGTAATAAGCACCCCAAAAGCCTGTCCGTGCAGTGGCTGCATACCTCTCCGCCCGCCTGCTGACCATGGACGGCCTTCCCTACAGCAGCTCGTCTGCACCAACCAGTGTGGGCAGCTCGTTTCCCTCCGGCTATGGCATTCAGCACAGGGGCCCCAGTGACTGGTTGAGAGTGGAAGCCAGGCCTCCTTTCTATGACAGATTGCGACCACCTGCACTAGCCATGACAGGTCCCAGCACGGCGCCATCGGGAAGGGAAAGCTCCGATTCAGAGAGGCTGAAGCCGTGAGCCAAATCTGGGCCCATCTTTGCTCCATTCAGCAGTTCTCAAGCTGGCTCCAAAGGGCCCGTGCACACTGCAGCTGGGCACACCCTGGCAGACGGGCTCACTCGCTCTGCTGGAGTGAGCGCTTGTACAATCACAGCACACTCCTGGTGGCATGGGCTCGGACCCAGGATCAAGCAGCCATTGACGTGGGTGGCTAGCCAAGGCCATTGTCCGTCCCACCACATCTGCACAGCGAACCCGAGTCTGTCCACCTGTCTGCGGCGTGACCCTTGGGCACCTGGCAGAGTCTGTTTCTCACCATGGCCTTGCTGGCAGGGACTGAGGCTGTGGGGAAGTGACCGGAGTCATATTTCTCTCTGGGGAGAGGAGCTCCAACCTGAGGGTCGGACTGAAACAAACCCACAAAAGGCAGGACACTCACCTTGATGTCTCAGCGGACCTTGTGCATGGCCAACCCCATCACTTCTCAAGCAACGGGACCACTCAGAGATCTTCTAGTCAGACGCTTCCCCCCTCCTGGCAAGAAGGTGTTTTCTTAGTCATCAAGGTTCCCTGGTGAGTCCGGCCCACTCATTCGAATCACATCTGGGAGGGGAGCTCACCCCCACACACACTCTGTTTCAGCCCACAAGTCTCCACGCCATGGGCATCTGCTCTCTCTTTGCTTCCCCTTTGTGTCTACTGGTGGGTCACAGACTCAGAGACTCCAAGGTCAGAAGGGACCAATACGATCATCTAGTCTGACCTCCCGCACAACGCAGGCCACAGAACCTCACCCGCCCACCCCAGCAATAGACCTCTGGCTGAGTTATGAAAGTCCTCAAGATTTCAAGATACAGAGAACCCACCAGGACATGAACCATGCTGCAGAGGAAAGCAAACTGCCCCCCTGGGCCTCTGCCAATCTGCCCTGGGGGAAAATCCCTTCCTGACCCCAAATATGACAATCAGCTAAATCCTGAGTGTGTGGACAAAATTCACGAGCCAGACACCAGAAAGATTCTCTATAAATGGGAGGGGGGTGTTCCCCCCATCTCTACTTATTCAGGGCTTCAGCTCCCCCAACCCTACAAACTACACCTGATCTTTAGCATCCTGGTACTCTTGTGGAGGATCCCCAGGCATCCGTTGGCCTCTCTTGAGGTCTTGGGTTGTCTTTCTCAAATGTCCCTACTTTTTGGATTTCATCCTCTCCCCCCCCATCCAATTTCTTGAGGGACTCTTTCCATCCTTTCATCATGACTTAGCCTCTGTTATCTAGTTGGTTCCTCTCCTTCCTCCTCTGATTTATTCTTTTCTCTCACTTTCCTTGGAATTCCTCTTCCCCAAACTGGGAACTCCCCACCAGCTTGTTTTCCTTGGGAGAAGGGGCTCCAGTCAGTACCCAACACAACAGAGCAGGGCAGCCTCCCCATAACCCCCATCTGTTTCCAGTAAAACCTCCCCCAGACCTTCAGAGGCACCTGTGCCAGTGAGCAACGTTTTTATCCCCATCGACACATGCTAGGTTTACACTTGCTCATGGAATCATCAAGTAGGGTTCACCCTTCCAGCTCCCTCCAGAGCAGAGAGCAAGCTGAGACCCTATCTAGTAGGCCCCTTCAGGGTTTTCTCCCCACCATTACTAAGACAGTGTCAGTTCCTACCCCCTTTCCTGCCCTCTGGTGCCAGCCCAGACACAAAACCGAATTCCACATATGGGCAATCCTTTCAGGAGTCCTTGCCACGTGCAATGGTGACACGAAATGGACACGTTCCAGCTAGGGCTTATCGTGGTATCACTTACATCGCTGTGGGATGTGCATAGTCCCCAGCCCTGAGGGGGAAAGTTACTCTGACCTAAGGGCCTGGATGGACAGTGCAGTGTTGGTAGGAGAACGTGACTCCACCACCGTGTAGCTATCACGCTGAGGGGAGAGCTCTTTCCCATCGGTACGGGCCGTCTTCACCAGACATGCTACAGGGACACAGCTGCACCGCTTTAGTGCTTCTAATGGACTATCCTTAGAGTTCCTCTGAGTTCTTCCTTTCTCTTGTCTTCCTCCCAAACCCCGACCCGTCAGCTCTGTCCTCTCCAGGGAAGATCTGCCTTTGTAAATTCCTCCATCAATTTTATGTCTGCTTCCACAGTACCTGATTGATGCCCTCTGACCCACGCTCGTATATTCTTGGGGAGGCCCTAGAGGAATTGGCCTAACACCACTGTGGCTATTGTCTCCCCAGCTGCTTGGCTTCAATCAGCAGCTGGCCCTGTCCATCAATCTTTGGGGAATGCCCAGAGCTGCAAACCCCCACCCCCATCACGTGGATCGGCACTTTTGATGGTAGTGCTCTGTGGACAGACACACCTGATGCAGGAGGGACACCTTAACTGCCTCCTAGTCCCTGGCCTGCTCCTCACGCAGAGTCAGCTGTGGGCCAGCTGTAGAGCCCAGGTTCCCCTAGCCGAACCAGCACCCAGAGGGCACTGGAGCCATCTGCAGGTCCCATCTCATACAGTCCTAGGTCCACCACCATCCAGAAGCAGCTGCTGGCCCTGCCTTGGTTCACTCTGAATGCCCTCTTTTGCAGGCTCACCAGGATGCCAGTCCAAGGGATGCATTGCTGGACATTTGGCAGAGCCTTCTTGCTATTTCACCAGCCACTACAGGGTCTCTGCCAGGCTCCAGGCTGCCAAAGTCTCCCCTGCTTTATAGATCCCAGCCACGTCTCCGGGGTCCTGCTCCTGTTTCAGAAGCCTTCTGGCCAAACCCTCCTAGTTTATTGCAGCATTCACCTCACTGCCCACACATTCACACAGCTGGGTATTTGTGATATCCTGCTCCCTTGGCGAAGGACAGGGGAGACAAGGTATCTTCCCCTTAGGAGACCTCACCTGCTTCTGGCTCTGAAAACACCTACCTGTCCTTGCCTGGAGCCCTTCTTCCCATGCCTTTTCTGCCCCTGGGGTAACAGGCTAGTTAGCTGGATAGGCTCTTCCCAGCCCATCCCAATCCCGGAACTAGCACCTAATCAGGGCTACTCCAAAGCACCTATTTGTACTAAGGACCGGCATGCGCATCACTCACACAGCTCCTTTGTCCCCTCCTAGCACCCTTCCCTGGGCAGCTCTCGGTGCGTAAATAATGCAAATGTTGCTACAGCCAGGGGTCGGCCACCAAAGAGAAGAAGAGCCCTCCCTTCCCCCCCCATAAACAAGTATTCCAAGAGCCGCCTACAGTTGTGCCGTTCCCCTGGGGTCCATGGCACGGCCGATTGGCTGCCTCGTGCTCATGCGGTGGGATGGCCCTGGCAACCCGAAACTGGGCGGCCGGTCCTGATGCTGGGGCCAGCCGGGCGCCCCACTGGAGTCCAGCATCCCCAGAGCCGATGGCAGCAGTTGGGTCACCATCCCCTGCTGGAGGGGATTGCCAGGGAGCCGCCGTTGCAGACCCCGGAGTAGCCCCAGCTTTGCCCAGGCAGGGCGTGGCACTCTCTCCCAGGGTTACGGCCAGCACGTCGGCAGATCTCTGGCCCAGCCTTGAGGGACGTGACTGTCCTGTACCCCGGGCCAAGCCGCTGGAGCACTGAGCAGTAGCTCCACATGGGCCCAGCCCGGAGCCACACCAAGTGTCTGCCCTTCCCGTGCCTCCCGCAGGCCCAGCCAGGAAAGGCCTCAGCAGGGACTGCTGGGTGGCTGCCACGGGAAAAGCCGGCAGCGCAGAGCAGGTGCCTGGCCCACTTTGGTTGACGGAACCAGCCACGCAGAGCCATGATTACATCCTCCGAGGCTGCTTCTCGAGCAGCTCACCACAGCCCTGCGCTAGGAGAGGGGCAGGCTGAGCAGGGACTTTCCAGGCCAAAGTCTCCTGCTGCCGCATGGCACACAGCCCGCTGGCTTCAGCCAGAGCTGAGCAATGAAGGCGGGCTGCACAGGATGCCTGAGCACTCAGCCTGGGGAGATGCTACCGCCTCAGCCCACAGTTTACACACAGGAAGAGAAACTCCATGGCAGGGTTCAGCAGGTGGGGTAGAGCGGCAGCAAGGAGGGAAGGAATTTAACAGCTGTATTTGCTCATCTGGAAAATGCCCATGAGAAAATCAGGTGGCCCAGCTAGGTGTGTGGCCTCTGGCCAGGGCGCACAGAGCCTGACACGAGACACTCACAAGAGAAGCCGTGCATGGTGCCCCAGCCCTCCTTGCAATAGGCACAGGGAGCAGGAGAAACGGATCTTCCCAGCCCCATGGCCACGAGTCTGGGCATGGCGCTTTCCCAACAGCAGGCAGCGCAGCACAGCGGAGAGGGGCCGGCGTGGGGCATCCAAGTCGCCACACACACTAGTAACAGCAGCATTCAGACACTTCAGCACAGGGATGGAAGCCAGAGCTCTGCACGTGCTTTGAACCCAGGGAGGGGGCGTTACTCACCCCGCAGCAAGCTCTCGCCACGCAGATACTAACCAGCCCCAGCTGTGGGACGGCTCCATGTCCCAGGGAAAGAGTACAGTGCCTGGGGAATTCTCCAGCCCAGAGCTCTCCATGCCCTGACAGCCTGCAGAAGAAAGGCCCCTGTGACAGATTGCCACTGGCCCCCCCCAGCAGTCTCCCCTACTGAAACCAACAGACTGGCAGGCCTCACCCACGGCCATCACCTGTGCCCCTTTCTTTACACTACAAATGCCAACCCCAAACCAGGCCCACAGGGCTTTGGGCTGCTCCCCTGCCTCGGCCTCTCACTTATATACCCATCTCCCGCAGGGGAAACAGCTGTCCTCCCTCGCCTTGTAGGGGAGGTTCTGGGGTGCTCTAATGAGCACCTTCAGCTGGGCTTCCTTGCTTTCTGGGGCCTTTCAGCCCCGCCCGGCCAGCTAATCAGCCCCTACTTTGCCACACACCTGCCCAGCAAGGCAATGCAGGGCCTCAGGCACACGGCCTGGAGTTCACTCCCTGGGGGCTCTCCTTTCAGGCTCTCTGCAGTCAGGCATGTGCCACCCGTCCTCTCGTAACAGGTTCCAGCTCTTCTCTGCAGCCGGGGGGCTAGAAACCAAGTTTCCTTTGAAATGAAAGCTCAGATTCGGGTCTCCTCGGGTGACCTGTCCGGCCCTGAGCTGCTGGGGTGAGGGGACTCATCCACCTTCCCTTGGCCTTGCCGTGCAGAGCGGTCAGTAAAGCTGACCCAGAACCAGAGCGGTCAGTAAAGCTGACCCAGAACCAGAGACGCAATCCGCAGATCTGTGTGTGAATGACAGGAAGTGCTCGGAGAGATCAAAGGAAACAGCAGGTCCCCCCACATCCCCTACGCCCTGGGCCGGTGCCTTCTCCACAGAGCTGCAGGCTAACCCCCCCTTCTCTCGCTGGCAAAGGGCTAGCGAGGGCTGGCAGAGGCAGGAACAGGGCTGATTTGTCTGGCCCACATGTCCAGGGCTGGGTGCCAGAAGGCCAGGGCTTTCAATGCAGAGTGACAGAGCCGTGCAGGGTGCACGTAGAGGGGAGATTGCTGCTCACAGCCTGGCCTCTTTCTGGTATGCCACATGCTGGGTTTAAATGTCCACTCTCAGGCCCCTTGACTTTCTCATCAGGGGCTCTGTGCTCTGGGGAAAATGAAACAAGATTTTTCTCACTGTAAAAAAATTGTTCTCCTAGTTTGGGAGATTGAAAACAGTTCAGAACTAGCTGCACCCACACACAGGCCACAGCCAGGGTCCTGGTTATATGATAAGACATTTCCAAGAATCTTTTTTACAATGAAAAACTGTCTCATTTCCTTTTTTCTCTAAACTCGAAATGTGCTACAGAGCTTTGGCTCAAAGCTGCCCCCAGAGTTTCCCAAGGCCATTAAGATTTAGAGCTCTCCATGCTATTGACTTGTTTGTAATCTGTCCAATCGTTGGACAGCGGAACCCCAACTCTGGCCATCTCAAATCCAGGGGTGTCAATTCCTCCGACACGCCACACCTTCGCCAGCTCCAGCTCTCCAACCCTGCAGTCCCTCAAACACTTGGGCACAGCCCTCAGCCCCCAGAAAACTCCCACCCACACTAAACACGGGCTGTCACAAGCACATCACACCTGCCCTCCTCACCCAGCACTGCTTTCCATGGAGCACAGAGTTAGATTCAAGGAGTCCACGAATTCTGGAAGGAAGGCTGTGGTAGTCAGCTCTGCTTTTCTGGTACAGGAGAACTGCTCACCACAGGGCAGTGTCCCAGACTGTGGAACCAGCTCCCTCAGGAACCAAAACCCAGCCCAGGCCTGCAGGTGCTCAGCACGCTTCCCCACCCCGCCCGCCCTGTTAATCAGCGTAGCCTCATTATTCAATCACAGGGCTGGAAGGGACCTCGCGAGGCCAGTCCACTGCACTTACAGCAGGACTAAGTATTATCTAGACAGGAGTCCACTAGTTTTTGTCAAGGGCCAGATTTCTTGGTTGAGGCCCAGACTCCAGAGAAACGTTTTTCACACTGCAAGTCTCCCTGTTCAGGGAACACATGATGCCATGTAACATACCAGGGCCTACTGCAGGGGTTCAATACATGGACCACAGCTAGCCTTTTGAGTAGACCATGACACTCGGGGGGGGGCCACGGGCACTTTGTGGGGGGGCAATGTGGGTAATGGGGTAACAGCTGTTTGCTGCCTCGCTCAGTGGAGCTGGTGCCCAGGGCACTTAAAAATCTCCAGTGACAGGGAGTCCACAATCTCTCCGGGCAATTTATTCCTGTGCGTGATTACCCTAAGAGTCAGGCAGTTTTCCCTGAGGTCCAGCCTAAACTGCCCTTGCTGCGATTTAACCCTATTGCTGCTGCTCCTATCCTCAGAGGCTAAGGAGAACAATTTTTCTTTGGACTTTCTCCAGTTAGTCCACATCTTTCCTGATATGTGGCACTCAGAACCAGTTACGTCCCTAGGCAGGGTGTAGGGCCCAGGGCCCCTGCGGTTCCATGTGCCCCGTGCTGTCCAGCCGCTGCCAATTCAGCCCTGAGAGGGACCACGGGCCAGAGGGTCTCTGGCTGGCTGGAATGGGGCAGGCATAGAAGCTGTGGAGGAGCAGCGCAGGGAAGGCACCCTCTGGCCCCAGCCTCCCGCAGCATTTAACAGGGCCCCCGGCGTGGGTGGGGCCAGGGGCCCCACAGGCCAATTGGCCCTGGGCCCTACACCCTGCCTAGGGACGTACCTGGTTCTGAGTGCCACATATCAGGAAAGATGTGGACTAATTGGAGAAAGTCCAAAGAAAAATTGTTCTCCTTAGCCTCTGAGGATAGGAGCAGCTCACTCCCCTCCTCTGCCCCCCTGCTCCCCAGGACAGCCATGCTCAGAACTGCGAACAATACTCCAGTTGAGGCTTAACCACCTTGGAGAGCAGAAAAATTACTTGTGTCATGCTGACAACACTCCTGTTAACACCTCCCATGATGTTACACTGTTGACTCATATTTAACTTGTGATCTACTATTACCCCCAGCTCATTTTCTCCAGTACTCCAGAATCATTTCCCCTTTTGTGTGCGGCTGTCTTTACTCTATTTCACCCTCTTTACCTCAGACCATTTCTCTAGTTTGTCCCGATAACTCTATCCCCCAAAGCACTTGCAACCCCTCCCAGCTTCGTATTGGCCACAAACTTTATGTGTGCTCTGTGCCCTAAGCTAAACCATTGCTGAAGATACTGAACAGACCCAGACCCGATCCCTGTGGGACCCCACTTGATATGCCCTTCCAAAGTGACATGAACTACTGACGACTACTCTCTGGAAATGGTTTTCCAACCAGACAGTTTCGCTCCCACCTTATAGTAGCTTCATCGAGGTTGTATTTCCCTAGTTTGTTTAGGAGGTCATGCGAGGCAGCATCAAAAGCCTTGCTAAAGTCATGATATGCCACATCTACTGCTTCCCCCAGCCACAGGGTCTCGTTTCCCTGTCAAAGAATGCTACTAGGTTGGTTTAACACAATTCATTCTAGACAAACAGCTGCTGGCTGTTATCACCGTATTATCTTGTAGGTGTTTGCAAATTGATTGCTTAATTATTTGCTCCATTATCTTTTGGTGTCCTGAGGTTAAGCTGACTGGTCTCTAATTCCTCCGTTGTTCTTATTTCCCTTTTTATAGAGCTGCCCTGTATCTTTCCTTTTCTAGTCCTCTCAAATCACTCCTGTCTTCCATGACTTTTCAAAGATAATCAATAATGGCTCAGATACCCCTTCAGTCAGCTTCTTGAGTATTCCAGGGTGTGATTTATCAGGCCCTGGTGACCTGAACATGTCTATCTTGTCCAAGTAATTTTTAACTACTTCTTTCTCTATTTTAGCCTCATATCTTACTTCATCTAGACCTCCAATTTCTACTAACCTTTCTGGGGAACACTGACACAAAAAAGTCATTTAGCACTTCTACCATTTCTGAATTTTCTGTCGTAAACAGACACAGCACCGTGCGCATATCCACTAATCCTTGTGTTTTGTTTTCAAATCCCTATCCAATTTCCCTTATAAGAGGGAACAGCAGTGGCATACCATGGGTCTCTGGTGCCGGGGGGCCAATGCTGTCTTTTGTGCTCCCCGCCAGGGGTGGTAGCACCCCACGGGAGGCAGTCTGTAGGCTTCTTTCCTGCTCCCCCCACTCCCCACACCGCCATGGGGCGGCAGGTGCAGCTGGGACCAGGAGTGACGGGCAGATGCCCTGGGCTACCTGATGAGTGTGTGTGGGGGGGGGAGTGACATGCTCTGGTCCCCGTGTCTCCCGCATTACGCCCAGTGGAGGGGCCAGGAGGATCTCACACCACCCTCAGTGGAAGCCCTCGGCCGCCCTCAGACGGAGTCACTGCAGCCACCAGGCTCTGGCCACCTGCGAATGGCTGGTGCTCAGGGGCCTTGTGCTGTTGGTAACCACAGGTGAAGAGGAGAAGGAACAGGCCATATGCAGCAGAGTCAGGCACAGCACTTAATGTCCCGGACGGCAATGAGGAGGGCGGGCTAAGAGCCTGCCTAGAACAGAAAGCCCCAGCCTGAGTGGTGGGCCCATGTTTTGCACTGTTCCAGCAGCCCCCATGGGCATCAGAGAGCAAAATGTTCCATGCAGCTGTGACTTGGCTCACTCGAAAGGTCATTATTTTAAATTGACTTACACAGTTTTTCTCCAGTCGAGCTGATTCCTCCAGAATCTGCAAGAGGGGAAGAGAAGCCGTCATGGCTCCCGAGTGGTACCCAGGTAGACACTGACTGGCGGGATGCAGCTGTCACCCACAAGCAGTGCCCCAAAGTAGCTGGGCACAGAATGTGGGGGCAGGTTGCAGGGTGAGACACCTCCACCCCGTCCTGCGTCAGGGACCTTCCCAGTGGGGCAGCCGTTCGCATGCTGTCCTCTGCCCCACGGCTAGCTTTGCGCTGGGGGCAGAGCCTGGACTGCAGTCCTGAGTCTGTAAATGTTCTCCCCTTGCAGGTGTGGAGTGTGTGGTCTTCAATGAGCAGTACATGACCTGCGTGTGGGGCAGCAAAGAGGTGCTGAGTGCCAATTACTCCCTCTATTACTGGTACACACCTCCAAGGTAGGCAACTCTTCTCTGGGGCTGCGGGGTGGGGCTGGGCTGCTTTTACCCCACACTCTCTGTCCCTCCTTCTGGACTGGGGGTTATATTCTCTACCCCTAGGATCATGGCCCACTCAGACAAGCACGACCCTGGGAGCTACCCTCCAGGAACTGCAATGGGCCTTTGTCCCCAGGATTAGTGCAAAGCTGGTAGCAATGGGAAATTTTTTCTCTCCTATTCCCAGCGGGGCTGCTGGTGGGTGAATGGCTGCATCTGGCTGCCAGAAGCCAGAAAACGAGTGTGCAGCTGAGTGTGGGGTGAGCTGCAGGAGGGGGCGTGCAAGCAAGCATTGCCTGGGGGAGGAGAGGGGCTGAGAGCAGAGCTCTCTGGGGTCCCTGACTCCACTAAGGCAATTCTTGGGTCCGCTCCAGTCAGTGTCCCAGAGGATGGCTCAGAGGCAGAACCCTATGGGCCCAGCCAGAGCACACCCGCCAGCTTCAGGGAGCCCCTGAGAGGTCGCTGGTTTCATGCCGGCAGAGCCAATGGGGACAGGGCCCCTCGGCTCCAGGTGGGTAGCAGCCTGACACCATGTGTGGGGCATGAAGTACCTGGAAGGAGAGAACCCAGCAGCCTCCAATTTAAATGGAGGCGAGAAAGTCCCCAGCGGGGTGAGTCAGAATGCCGGGGGCACCCATCTAGCAGTGCTAACCATGTCCCTAGCCGAGGGCCGATCCTAAGGGAAGCTGCATTCAGACCCTTGTCTCCACCTGGCACGGGCGGGGGGAGAGGGGGGCACAGAGGAGATGGAGCATTCAAAGAGCAAGGCCCCGCCCAGCCTGGGCAGCTTGGGGGACCCTGGATTTCGGAGCTCTCACCCTGGCCCGCTCTGTGACAGGCAGGGAAACCAGACGCTGGTAGAGGAGTGCAAGCAGTATCTGCAGGAGGGAGGTGTCAACACGGGCTGCTGGTTCAACCGCAGTGAGATCCACCAGTTCTGCACCTTCCAAATCCATGTCAACGCCAGCCAGGCGGGCAAGAGCCTCGTCATCCCCACCAAAGGCATGAAGCTGCAAGACCTAGGTATGGGAGGGCTCAGCTCAGGCTGCACCAGCAAGCTGCGCGCCCACTTCTCCCCTGCTCTCCGGCCCGCACAAGGCCCAGCGCAGAGTGAAGGAGTGCTGGCAAGGTTGTTCAGCACTGCCGGGGCTGGTGGGAGGAGAGAAATAACACGCCTGTGTTGGTCCCAAAATCCGTGCTTCATTGGGGGGGCTTCTGCCCACGAGGGCTGGCTCTCCATGGCTTGCTTGACAATTACGGAGTGGCGGCTGCTTCTCCACTAAGGAGAAGGATTCACATTATCAACTTGGTTTCCACGCCTTGCCCAACGTCCCTCAAAAACACCAGTGCCCTGAGATTTTGAGCCAGGAGGAGCCCAGGGGGCTGAGATACATGCCCTCCACAGTCTGGTGCCTGAGAACTCGGCCAAGATGTAGAATTTGGGTAAGGGACCACTCACTGAGGCGCCCATCACCCTGCAAGGGACAGTGTCAGCTGGGACTTCGGGAAATGGGCTCGTTCGAGAGACATGTTTTTGGATTGCACCCTTCTGAGTCCCATAGCCTGGCATTTCTAACTGGTCCCTGGGAAAGATCCAGTAGGGCCTGGCACGGGTTTTCTGCTGTCTGCTGGTGGCTGCACCTGGGGATTAGCTCTGCTCCAGTTGATGCCCCTTCATGCTCTCCTGGAGCTGTAGTGTTACCTCGCTCTGACTGGGCCCTCTGGCCAGCTCACAATACAGTTTGCTCCTTCCAGGGTAACACAGTCACACTGTCCAGGTGCTATTCTGGGCAGCTTTCCCAGTTCATGTCAGCCTCATCTCTACCCCCAGAAAAGTCATGGAGCAGGTCCTCAGGGAATCCATTTTAAGGCACTTGGAAGAGAAGAAGGTGATCGGGAACAAGCAGCGTGGATTCTCCAAGGGAAAGTCATCCCTGACCAACCCGAGTGCCTTCTCTGATGAGTGACTGGCTCTGTGGATGGGGGGAAAGTGGTGGACATGATATTCTTTGACATTAGCAAAGCTTTTGATAGCCTCCCACAGTATTCTTATCAGCAAGTTAAAGAGGCGTGTGTTGGATGAATGGACGATAAGGGGGATAGAAAACTGGCTGGATCGTCAGACTCAACGGGCAGTGACCAATGGTTCAATGGCTCGTTGGCAGCTGGTAACAAGTGGAGAATTGGATTGGAGCTGGGGCCAGTTTTGTTCAACATCTTCCTTAATGATCTGGAGGACGGGGTGGACGCACCTCAGCAAGTCTGCGGGTGACACTAAGCTCAGGGAGGTGGTCGATAGGCTGGAGATTAGGGATAGGACACAGTGATCTAGACAAATGGGAGGATTGGGCCAAAAGAAATCTGATGAGGTTCAACAAGGACACGTGCAGAGTCCTGCCCTTAGGACAGAAGAATCCCATTCATGGCTACAGACTGGGGACTGACTGGCCGGGCAGCAGCTCTGCAGAAGAGGACCTGGGGTTACAGAGGTCAAGAAGCTGGGTAGGAGTCAGCAGTGTGTCCTCATTGTCAAGAAGGCTAAGGGCATATTGGTAGGGTCACTGCCGGAAGATGGAGGAAAGTGATTACTCCCCCTATTCCGCACCGGTGAGGCCACATCAGGAGTATGGTGACCAGTTTTGAGCCCCCACTACAGAAAAGATGTGGACAAATTGGAGAGAGTCCAGCAAAAGGCAATGAAATTGGTTAGGGGACAGGAGCCCCTGACATAAGGAGAGGCTGAGGAAACTGGGCTTGTTCAGTCTGCAGAAGAGAAGAGTGAGGAGGGATTTGGTAGCAACCTTCAACGACCTGAAGGGGGTTCCAGGGAGGATGGAGCCAGGCTGTTCTCAGAGGTGGCAGAGGACAGAACTAGGAGCGATGGTCTCAGGTTGCAGTGGGGAGGTCGAGGTTGGATGTTAGAAAAACCTTTTTCCTGGGAGAGTGGTGTAGGGCTGGAAGGGTGACCTGGGGAGGTGGTGGAATCTCCATCCTTGGAGGTTTCCAAGGTGTGCCTTAACAAAGCCCTGGCTGGGCTGATTTAGTTGGGTTGGTCCTGCTTGGAGCAGGTGGTTGGACTAGATCCCTCCTGAGGCTCCTTCCGGCCCTAATCATCTGTGATTCAAAAGTGCCTCTTTCCCAGAACCTGGGCCCAGCCATTGCTCCATGTTCCAGTCCAGGTGTCCTGCAATCAGAAGCCAAGGTCCGCCCCATGTCGATCTTTGCTGCCATTTCCCTGGGCCTCCTTCTCCTTTGCCCTCTGCAGGCTTCCTTCCCCAGCAGCCCTCGGGATAGAGCCTCCCTCAGGGTCAGATCCCCAGGGCTTCTGCTCCCCTGCCGGTTTTCTGCCTCTTCTGCTCACTGGGCTCAGAGCGCAGACCTCCCACTGCCAGCTCCACCTCCTCCTGCCCCGAGGGACTCAATTTGTGCTTCACAGACAAGCCTCAGCCTCCCCAGGTGCAGCAGAGCAGCGTAGTTAGCCATTTCCAAGCCCCCACGACCCCTTTGGGGCTGGTATGGCGTGAGCACCTGTCACAAGGTCCCTGTTTCCCTGTGTCCGAGGGCAGCCCCCTCTCTCGTCTGCCTGCAGCGCGTGGGGGGAGCAGTGCTGGCCAGACCAGACACACGCATCACACTGCAAAGCCAGGGGCCCCGGGCCAGCCCCCCAGCGAGGGCCTTCCACTCAGTGCCAGTTCCACGGTACAAGGGCCACAGCTGCCTGGCCAGGCCCTGGGGATGCTGGCCTGAGTCTCTCCTTCCCTGGGTGGGGAGCTGTTACTCTGGGGCGGGGCCATCTCCCGAGAGCCGGCCCCTGACCCGAGACCTGTCTGTCTGTTGCAGTGAAACCTGCTCCCCCAGTGAACCTGACCGTCCACAACATGAGCAATAACCAGCTACAGCTGACCTGGAGCTCCCCCTACGACAAGCCCAGCTGCTTGGAGCATGTGGTCAAATATAAAAGCAACAGGGACACCAGCTGGACGGTAATGCAGCGGCCTCCTGTGGGCACTCAGACGGGACCCCCCGTAGCTGCTATGGCACATCTCCCCCTCCCATAGCTCCTCGCCCTGCTTGGGCGCCTGCAGCTCCTTGTAGGCCAATCATGCACCCAGGACCGTCTGTCTTTCTGCCCCCAGGAGCATCCGGTAAATGGTGCGATCTTCTCCTTCCCCAGCGTGGACTATGAGAAGTATTACACTTTCTACGTGAAAAGCAAGGTCAGCGTCTACTGTGGCAGCACCCAGCTCTGGAGCGAGTGGAGCATCCCCGTGTTCTGGGGTAACAACGAAACTGCCACAGGTATGTGACACCCCTCGAGGTCAGGGTTCCCGGGGGCCTCACTGCCTCTTCTGTCCTGGGCAATGTTCCCTCTCAGGTTTGCTGGCTTGTGTGCAAAATTCTCAAGCAGTGTTCAAAACCTTTTCTGAATAAATGACAGAAATTATAGGCATTAATTGAAGTTAAAGTGATTGTAAATAGAATTAATGAATTGGGTTTAATTAATTGAATTTGAATGAATTTTGAATTGAAATTTAATTTTTAGAAAGGTTTTTATTTAAAATTAATTTTTTAAAAGTTTTTTTAAAAAAGAGAAGAGGAAAAAAGAAGAAAGAAAGAAAGAAAGAAAGAAAGAAAGAAGCCGAGGCTGCTGGCGGGGGGGGACGGGGGACTTGACCGGGGCCCCGGGAGGCTGCCGGTGGGACGGAGCAGACCCCGGCCCTGGATGCTGATCCTGGCCCTGTGCTGGAAGGCTGAGGCCATCGGCGGGGCGGAGCAGAGCCTGGCCTGGGAAGACGAGGCGGCCAACGGGTGGGAGCCTGAGAGCCCACCTCAGCCGTGGCCACCCTGCTTCCTTGGCCGCGTGGGGCAGACAGGCCCGTGCACCTGCCCCGGCCCTGAGCCTGCCTGCTCCGGCCTGGGGGCGGGGAGGGCCAGCCCATAGGCCGGGCACCAGCCGGGTCTGCCACGGCAAAGCCGCAGCCCCGGGGGTCTGGAGGGGGTGGTGGGGGCTGCCAGGCTGCGCGGGGGGCTGCTGTGTGGCCGTGCACCCGCGCAGCTTAGCGGGAAGATAGGTCCTGGGCAGCGGGCCCAACAAGGGAGACAATGTTCATTACTATTTGTAGCATCGTAGACCCGTGGTGCGGCCGTCACGGCCCAGATCCTCAGCACACTAGGCGCTGTACGAACACCGAACAAAGACACTCCCTGGCCCAAAGAGCTTATGGTCCAACTATAAGACAAGAGACCCCAGATGGACACACGGACAGGGCAGTACAAGGGAACGATGCGGGCGGGGCAAGACTAGAAAATCCGATGGATCCTGCAGCGGTCACACACCGCAAGCAAAGTACTTGGGCTGCCCTTAGACAGAATCTGTCCAACGGGCCACGTCCTCTGCACGTCACCAGCCTGCTCCCAAGCTTCCCCAGGGCAGCCTGGGACAAGGGGCTGAAGGCAACAAGGAAGGAGTTTTGCAGAGGTTTAGGGCGAAGAACTTCCAAGCCTGAGGGGTCACATGGGGGACACTCGAAAGGAAATTGGAAATTTCACCAGTGGGCAGTGGAGGGTGCCCTCAGCTCCCTGCTACCTGGGAGAGGACAGGTAGGAGGGGCTGGACAGGGCAGACCTGCTGCATGGAGGGATACAGAGGAAGGGTGGCCTGGGCCCAGCGGCAGCCTAGGACAGTGGATCTGAGCAAGCCGAGATTGATTTGTCCAGGCGGGGGGGGGGGGGGGGGGGCGGCGGTCACTGCGACGCTGCGAGCCAGATGGGAGTTGCGCGTGTGGAAACATGGGAATAGCTGGATCGACACTTAGACACGCACATCCTCCCGCCCGTCTTCAGCGTCACTGGTGCTCCTGCCTGCTCCCAATGAGGAACAGCCCCAGGCCTCTGCCCTCCCCACTGCAGCTGGACCACATTTGGGTGGTGTCCGCCTCACTCCTGTGGGTCTCCCCGCTCCAGGCACCCCAGAGGAGCAGGCCCCTTGGTTCTGGATTCACGTGGTTCTCCCCGTTGCCTCTTTGATGCTCTTCCTGGTCCTTGTCATTCTGTTGATTCGAATGGAAAGGTGAGTCTTGCGACAGCCCATCCTCCCGTCTGTCCCTGTTAGGCCGGAGATGTCCAGCGCCTGGCGCAGGCTACCGGAGCTCAGACCAGACCAGCGGGCGTACCGCTGTGGCCTTGTGCTCAGCTCTGTGGGCGGACGCCGGGCAGGAGCAGGGCTGGGCCAGGAGGAAGGGGACAATGGGCCAGGTCGGGAGGGCAGACTCAGAAGACACCGCTGCGTGGCTGAGGAGGTCTCCAGCCAGGCTCCTGGGGCTGCCCTTCCTCGCCTAACAAGTCTTTTCCTACCCGGCAGAGTCTGGGTCATTCTCATGCCAAGAATCCCCAACCCCAGCAAGAACTTTGATGAGCTCTTCAACACCCACAAGGGCAACTTCCCGGTAAGAGTGCACAGCCGGGCGGCTGGACAGACAGACCGGGCGAGGCTAGCCATCCAGGCCTTGGTGTGGACAGACAGACAGACTGGGTTCCCATTTCCCATCAGCTCCCCCAGGCAGGGCACCTGTGCCTCTGTGCTGCCCGCCCAGTGTTACCGCAGAGCAGGGACGAGAGCTCGGCCAACTGGCACAGGGGAACCCGCCTGGGCACATGCACACAGCCAGCGTCCCAGGCCTGAGTCTGGCCCAGACACTAAGGATACGTCCACACTGCAATCCCACCCCGAGAGTTCCTCTCGGAGCCAGGGCCCGGCACAGCCCTGCCCAGCTCGCTCGCTGGAGCCAGTCTCTGCCCTGCAAGCCCAGGCCGGTCTGAGAGTGGCAGCCGCAGGGTTCGGGGAAGGGGAGCTCTGCCCCATCGTCCCTGCAGCCAGCAGACTCCAGGAGCATGTGGGGTGCGGCCTGGCCCCAAAGTGCAGCTGGGGGGCTGCAGGCTGGGGGTCACTCAGGAGTGGCGGGAAGAGGTGCCTCCTTTAACGTGCATTTGTCTCTTTTGGAGGAATGGGCCGGAGTCCCCAAGAACGTGGTCGAGAGCTTTAAGCCCAACTACAGTGAGAGCTTCTGCTACGTCAGCGAGCTGCCCCCCAAGGAGGGCACCACGCCCCGCTGGGAGGGCAGTGACAGGCAGAGGGGCCCCCTGGGGCACTCCTCGGCCCCAGCCTCCAGCCCCAGACTAAGCCTGGCCAAGAACAGCTACGTGGGAGCGTGATATTAACCGCAGGAGTGGGGCACCCCTCACGCCTCACGCTGTACCCCCACCTCAGTGCCCTCAGCCCACGCCAATGCCTCCCTCCCCTATCCTCGCCAGCGTCCCTCCCCCATCCACACCAGCTCCCCTCCCCCATCCT
>ML685771.1:758281-820891 GCA_007922175.1 Pelusios castaneus
CTCCCCTCCCCCATCCTCGCCAGCTCCCCTCCCCCATCCTCGCCAGCGTCCCTCCCCCATCCTCACCAGCTCCCCTCCCCCATCCTCACCAGCTCCCCATCCCCCATCCTGCTCCAATGCCTCCCCTCCCCCCTCCGGTCCAGCACCCCTCAAGCACTGACCCCCGATCCTCAAGCACACCTCGCTTTCCGTGCCTTGCACACACGCCCCGACTGTCCCCTTGAGGACGTTGCAGCACTTGGTTGTGTGGTTGAACGTTTGCCAGGCCTGCCTGCCCCAAGAGATCCCCAGGTTCTGTCTGGGCGAGCTGGGGCTTGGGTGGAGGAGCCGCTGACTTTGTACAGGAGCTTTACAGAGAAATAAAACCAGCACCACCCAAGTTTGTGTTCCTCTGTGCGCTCTCTGCCAGCATCAGCTCCCTGCCGCTCCTCTCCCACATCTCCTTTCCACTGCTCCTCTGCAGAGCTGGGACGTGGGGCTCACAGAAGTCGCTTGCCCAGAGCAGCGGGGCCTCCACACGCAGTCACTTGCCTGCTCGAGTCCATCGTGTGTCCCGCTGGCTGGGCCTGCTCCGCGGCATCTGACCCGTGGACATAGGCAGGCTGGAGCACGCTGGCTTCGCGCCCCACTGTCTCCTCCTGGCCTGGGCCCAAACTCCAGCACCATTGCACAGGCTCTTCTGCTCACTGCTTCGCCACTGGCATCACCCAGCCACGCATGCCACGGTGAGCAGCCCAGGCCCAGCGGGCACGCACGCCACCGCCTACCCTGGGCTGCCAGGGACTGAGGCACTTCCTGTTCCTGGCACGGCCCACGCAGCGACATGAGGGAAACCCATAACCACGCTCTTGCGGGATGGGCGCAGCATTATCTGGTGCAGACCCCGAGGCAACGGTTCCGAAAACCAGAGGGAGACAAAGCAGGCTGCTCTGAGAGGAGGTGGCACCCCCTTGTTCTAGGCTGGCTCCAGGTACCCGGTGTGCAGCCTTCCCCACAGAGCTCTAGTCTGCACGAGGCCAAGGAGACCCTCTCTCCCCTTGCTCTCAACGCGCAACACCCCACTCCAAGGTGATGGCCCACGGCAGCCAGGGCCACGCTGCACATCTTGCCCATCTGCCAGCATTCCCAGCCCGGGGCAGCCAGCCACGGCCCCTGCCTCCCTACCCGCAGCACCCAGGCTTCTATGTCACAATAGCCCTGCTGAGGGCATGAGAGCTCCCCCCGCCTCAGGGCACTAAGATGTTTATCTGCGTCAGACATGGAGGTGAGCTGCCCTGGGCACGGGCTGGCAGCAGGTGCTGGGGGGGCCCTAAGGACCTGCAGGGGAAGGCAGAGCACGGCTGGCCAGAGACGAAGGGGCAGCACCTCCCACTGCCGGCTGAGTGGGCCGATGCAGAGCTGCATGCACCGCGCCCCATGCTCGGGCTGAGGGCACCCCAAGCCTTGCCTAGGAAGGTTTGGAGGAGGCTAGTCAGTGCCGCTGGGCACTGGGGGTCGCCCACTCACCTCAGCACAAGGCAGGGCCCCAATTCCTCCTCTGCCCACCTGCCACACGCCCAGACCTGCCCACAGCACTGCTGCCTTCCCTTCCAGAGAACCAGCAGTTCCTGGCTAACACCTGCTGCTCCGTCCTCCTGCTGCTCCACTACCTGAGGAGTAAGGTGGGGCTCCGGAGAACAGGTGAGCAAGCAGGGCTGCGCCCTCGCCCTGGAGAGACACAGCCGGTGCAGGCCTGCAGGCAGCCAGAGCGCACGTGCTGGGAGAGGTGGCGGAAGAGGGGATCCGTACGGGGCCAAAACCCAACTGCCTGCAGCTGTGTGAAGGAGGAAGCCACGGGGCACAGAGCTGTGCTGAGCTGTTAGCCCTGCCAGCTGCACGTGGAAAACCCCAAGACACAGTGGGGAGCCTGGCGCTGGAGAAGAGCCAGGGAGCAGGCTGGAGCTAACAGCATCTAGCCAGGGCCTGCTGCTCCTCAGGGTCCCAGGGGGTGCTGTGGGCACAGAGCTATAGGTGGGGCAGTAAGGGGGCAGGCGGCTCTGCTGAGGGATGGGCATGGGGCAGAGAGGCGGGCAGGCCTGGCCCAGGCAAAGGAGACAGGACTGGCTGCAGAGGGGTGGGCAGACCTTGGCCAGGTGAGCTGTGCATGCAGGCTGCGTGGCGAGGACCCGCAGAGCAGAAACATTCTGCGGGGGGCGGACAGTGCCCTGATGAGGCAGCAATGCCCCCCGCCCCATAACACAACATCTCAGCAGGCCCAGTCCCACCTCCCTGCAGCTGCTGATTCCCTGTGCTCCGGCTGGACGGGGAAGGTGCCAGCAGCCTCGGGGGCAGCCTGCCCCACTGGCAGGTACGTTGGCTCCACTCGTTGCCAGGGCTTGCAGTGTCTTGCAGATGCCATCGACCTGTGCGACGAACTTGGCACCCTCAAGCTGCTCTTCCTGGTCAAGCTCCCCAGCGACAGTGCCAGCAAGTTCCTCTCCCCTCGTGGGATCTACTACGTGTGCCGGGTGCAGCGCGGAGCCCCAGGTGCCTTCCCGGGCCGGCTGCAGCCACCCACTCTCAGCACGGCACCCTGGGCACGGGCAGGGCAACCCTTCCTCACTGAAGCCTTGGCCCCAGAGTTCCTGGCCGGGTGGGGGGCAGGAATACGACCAGCCCTTGAAAAGCGCTGAACTGAGTGAGGCCCGGTCCCCGGGACAGGCCCTGGCCGTGGGAGCAGGACTCCCAAGTTCTGACCCTGAGCAGGTTTCAGGCCAATGTGCAACACAGGCCCCACCCCTGCCTGGCCTCCCCAACACCAGACCGTGGCCCCTTCCCGCCCGTGACGGGGAGCAACTGAGGCCACGTGTGATGCTGAGGATTCCTTCTTGCAGGCACCAAACAGGAAAACTCGTACCGAGCCTTCATCCCAGTCCTCAAGGACCCTGAGCTGGAGCTGCTGGGTAGGTGACGGCCATCACTAAAAAGCCTTGGCCACGCGTCTCCTCCTCTCCCGGCAGTGCTGGGCACCGCCATGATTTGTGGGGTGGCGCCTCTTCCTCAGCTCGACTCAAGTGGGGGGCCTGAGCTGCGCCGGGGCTCCCACATCACCACCCCTCTCACTCCACTCCTGGCCCACACGGAGTCCCAGAGGAGGCTCACAGCAGGCAACGGGTCCCTCATCCCCACATGCCCACCGCCTCCCGCAAGAGGGTGCCAGGATCTGAGCTGCACCCAGCGAGAGTGCCTGTGCCCCCGCGTTCCTCTCACGCCCTGCCCCATGGGTGCCACAGGGATTGCCAGGCTCAGCCACTTACAGGCCACTTTGCCCGAGAGCCTCGGCAAGGGGTCCATCGGCGAGGCTGCCCCGGTCCAAGCGGCACGTTGCAGCACAGAACTGCCGGCCATCCCACGGATTTGCAGGCCAGCCCCGCCCTTCTCCCCCCATCCCGGGACGATAAAGCACTTTTGGGCTGCATCCGGCTTCAGCTCCCCGTTGGCCCAAACCCCGGATCTGCACACATGCCCGAGCTGGGCCCTCGGGAAGAAAGGCATTCACCTCAGACCCAGTGGGAGAGGTCTCCCTGGAACCAGCCAGAGCCATTTCTCTGAGCCCTCCCTGCCCCTCTCTGCAGATGCCTTGCGCACTCAGTGTGAGTTTCTGGAGAAGAGCCGTCTCAAGCTGCTGAAGGCCCAGGATGGGAAGAAGATCCAGACCATGGAGTCGCTGATTTCCATCGTGCCCTCCCAGATCTCAGTGAGCTTCATGCCCCACTCCTAGTGTTCACAAAGCCTCCCGGCCAGCTCGGCTCGGCTCCCTCCCTGGCCTCTGGCCGAGGAGACTCAAGGTGCAGGCCTGTCACAGGGCGAGAGCAAAGGCCACTGTGCAGTGGAAGTGAGTCTTCGGGGAGCGCCGGAGAGGAGTGAATGTCCAGAAGCTCTGAGACCCCCAAGACGGGGAATATGCTCACCTCATCCCATCAGGGTGGGAAATGAAAGCCGCAGATACTAGATTCCCCTTTCACTTCTGGGGCAAGGAGTCCCATGTTGGACAGAACTGCCCCAGCCCCACAGGCAGCACCTCGAGCCGTCTCCTGGTGGGGGCTGGGCCAGCGTGAGAAGGACCCTTGCTGGCTAACGGGAGCTTTCTTTGAATCCCAGGGCTACGAGAAAAGTATCCTGAGAGGTTCCTTCTGGGCAGAACAGGGCAATCTCTGGCCTAGTGGGCTGCTTCTCTGGGGGGTGGGTGTTTGCATCAGAGCAGGGAACATGGAGTTTGGGTTCACAGCTCAATTGTGGACAATTCAATCAAGTCACTCTTGAGAGTTCAGCCACACGGAGGTTGAACCAGCCCTAGCCCCCATGTGCCAGAGGAGGGTATTGCTCCCAGCTACCACCCCTCCAGTTCTAGCTTGTGCCCCTTTTTTCCCCGGGCTGAGGAATCATAGAGGATCAGGGCTGGAAAGGACCTTAGGAGGTATCTAGTTAAAGCAGGACCGACCCCAACTAAATCATCCCAGCCAGGGCTTTGTCCAGCCAGGCCTTAAAGATCTCTAAGGATGGAGATTCCACAACCTCCCCAGGGAACCCATTCCAGTGCTTCCCCACTTCCTAGGGTCCGTCTACACTGGAGGCTCTGTTAAGTCGACTTAGAGACTCCACAGCCCTGCGTCCACACTGGCAGGTGCTAGGTTGACGGAGGAGAGGCCAGGAACTCTGCGAGGGGGCCTGGAGGCCAATTAGGTCGACTTAAGCGCTATTCCCCGTCTACACTGGCTTAAGTCGACTTAATAAGTGCCCTATGTGGACACAGTGGTCTGTAGGTCAACTTAACCTTCCTTAAGTTGACCTAAGGCTTCAGTGTGGACGTACCCCTAGGGAAAACGTTTTTCCTAATACCAACCTAGACCTTCCCCACCGAAATGTGAGACCATTGCTCCTCGTTCTGGCATCTGTCACCACTGAGAACAGCCTGGCTCCCTCCTCCAGGAACCCCTCTCAGGTAGTTGAAAGTTGCTATCAAATCTCCCCTCGCTCTTCTCTGCTGCAGACTGAACGAGCCCCGTTCCCTCAGCCTCTCCTTGTAAGTCATAGATCCCAGCCCCCTAATAATTTTCATTGCCTTTCACTCAACTCTCTCCAATCGTCAACACCCTTTCTGTAGTGGGGAGCCCAGAACCAGACACAGACCTCCAAATGTGTCCTCACCAGTGCTGAACAGAGGGGAACAATCACTTCCCTCCATCTGCTGGCAATATGCCGTTAGCCTTCTTGACAACAAGGACACACTGCTGACTCCTACCCAGCTTCTTGTCACCCCAGGTCCTCTTCTGCAGACCTGCTGCCCGGCCAGTCGGCCCCCGTCTGTAGCCGTGCAGGGGATTCTTCCATCCCCAGTGCAGGACTCTGCAATTCTCCTTGTTGAAGTTCATCAGCTTTCTTTTGGGTGAACCTTCCAATTTGTCTAGGTCACTCTGCACCCTATCCAAACCCTCCAGTATATTTCCCACTCCCCCCAGCTTAGTGCCATCTGCAGACTTGCTGAGGGCACATCCACCCCAGCCTCCAGATCATTCAGGAAGGTCCTGTGTCTTGCACAGCAATCAGGTCCTGCAGTGGGGTGGGTTAGACAGACAACATGACAGTCCTTGCAAGTTCCCTCTCCATAATCCCATCCAGGGCTGGATCAAGGCAGGGGCTTTAGGGGATGCAGCCTCTGGCCCCAGCCTAAAGGGGGGCCCTGTGCCCCCCCCCAAATCCTGCCCAGCTGGCCTGAGTGGCAAGCTGCTACCTCTTGTCTTCAGCCCACCTGCCCCAGCCCCTGGCCTGCCTGCCCCTCCCCAGCCAACAGCAGCAGTGACAGCTTGGGCCAGCCTGCGGCCCCCTACCCCTCCGCAGCAGTGTGGCCTGCGGCCCCCTACCCCTCCGCAGCAGTGTGGCCTGCGGCCCCCCACCCCTCCGCAGCAGTGTGGGCAGCTCTGGGCCTTGACCCAGCCCTGACTTCATCTGCCTTCTCTGTCCAGGGAAAAGTCACGGGGAGACCTGGTTCGAGTGCGGCTGGGGCTGCTGACGAGGAGGGGGCCCCGCGAAAAGGGCCATCCCCCAAAATCAAACCAGAGGCCAGCAAGAAGGAGAAACATCGCTGAGGCTGAAATTAAAGCTTGGTGGCACTTTCCTTGCAGAGGCTCTGGGACTGATTGAGGTCATAGAGGCCGAGGGGCCCGGGTCTGGCGAATCCTGCCTGGCCAACCACATCCCTGAGCAGAGGCCCAGCTAGTCATCCAGAACAAGCTGCGCCCCCCAAGTACAGCAGTTCTGATGAAGCCCCTGCATGGGCCGGGTGGGGTACCTGGGCCTGTTTCATCACTCGGGGCCACATCATCTCACAGACTTTCTGGCCAGAAGCGGCCATCTAGTCTGACCCCTGCACGTTGCAGGCCACAGAATCCCCCCCACCCACTGCCACAGAGCCCTCCCCCTCTCGCATCCCATCTCCAGCCACTGGCAGTTCTGGTGCATCTCATCCACTGCTTTAGTGCTTTCAGCACCCAGCACCCCCAGAGCTGTGCAAAGGGGCTGAGTCAGCCCCCAACAGCCAGCCAGCTCTGCGGCAGAAGGGAGGGGTGCGTAACAGGACACAGCTGTAAGTGCCGGGGGGACGGAGGGAGGCCACGGGAAATTCAGCTCGCGCCACAAGCAAGCCCTGGGTCTCCCACAGCCTGGCACCCTCCATCTCTAGCAGCACCAGACACAAGCACAGCGGGAGGAGCTCTGGCCCCCCATGCCAGGCCCTTTCCCAGGCACCCCTGTGCCCTGAGGCGGCTTCTCCACCAGACACCCCTCCCAGCAGGGCCGCCCTCGGGGAGAGGAAGGGAACAGGCACTCGACAGTGGGCTGACAGGACAGACAGTTCAGGTAAAGGAACCAGCGAGGCACCAACCAAACCCAGAAAGCCAGGCCTGGCCTGGGGACCTGCTGGCTGCTCTGGAGCGGGCTGGCCATCAGCTGCGACTGTGGCCACCAGCACCATTCAGTCTCTGGGAGGCCCGGGAGTCTCATGGCCGAAGGAACGAGAGGGGCTGTTCCTCTGCAGCCTGCAGAGCGAGGGCTGGCTATCTTATGCTGGGACTCCTGCCTTCTGCCGGGAGCTGTGCCTGCAAACCAAGCTCTCCAGGGCTCCTAGCCGCCCACTGCAGTGGGGCCGCAGGCAGCCAGCGTTTCCCTGATGGGGCTCCCACCATCCTGCCAAATGCTCCCCACAGGAAGTCCAGCCCCCCAAGTGCTGCCCTTTCTCCCCAGCACTGCAGGCCGGCTGGCAGGCAAGTCAGCAACCACCCACAAGTGGGTCCATCTGCTGAAGCTCTGGTTAGCTGCACAGAACCCTGCCTTTCTAAGCCAGCTGGGCTCCCTCCCTCCCGGCTAGCTGCCCCACCTATTGTCTCTCAGCTGGCTTTACTGGCCCCCTTCTTAACCTGCCCAGCGAGGGTCAACCACCTCATGGCACGTGGACGCATCCAGCACAGGCAGCTCCATACCAGGCAAGAAGAGCAGGAGGTGCTGGCTGGCTGCCCATCTGTGTCAGCTCTATGGGCTCTCTTCGGCAAGTGAAGCTCCTCCTGTGGTGGGTGCCCTCCTTTCACCCCTGCCTCGCTCAGCTCCTCTGGGCACCTGTCATGTGCAGTAACGGGGACCTCTGCAGCAATGGGAGCTAGTCCCTGAATGTGCTGCTCAGCCAGCCCATCTGCAAGAGTGTGGGACCAGGGCAAGTGCCCAGCTGGATGTCCCTGGGTTACTTAACTTCTTTCTCCTGTCCTCCTCAGCTGGCCTTTCCCCAGAGACACCTGGCACCCCCAGAAGAAGGGTCAAGAAAGCTATACTAACCTAAAGGAACCATGCAACATGACAAAATAACCCAAACCACCCGGGACAGCATACAAATCAAACCACCCGGGACTGCAGTTCATCTGCTCACTCAGCTTCCTGCTGTCAGCCCAACAGCTGCTGGGAGCCCAGACTAGAGAGAGGAGGAAGTCAGCTGTTCCTTACCAGGGCTCAACCCACCTCTGCAAGCTGAAACCACCAGCAACAGCAGCTGCATTTTCAGCATTTGCCTGGGTTTCAGTTCAGATCGACGGGCTGTGGAGGAGTCTGGGGCCTGGAGAGTCCCTGGCCCTCTGTAACGGTGCAATTCACAGCCTCAGAGACAGCCCCGTGGGGAATGGAGAAAGCCCTGAGGAGCTCCGAGATGCCTCACAGCTGGCCCATCTCCCTGGAGACGAGGCCAGGAGGGGAGCAGGAGTGCCTCCCTGCTCTGGACCTGAGCATGGGGGGCTGAAAGGCTGGCATCAGACTGGAGAGTGTTTCCTGCTCTATTTCCACTCACATGGGGTGGAGGAGTGTCCAGCTGCTCCAGGCAAGAAAGAGCTCATGGACCCTCCTCCAAGAAGAGTGACTCTCCTTAGCTGGTCAGGAACCAGATGATCTGCTGCCTGTCTCCGTTTAGCCCCAGGGGAGGAGACCAAGACGGAAGCACTTGGGCTGTGGCTGAGGCCTTTAGCAACCAGAGGGCACCAAAGGCAGAAGCCCTGGGAGTCCAGGAACAGGGCACTGCAGCCCCAGAACAATAGGAACTCTGATTAGTGAGGCTGGGTGCCTCCTGCCCCAACCTGGTCCCCAGCACAGCCCACCCCCCATGTGAGACCCCGTGTGCTCCGCCCGTCTGAGACTACAGAGCTAGAAGGAAAGTAGGAAATCCTAAGAAGGGAGCCTCTTTGCTGGGCTCCCCAGGAGTCCCTTCAGACAGCAGAGATGGCCCACAGGCCAGCCCGCCTTCCCAGGGGCTCACCACAGGGCTTGGGGAAAAGAGCAGCCGTTCTGGGAGACTTTGGGGGCCTGTCTATTCAGGGGAGAGCACTCTCCTCAACCCCGGGCCGTCTGGCCAGCCCTGCTCCCTCCAAGGTCACTGGACCCTTCCCTTTCTTGGCACTGAGGGTTCTCCTGGGATGTCTGCCCTTCCAGCATTGCGTGTGGTAACAGCCTTTGTCCAGTCAGGCGGGGCTGACTCACCTAGGGCCCGTGAATGCTGCTCCTCGCGTGGGCAGAGAAGGTCGCTGCAGAGTCCCAGTGGGTGCTCCTCCCCACCAGGAGCTAAGACCGAACATGCTGGCCCTGCAGGAGGTCAGTGCTGCATTGAGCAAAGCAGAGAGCCCAGGTGCCTGTTGCCATCCCCTCGGAGATGTGAGATCTTAGGTACCAAGCAGGGCTACAGCTGAGGAAGGGTGGCAGGAAATTCCAGGGTCCAAAGAGACTGGTGCTGGGAAGTCTGTAGGAATGCTCTCCCCACAATCAGCACTGCAGCCAGGTGCCAGGCCAGCCAGGCTCTGCAGGTGCTGTCTTTTGGCTAAGAAATAACTCAGAGACCCTCCACCTGCAATCATTAAAGATCCCATGACCTGATCCCTCAACCAGACCAGCAAGGTCCAAGCCTGTCTCCTTGCCAGATCCACCTCAGTTTAGCTATTTCTTCCCACTGAAGGCTTCCCCTGGGGTTTTGATGAGATACAGGATTCTTCTAACAAATAAGGAGTCCTGTGGCACTTTGAAAGACTAACAAATTTCGTATGCTTTACTATTTGTATTGGTAAAGTCAGGCCACAGTTGGCCATCGAGATTCTACACAAACATCTAGCAGGAGACATCCCAGTCTAAACAGACAAGCCAGACAACCAGCGGGGAGGAGGAACGGGCTGAGATGACCAGCGGAAGGTCACATGGCAGGGCTGAGATTAGAGGCCCCAGTGCAGTATCTGGACCACACCGCCTAAGCTGTTCCCATCACGTTCCTCATTTTAGTCCAAAGTTCCCAACATTCCCATTTATTGCTGAAAACAATTAACACCAGAAAGAGAAGAGCATGAAATGGAGGTGCGAGATGATTTACAGTAAGGGTAGGAATTCCATGTTCTCTAACTGTTGTGTACAAGTAAGTTTGTGCGTCTCTTCATCACATGGTGTGTGCTACATTTGGGCGGGGGCAGCTGGAGGGGTTTGGCCTCAACTCTGGTGTTGTGTAGCTGTGACTGCTATACAGCTGTCTCCTCCCAACACACTGCTAAGGGCACTTCCGTGGCTGGTGAAGATATCCCTCTAGTTTGTTTATTTACTGAAGCGTTCCAAAGTCCCCTAGACCTCGCCCCTGTCCCAGGAGTCTACCCCAGACAGACCACGCAGTTCACAGCCCAAGCTCAAAGCAAGGCCATGTTCACCGAGTTGTATTTTCAGTCTTCTCAGAAGCCACAGAAAAGGGGTAGTAGGACACACACTAGGTGGTAGTAACAAGGATCTGACAAGACACCCGTCTTCGGAAGCACTGGCCTCCTAGCAGAGATGGAAAGAGAAAGAGGAGGCTTGGGTCTGCACTGGGGAGGTCAAGGGGCAAGGTCCAGTTGCGATGCCTAGCTCCTTGCTATCAGCTGCTGGGGGAAGGCACAGGCTACCGGAGTACTTGGAGATGCCATCTTTTATATCCACCCCGGCTGGTAGTGTTTCTCATTCTGGGCGGCTGGCCCACGGCTCCCGGGGGCACAGGGCAGAGATGATTAGCACTAGAGGGACAGCTATAGAAATCCAGATACGCCCACACTGCAGTCTGCTGCCACATCTGCAAAGAAAGCTGCACATAGCTCTGGGGATGCCACTCACCTTTTCCCAAGCATGGCAAATGCTGCTAGCTGTAACATGCAACAGCCTTCCAGCCCAAGCTTCCCTCCTTTGTCCCCTCAGCACTTAGCTCAGCCTTCAAGGAGGGGACAGGGAAAGGAAGGGTCAATATGGGAGTGAGGAATGTCTGGAAGAAAGACCAAACAATAGCAAATTGATCACCTTTCTCCAATCATCCAGGAGCTTCCTCAACCCCCACAAGGTTTCAGAGATAATGGCCAATGGCATCACAACCACACCAGCCAGCCAGCTCCCTCAGCACCCTCGGACACATTGCATCCAGCCTCCTGCATGCCCAGCTTTTCCTCCCTAGCCCTGGCCCTGTTCTTTCAGCACTGACGACTGCTCACCTCCTCCCCATACTGTGCCACCATTCCTGGTGGGGCCAATCAGCTGTTCCTAGCATGGCACCAGGCGCTGGGAGCTGAGCTGAGAGGGGAATGGGAGTTGGCCAGCCTCCGGACTCACCCCGATGGGCTGGGGGGCTCAGCTACTCCACTAGGTGTGTGCCTCTGTGCCCAACTCCGGGCCTGCCGCCATCCACACAGGGTGGCCGCTGCGCACCCGCCCCGCAGCCATCACCAGCCTGCCTCGGCTGCAGCAGCCGTCAGAGCACAGCTGCCAGCAGACTCCGGCCGCCAGAAGCCCCGCCCCGCAGAGGGGGCGAGGCCATATCACTTGACAGGCAGGTAACGGTCCACCTAGGCCACGTGGTCCAGAAAACCACGCCCTGCCGTCCAACCCATTGGCTCGGTTGGGCTGAGGCTTTATGGTCGTCCCCGCCCCTTTCCACAGCGATTGGTCGCTGACGTAAGGCGGACACGCCCCCTTGGGCGCCTGTCTCGCTCCGCGTCTAAGATTCCCCGGCCCGGCCGGCAGCGCCAGGACAGGCTGCTCACCATGCTCCTGTGTCCGCCGAGCACCGCGCCCGCGTCCGCCCCCGCGGAACCCCGTGCCAGCGGCTGCAGGGCCAGGTGAGCGGCAGCACCCGCCCCGCTCCCGGAAAGCGGGGCCGGGGGGGGACAGAGCCGGGCCCCCGGGGCCGGGGGGGGGGGGGGGCCGAGGCGGGACCCCCGGGGGCGGGGGTTGGGGGGGACAGGCGGGACCCCCGTCCCGCCGCTCCCGGAGGCAGCCCCTGGGCAGCCGCTAGCTCCCCGGTCCGAGCCGGCCCTGAGCTGGGGACGGAGCCGGAGGCGGGCGGGCAGTCCCGGCCGTGCGGCTTGGTGCGGGGTGCGGGGTGCGGGATGCTCTGGCTCCATCACTGCCAATCAAAGTTGTTTTTCTCCTTTCCGCCTGCGCTGCTCCTGCGGCCCGCCGGGGGCGCTGCGGCCGCTGCGGCGGGGCGGCCGCGGAGCGAGACAATGGGCCGGCTGCGGAGCGGGGTGCGGAGCGGGGTGCGGGCTAGAGTCACTCGGCCGCCGCGCAGACCCAGAGCCCCGGGCCGGGGTAGCGCGGCTGGCTCGGGAGCAGCAGTAGCCGGGAGGAGGGCCATTGCTGGGGGCACTCTCTCCCCCGGGGGCCACGGGACCCCCCCTTAGTACCGACAGGTGCTGAACATGCTCTGTCCTCAGGTGCACCCTGCGGGTCCGTCACAGGCCGCTCCCTGCATGGCTGCCGGGGCTGGAGATGTCCCAGGACTCCTAATCGGAGTTTACAGACTCCTCCGCCAAAAGTGGGCTCCCCCCCGTCCTGTGTGGGTGTAGGGAGAAGAGACCAGATCCCCTGTGGCCTGGCCCCCATCCCTAGGATGCCATGACTGGATTTACTGTACAGGGACCGGGTTCGAGGGGCTTCTTAAAATGGGAACTGGTGGACGTGTCTGAAGAGCCCTGGGGGCCTTGCGACCCTCCAAGGTAGGCTGGGCACCTCTCTGGCTCAGCCCGGTGGGAACCAGAGAGCTCAGAAAGGAGTGACAAGCTGCGTGCGGCTCCTGCCCACGGACTGCCATCACTCTGTTTTCGGCTGAGCCAGAATTCAGGTCTGTATTCAGGAGCCCAGCCACGTGGCTAGTGCAAAGGGATCAACGGCAGCAATTCAGGGCCAGGCGGAAAGTCCAGTCATTGTGATTCTGGCCTCTGGGACGTAGGGAGTTGGGCCATTGACCTTGTCGCCAGGCCCAAAAAGGCACCAGAGGCCACAGTTAACAAATGGTCCGACATGAGAAGGGGAGAGTGTGGAGCTGGGGAACTGGCACACTGCTCCCCACTCTCTCGGGTACGGAGAGCTGCTGGGCTATAAAGGGGAACAGAGGACCGTCTCAAAGAACCACGGGAAAAGCTGTTTAAATAGGGAACTGAATAAGGAGAGCTTTGGCTGTACGCCTTAAACCAAAACGTCTGAGCTGCCATGGCTGCAGACGCCTCTGCTGCCTCCCTCCCACCACACTCGCTGGGGAAACCACTCCTGCAGGATTGAAAAGCCGCTAGATTACTTTTTAATGCACTGAGCGTTAATGCTCCAAGTCCCCTGTATCGGTGACTGAGGAATTCAAAGCTCTGTGATCTTGGCAATGTTGCTACACTATTGGAATCCCAGGGCTCAACTGCCCCCGCCCAGTCTCTGGTAGATGCTCTGAAAAATCTTCTCCCTCTCCGTTTTGGAGTGGGAAGGTGGCTGGCTTGACTCTTCTTTGCATGCTGCTCAGAGGCTTGGTCAGTGCGGCTTGGCCGATCTCTAGCATGGAACAGGAATGCTTCCCTGATTTCTGCACTTCCATGTTGGGCAGCAGCAGCTGTGGCAGGACTCAGGCCCCTGAGAACTGGATGAGACTCAGTCGTCACAGGTGTACTCGCACGCGCCAGTCAGGAACTGCGTGAGAAGAAGCAGAGGTTGACCTTCGTGTCTGAATCAGGGAGGCAACAGGAAGGGCAAAGCTGAAGCTGGCGTTGAGTTGAGCAGGGCCGTGAAGGGAATGGGGAACTGAAATGGGATCCAGATGAGAAGAGTCCAAGGTAGGATCTGGGGAAGAGAAGTCTAGTGCAGTGGTCTTCAAACCATGGGTTGGGATCCAGTGCTGGCTCACAGACCCTCCGGCACTGGGTCGTGCTACCAGCGAAAGACTGGAATGCAGTGCTGAAAGATGTAACTCTTGGTCGTGGGCATCAAGGACTTTTTGCAACTGGGTCCCGAGGAAAAGAAAAGTTTGAAAACCAGTGCTCTAGTGGAAGACTCAGGAAGAGTTGCAGTAGCCAGACAGGATGGGTTTGGGTGTGGGGGAGAGAGGAAAGGGAGGAATTTTGGAGCTGGTAAGGGTTAGTAAGACGACATGGGGAGAATCAAATGAAAGCCAAGGAGGGAGTCTGCGATGTGCTAACAGTGGTGGGTGGGGGAAAATAAGGTCTTGCTGGTGCGTTGGGATAGGCTGAAAAAGGCCATTTGCAGAGACCATCTCAAGGGCAGACCTGCATAGAATCATAGAAACTGGAAGGGACCACGAGAGGTCATGGAGTCCAGTCCCCTGCACTCACGGCAGGACCAAGTACTCCCATTAAACCGTCCCTGACAGGTGTTTGTCTGACCTGCTCGTGAACACTGCCAATGATGGAGATTCCACAACCTGCTGAGCCTACGTATTGCAGTGTTTAATCACCCTGACCGTTGGGAATTTTTTCCTAATGTCCAACCCAAACCTCCCTTGCCATAATTTAAGCCCATTGCTTCTTGTCCTATCAGCAGATAAGGAGAAGAATTTTTCTCCCTCCTCCTCATAACAATCTTTTAGATACTTGAAAACTATTATGTCCCCTCTGTCTCCTCTTTCCAGACTAAACAAACCCAGTTCTTTTTAATTTTCATTTTAAGTCAAGTCTTCCAAATCTTTAATCATTCTTGATGCTGTTCTCTGGACTTTGTCCTATTTGTCCCCATCTTTCCTGAAATGAGGCACCCAGAACTGGACACAATACTCCAGTTGAGGCCTAATCAGGGTGGAGTAGACCTGAAGAATTACTTCTCCTGTCTGTCTTAGAATATTCTTGTTAACACATCCCACAATGGTGTTGGCTTTTTTTGCAGCAGCGTTACACCGTTGACTCCTATTTAGCTTGTGGTCCACTATGACACCCAGATCCCTTTCTGCAGTTCTCCTTCCTAGGCAGTCACTGCCCATTTTGTATGTGTGCCATGGATTGTTCTTTCCTAAGTGGAGTACTTTGCATTTGTATTTATTGAATTTCATCCTCTTTACCTCAGACCATTTCACCAGTTCGTCTGAATCATTTTGAATTGTGATTCTATCCTCCACAGCACTTGCAACTCCTCCCAGCAGGTGAATGAGCCCTTGATGAAGTAGCTGTTTTTATTAGGTCCCATGACGGTGTCTTTTGTGTAGATATGTGGGCAAAGTTGGCAATGGGGTTTGTTGCAATGATGTGTGTCAATTTTTATGTTTCTGTTGTTAGGTTTGTAGGTGTTGGTGAGTATCTGTTTACGGTTGGGGGGCTGTCTGTAAGTGAGGAGATGTGTAAGGGCTCATCCACCAATGTGATTGATGCCATCAGGTGCCAAAAATGCTCCCCCGCCCCCTGGCCTACATTGGACAAACAGGACAGTCTCGATACAAAAGTATAAATGGACACAGACATCGGAAATCACAACATTTAAAAACCAGTAGGGAACCTCCTCGGTCACTCGGTTAATTATCTGTTAACAGCCGTTCTTAGGCACATGGATTACAAATCAAAGCTTCCGAGAGCTTGTAACAGGAGCTACGGGGCCTTTTCTCATTACAGCAGGTAATTTTGCTTTCCTTTCCCCTCACCTCCTCCCTCTAATACACTGTTTGAATGTAAACAATTGCATTGATTTGCTGTAACAATCTGACCTGATCCTATGATTTTACACTTCCCTGCATTTATTTTCCTCCCATTCTGTAAGTTCCCATCTTCAAAATGTGTGATGAAGTGGGATTTTCTCTCATGGAAGCACCTGTGGTAAATAAATTGGTCAGTCTTTAAAAAAAAGTGCCCCAGGACTCCTTGTTTGTTTTCACTGTACATGGGTTGCCAGACCCACCCAAGGCGAGGTTACAGAGCAGCAGACAGCCAAATGTTAGCTGTCACCATGCAAAGCGTTCTTGGAGTCATTGTGGATCATCCCCCCGGCTGGTAGCTCTGCAGCAGAGCAGGGCCTCAGAGGGATATTTCAAATGTCTGACTCCTGGGTTCAGCACCTTCGTTTATCTCCCGGCCGTGTCCCAGGGCTGTATCTGACCTTTGCTCTGCCTGAAGTGTTTGTAGCGGCTGGTGACCTGCAGGCTTTGGGGAGATGTCAGCTCCCGGGGCAGGCAGCGTGCCGGTTGGAGGATCATGCCTGAGTCCTATAGCTTCCTCTGGCAGCCATATTTCTGACTGCAAAGCTCAGCTGCCCTTCCCTTTGGGGTCACAGATGGAAGGCACCATGGACAGCACAAGTAACTCCTGCCCTGTTGAGAGACCTAAATGGCTGGCAGGCCAGTCCACTCATCTCCCCCACAACAGGCTCCCTGCGGATCCCTGCTGCTATTCCAGGCTGAGACCTTCATCCAGCTCATCTGGCACTCCGCTAGTAAAAGGAGTCGAGCCTCTAGGGACCCTGGTACCTTCCTTTAGGCAGCAACTCTCCGCCTTTCCAGACAACTGTCCCCTGCCAGGAAGCTGATCTGTCCTGCATATTCCAAGTCTCACCTCACCTTAAAAACGACTTGTGTACAAAATGAGACGTACAAATACAACGTGCTGTTATTGACAAATAGTCACTTTTACCATATCACGATAAAAGACGACAATGGGAATATAAATATTGTGCTCGCATTTCAGCAGATAGCACATAGAGCGTCTGTTTGAAATGTTAGTTTTGTGCTGACTTAGCCTGTTTTAATCTAGGTGAGCTGATGTGCCCCAGCAGACCTGCGTACCCCTGGCTGAGAAGCAGGGCCCCAAGGAGCCCTTTTGGGGGGACAAGATAATGAGCGCCATCTCTCTGCGGGCCAGGGAGCACTAGCCATTTGGAAATACTTTAGGAACACTGAGTCCAGTTCTGCTGCTCTGCCTGCAGTAGGTTTGCATGTCTGGCTCAGTCTCTCAGCACCTGGCAGGAGGAATAACAAGCCAAAAACCTGTGCTGAGTCGTCTGGAGGCACGCATTTCCCAGAGAAAGGGAATTCTGCCTCCTTTGGGAAAGCGGCCGCCTTCTCCTGTCACGTATGGCTCAGATAAGAGCTAGTGGTTCCTTCAGACAGCAGTGTGGGCCGATGTTTAACAGGTCCCAGTACAGCTGCGTCTCCCTTGTCTGGGGAGATATCCAGCTCGAGGAATGAGGACTTCGTGTCTCTCACAAAGGCCTAGGAACGTATTGGGCTGTTGCCCCGGCTGTGGCTGTGGTTCGCCACTTCCTGCTGCTGCAGGCTGCTAAGGTTTGCCATCACTCAACCAGCTCCTCACAGCAACTGGCCCTGGAGTGAGGCGGCGCAATAACCTAGAGATGGACCAATACACAGGCACTAAGAAGCCTCTTTATCCACTGTGAGCTTCTCTAGCTCCCTCTCCTTCATTTGACAAGGCTTTGTGGTTCCTCTGTGTGCAACATTCAAGCCAGCAGGGAAACCTAGCTCTTGCCTGGGGGCCAAGGGTTGTGTGCTGCTCAGACACGTCCCATACCCTCCGTGCCCACTGCAGGCACCACAACAGGGTCTTGCGCCCTTCCGCACGCTCAGTATGCTAATGTGGGTGGTCGCGTCTCCCAAGGGTGCCCCCCAGAAGGAGAAAGGGGTGTAAATCTGCTGCCTACAGGTATCTGAGGCCTGCAACGTTGCAAGCCAACACCTGGGTACGCCTTTCCCAGCGCATCGTGCTACTGTGGGAACTTCCGTGGTCAGGCGAGTGCAGACTCCTGCCAGGCTGTATAGAAGGTTAGAGGGCGAGTCAAAGGCACCTGTGAAGACCAGCGAGTGAGAGAACATCGCTCTGCAAGTGGGAAAGGGAAGAAATGCAGGGTGATGGGGGCACTGCTAATTGACCTCCGTTGCCTCAGTGGTGTCCACGTGGCTCCCAGCCAGCCCTCTCTGGAATTACAACCGTGATTGATGTCAGGCTCCTTAGTCATCTGTCCCCAAAATGAGAGACAGCTTTGGTCAAAAAAAGCTCACTGGGCATCATCCTGGGGGGTGTGCTCTGGTCAGGAATCTCCTCTGTGCAGGAGTAGCTTTTTTTCCCAGTCAGGCAGGCTAGGGAAGTGCAAGGGCACAAATAAATATCCATCAGCCCAGAGCAATACAGCCTAGTTCTCTATCAACAGTCTATTCGCTCCTCTTTCTAGCTTCGAAGAATCAGGAATACACACACCCGGGCTACGTCTAAAGGAGGTTTCGCTTCACGTTCCCATCTTACCTTCCCACAGATACCTCGCCTGTTCTCCATCACCTCTCATCATGACCATTGGATTTGACAAGTGCTCGAAGGGTCTCTTTCAGTATGTATCCTGACAGTGTTAATGTTTTCTCTATGGAAGAAAGAAACGCATTCCTGTTTCCTCCTAGAATCCTGCTGATCAAAACTCCGTAGAAAGGAAGATCTGAAACAAACGCTGATACTGTTTCAAGAGTATTTTAGATTCATGATCAATGCATATCCATGGTGCCAGGGAAGTCCATCACAGGCCTCAGCTGAGGATGACCCCTCTCAGGTACACAGTCTCATCTCAGAAGAATGGTAACAAGAGATGGAGATGGCCATAAGAGAAAAATGGTGTCACAAAAATGACTCCTGGTTTAATAATCCAGAATTCAGTCAGTCCTCCCCTCTAATTCCTGGTACCCTTCCACATCTCTCCTCCCAAGTCCACTGGCAGAAGTCAAAGACACAGTGTCTAATCTCTGCTCCTCAACTGGTGGACAAATTGGAGAGAATCCAGCAGAAGGCAACAAAAATTAGGGAGCTGGAGCACATGGAGAGGCTGAGGGAACTAGGCTTTAGTTTTCAGGAGAAAAGAATGAGGGGGACTTGCTAGCAGCCGCCAGCTACCTGAAATGGGGTTCCCAGGGGACAGAGCGAGGCTGTTCTCAATGGTGCAGACAACAGAGCAAGGAACAATGGTCTCAAGTTGTGCTGGGGGAGGTCGAGGTTGGATATTAGGGAAAAACACTAGGAGGGTGGTGAAGCACTGGAATGGGTTAGGGCAGGGCTCAACAAAACTGGCTCCCAGCTAGGTGCCAGCAGTTTTATTTTTGGTCACCAGAAGGCGCTTCTCCACTGCATTTCCACAGCAGAGCTAGGAGCCAGGCTACAAACCCGGGGTGCCATGATGACTTGGTGCCCAGGTTTTGTTGAGCCCTGGGTTAGGGAGGGGGAATCTCCATCCTTCTTTAGGGGTTTTTAAGTCCTGGCTTGACCGAGTTGTGGCTGGGGTGATTTAGTGGGAGTGGTCTTGCTTTGAGCAGGGGGTTGGACTAGATACCTCGTGAGGTCCCTTCCAGCCCTAAGATTCTATTCTGTGTCCTGTGTCATTGACTCCACAGGAAAGATCCTGCCCCTTCCATGCATGGGACGGGAGTGACACACATCTGGGCATGGTCCTGCTCTGGACCTTTCCACTGCTCTCCAGGATCTCCTAGTAAACAGGAAGGAGAAACAGCAGTGACACCATCCGAGCCATCATGGCTCTTGGACCTCTGTGGATGTCTGCTAGACAGGCTTGAAATGGGTACCTAGATGAGTGAATAACACTCTTGGAGACTGCAGAAAGGAGTCAACAAATAGAACTTGTTTTACTGGCTGAAGAAAGTCAGTAGAGTTCCTCTGGGAGGGCTGACATGGGTGTATGAGAGTGTCCCGAAGAAGGGCACATCTCTGTACTTCACTGCTCTCAGGATGCTCAAGAAAAGGTGTTGTACAAACCCTGACATAAATACACCCTTAGGGTCTTTACCTTATTCCAGACCCACCAGCTCTTGGAACCTCATTCTTCTCCTTCTGGTCATTGCTGCCGGTCGAACTCCTGGGGCCAGGGTTGTACTGTGTATCCCTTAAAGAAGATTTCCTATCTCCAGCGAGAGAGGGTCTCAAAATTGGGCACTTTGGCAGGGGAGAACCTGGGACTGCACTCATCTTCAGACAGGTAAACCTCACAGCTGCGATAGCGCTCCTTCCCAGTGTAGGTTCCAGAAATACTCTTCCTTTGTCAGGCATCAGAGCCCAGTTTGGGGGAGCACTGAGAAGTTGTCTCCTGCAACATGACCTGCTTGGCCGCCATATGATGGTCCATTCATCCAGTTCTACAGCTAATCTCCAGTCTTTGGCCAATGCCATATTTTGGCAGAAGTCTTTGCCAGGCCTCCAGCCGAGTGGGAGATGGAGGCTGTAATGTCCACACTGAAATGATGATCCTGCATGCTCTCCCCTTGTAACAGATCTGTGGGCCTACACGTGAAGAAGAATAGAAAAACTTTGGCTTCCTTTCTTCAAATAAGCACAGATTTCAGGTAATAAGGTCCACAGATCAGGCCTGCCCAGGAGACAATCAGATCACCCCAACAGAAATGGAAATTTGCATCCAAAGATTCAGGCTTTTTGTTAAATCAGTGCCTTGCTTTGTAGTAGAAGTCATTCTCTGAAGCATCGCTGACTGCCTGAAACCTCTAGGAAAGCGGTGTGGAATGGCCCTTCCTTTGGAATTTGTCTTGTGGGGAGGGGGCTGTTCCCTGGCGCCAGTGACTGCCTGCAGCCTGAAGTGGCTGTGTCTTTTATTACTCAGACCAGAAATCTGCAGGTAAGCATGGAAACGTTCCTGTGACTGTGTGCACGCTCTGCCCTCTGAGTAACCTTTTCCGAGTATCTCCTGGCCCCAGGGAGGGTCTGCCCTAGACGGGGCCAGGAGCACTGATATTTATTTGGCCTCTCTGGTTACCCCTCTCCAGCACTTGTGTGCACAGGCCCGTTAGGGTTTGTTACACGAACTGTGGGCTGTGCCTTGGCATTTGAGCTCAGGGCTGGGGGCCAGCGCTGGGCTCAGGAAGGTTTAAAAAGCTACCCGTTGCTGGAAGCACCTTTCTGGCTACAGGAGGCATTTCCTTAGCTGCTAACTCTCTTCTAAACCTGTTTGCTCCCTGCTCCAGTGAGTAATCCCTCTAGCTTTCCATGGACACTGGTGTGAGGATAAGATTGACACTGAGGTCGCGGATTCTGTGATGTCTAGAGCCTTCGGAGACGTTTTCCATCTCAGCCCTAGATGGTGGGGCAGAGGTTCAGCCCCGTGGAGGGCGCCTCTGTGTTTGGCCAGGGACAGTGACCCCCACCTGCCACAGGTCATTCCCCCCCTAGTTTCTAGTGCTGGCAGCAGGGCCCCAGAGCTCTCAGCCACTGTGCTCTGGAGCCGTTCTAGGCCCCCAGCCTCGGCAGGCAGCGGGGCACTGGAGCCCAGGGCGCCACACTCGGAGAACTCCAGAGCATGGAGCTGTCCCCGGCAGGAATTGCTGTACCCTATCCTCCCCCAGCTGGGCCCTGCTCCCCAGCTATTTCCAGGAAGAGTCGCAGGCCAGAAGTGCCGTGAATTTGTGTGTATTGCCCATGGTCCATCTGTGACTCTTACTAAAAACAGCAGGGACAGAATCTTAACCCTAAATGGGCCTCGGCAGCTTCTCTCTGAGCAGGAGCCCAAACGAATTGTCTCGCGCTTTTCTCGCTCTTGAGTCTTGCACCATTAACATCGAAATGAGGTTCTGTGGCTTTTCCGGCCATGCTCTAGCAATTAAAGACAAGCCAGCTCATTTAGAAACTGCATCCCCAGCTTTTGGCCAAGGACTGCACAGGGCGGTTGAGAGGGGGGCTAACACTGGGTGGGGTAAGAGCGGGAAGCGAAAGCAAGGTGGAAAAGGGAACGATGATCCTGAATCTCATTGGCCCCGGGCCAGAAACCCACACACATGAGCTAGAGACATCAGTATTCAAATGGCCTGGTGTTAGCTCTAAGTCCAGCCCATGGGGAAAAGTCAGCAGTCCCTGGGCCAACTGCATCACTCTAACTGAAGAGCCCTGGCTGGGCTGACAGATTTCCCCCGTCCCTGGGGCCATGCAGCAGAGACTGACGCTGCGTCTGGGCAGAAAACGCTCACCTGGCACCAGGCTGAGAGGAGAGCGACTGCTTCGTCTGGTGGTCTAGCTGTACTGCTTGGGGAAGATCCTCTTTGGGCCTCGCTTTCCTGCAGGCTGGCATCTCCCAGGAGCACAGGCAGTAAGCTGCTGCTCTGATTTGCTTCAGCTGAGTGTGTTGCCCGGATTCCTGGCCAGGACAGGCTGCGCTGCTTGGGCCCTCCACCCCCTCCCTTAGCTGGCTGGCACTGGGCTGCGGAGGCTGCTGCTCCGTAAGCAGGGGAGAACAAACAGTGTCCCACTAGTATGAAAACCCGAGGAGCTGGGGGTCAGGAGCCGGGGAGGGAGCTGCCCACTTTCTTTGTCTGGCACATATTCTGCTCTTTGCACCACAACCTGTTCTGCTCCCGGTAGGGACCTTCCTGCTCAGAGACATTCCTCCCCAGCTGTTCCCCGCAGCGGGATGTATCGACCGGAGTGGCTACAGGATGAGTTAGTGCCTGAGTGTTGCAGGTCTGAGGGAGGAGAGAAGCCTTTTCACTGTCTCTTGAAGAGCGGGTGCCTGCCCTCGAGAGGCTGGGGTTGAGGATTGGCTTCCTCTTTAAACTGTTGCACGCAGTCAGGGGAGCTTGCAGAAAGGGGGAGATGACAGGAGGAGGTGCTTCGCTGCTAACCAAATAAAGTGCCAGACTGGCTGTCTTCAGAGCCCCAGTCAGACAGGTGGTTGGGTGCGGGGGGCTGTGGGAACAGGTGCAGAGCCGCTGGAAGCTGTGTGAGGTAGTGGGGTTCATGTGCGTTGCCACACAGCTCCTCCCCTTCTCTCACCACTGAAACAGCCCAGCTGGCACTGGCTTGTCTGCAAACTGCCTCTGAGCATGTTCCCTGCAGGGAGGGGAACTCCTGTCGCACCACTGGCCACAGGAGATGTGAGCCCGCCTGCCTGGGCTGCCTCCAGCTGCTTTTCAAAAGAGGCGGAGTGGTGCTCGGGAAGGGGGCCTGCAGGTGAGCCCGTTATGCGGACGCAGGCTGGCGAGTCAGAAGCACTTGCCAGCCCCTGGAAACCCCAGCAGGCAAGGCAGCGCTGCTTGGGAGCATGTGGGAAGCTGGGAAAGGGCCTTGCACACCAGGAGAAACTGAATCCCACTTATTCCAGTCCCCCAGGGGGTGGGGTGGGGGCAAAAGATTGTTCTATTCTCCAGAGCTCAGCCACTCTTCCAACCCTTCCCGGGGGGAGACTACTCCACACCCCAAGTGGACGGCGGTTTCCACTTTAACAAGAGGGTAAAGTCACGCCCCCTTCGCAGCAAGTACAAACCTCTTTCAGTCTGGCTGTTGTCCAAAACTCCGGGCTTGGCTCAGAGAACCATACAGGAAGAATCTGCCCCGAAACAAGGGAAACTCCAGCTTCCCTCTGACAATTAACTGCTTTGCTCCCTCCCCATGGCTGTGGATGAAAGGCCCGGGTTGGGGCTCCTGTGCGTTACCAGGCGCTGTCTCCCGCAGGTAGTGAAGATGACCAGTCGTGACAAAGAGCGACCACAGTTCCTGTTTGTGAAAGCCCTGGCCAGCCGGGGACGCCTGGAGGCAGTGACGCAGCAGATGGGCTACCACCCCCAGTACCTGGACAGTTTCCTCAAGACGCAGCACTATCTGCTGCACATGGACGGCCCTCTGCCATTTGACTGCAGACACTACATCGCCATCATGGTACGTCCAAACCGTCAGCTTCCCGGACAGCTGCTGGCCTAGGCAACAGCTCGCAAGGGCAGAAGGGTAATTAGCTTGGCCGATAGCTAGTGCCTCCTGGCTCCCTGTCTCCACGCTGGGGGGGCAAGAGCTGCTGCTGTTCTGTGCTGCCAGAGTCAGGTCAGCTCTTCCGTGCAGAAGGCCCAGTGAGGATCCGTCTCTGGGATCTCGCTGCAGGATTTTGGAATGTCCCTTGCGGCTTCCGTTAGCCAGGCTCCAAAGGCTCTTGTTAGGTGGGTGCCCTGGACTTCACGCGCAGCAGGAGTTTTCCGAGAGCTGCCTGAGCCGGTGCCCCGTGGTCCAGCGATGCCTGGTGGGGCAGGGGGAGCTGGTAGGCCTGTGTTGAGGTTCTGAGTTGTTCTTGCAGGCAGCTGCTCGGCACCAGTGCTGGTACCTGGTGAATCTCCACATGCTGCAGTTCCTGCGCGTGGGGGGAGATCCCCAATGGCTGCGGGGCCTGGACTTCATCCCACCCAAGCTCCGCAGCCTTCATGAGATCAACAAGATCCTGGCTCATCGGCCTTGGCTCGTCAGCAAGGAGCACATCGAGGTAACCACACAGACGCCACGGCTGTGGACACATGGGCGGGATTCCCTAGATGGGAATGAGAAGCCACGGGAGCCCTTGCAGAGGGAGGGAATGACTCATTGGCTGGAGGAGGGTGCGTGCTTGGGCTGTGCTATCCTCTCTCTGTCTGACCTACCCCACAGAAGCTGCTGAAGATCAGTGAGCAGAGCTGGTCTCTGGCAGAGCTGGTCCACGCTGTTGTTCTTGTGGCACATCATCATGCCCTTGCCAGCTTTGTCTTTGGTTGCGGCTGTGAGCAGGAGTGGCTGGAGGGTAGGCGCATGCTTCAGCCAGCAGTGCCAGGGAACCAGTGTTTCTGTGAGTCGGCCAGTGGGAACAGCTGTAATCTGGAGCTGCTGCGCATCAACCGCAAGCGGGTGAGCCACCGAAGAGGAAACTCTCCCAGAGCCCGGGGCCCAGCGGAGCAAGGGCTGCTGGCTGATTAAGTTGTGTTGTCTTTCCACAGTCTCTGGATTCCTGCGTGGAGCTAGAATCCCTCCGAGAACGTATCCGGAGGATCCACCTGGAGACCGAGGGCCGAGAGGAGATGAGGCTACCGCAGCAAGACAGAGGGGAAGGTAAGTGGAGGGGTTGGTGCCCCAAGGAAAAGGACTCCCCTCTCTTCGTAGGACTAGAGAGATGTGCCACAAAGAACTGGCTCCAAACTCCCTGCGCTGCGGGGTGTCTAGTGGGAGCCATCTGAGTGTGGAGTTAGTGTTCTTTAACGCTTGTTAATCCGCACCCTTCCAGAGAGGTAAAGACGGGGGATGTTTGCCAGAAGCTTAGGGAAAGCCCTGTGGAATGGCGCAGGCATCGGCTGTGCGGTGGGGGAATGACTTAGAATGGCCCAGAGCTCTTGGCTGGCTCTTCACTGCTATGCATGTTCAGACGGAGGGGCTGGGGGTTGGGATTCCTGGTCCGACGTAGGAGATCTCTCTGGAGCAAGACAATGCTCCCTTACTGCTGGATGCAGCGGGAGCAGTACAAACTCTTGGCAGATCTCTTCTAATCTCCCCGGTGGGCTCTCTTTCCCATAGATTTGGATGGGGAAATCATCAGTGCCACGGATCTCTCCTGTTATGTGCTGGACCCTGACTTTGGATACCAGGATTTTGCCAGGCGCGATGAAGATCAGACCCAGATATTCAGAGTCCAGGTGAGTGTCTTGTTCTTTTTATGGGGTGAACATGGAAGGTGGAGCAGAGTCTGAGCCCCGGCTGAGCGAACACCATGCGGTGGCTCTGGCTTGTATGCTATCTGTAGGAAGCGATGTGAACCAGAGTGAGAGAGGACTGCAGGAACCCTCATGGAGCGGCGTTGCTCTGAAAAGTGACTGCAGAAATGCCCCATCTGAGGCGAAGCTGGTTACGGAGTCAGAGCTGCTGAGCCCTTGGGGACAGAATTACTTTGCCCTCTCTGCTCTGGGCCTGCTGGGTCCATCACTGAGCAGGTTCTGCTCAGCAAGAGCAGGATCCCGTGTCATCTTTCACCTGGCCAACCCCCGGAGGAGGTGTTTTGGGGGCAGGCTTAGGCTACTGGGAGAGCAGGGAAGCCAGCTGCTGTTCAGATTCCAGCATGGCTTGTCCTGTCTGAGACACAAAGCTGTTGTCGGCCTCGGGCCGTTCCACTGGCTGTCATGGGACAGTGCCCCACCGTCCCGCTCTAGCCCTGAAGGCATCTGGCTCTGTTTGGCAGGACTACTCCTGGGAAGACCATGGATTCTCACTGGTAAACAGGCTCTACTCGGATGTTGGCCACCTCCTGGATGAGAAGTTTCGAACCGTTGATGGTCTCCAGAGCAATGCCATGGCCACGCGGCAAGGCTGTGAATCTTCCGCCTTCAAACGGGGCATCTGGAACTACATCCACTGCATGTTTGGAATCAGGTATCCCAGCCCTACATGGTGAGAGGGGAAGGGGCTCCGATCTTCTTCCCTTAGGCCCTGGGCTACCTCTCCCTGTGTGTGATCTGTCTGGAGACATGGAGGTGGTACTGTGACCTGTGGGCCATCTTCCAGACTGGCTAAGAGAGGAGTTCACTAGGGACAAATTGACATGAACCTTCAAGCTGACTGAGCTGTGGGATGATATGCTTGCCCAAGCTGCCTGGCCAGCCCCCTTTTCAGGACGTCCTGTGTGTGGGGCTCACCCTGGATAACAGCAGAATTGTTTTGTTACTCTGCTGCCCTGCAGTCAGAGCCCTTCCTAACAGAGAGGACGTCTACACTGGAGGCTCTTAAGTCGACTTCGAGAGTCCACATGGAACGCTCCTGTCGACTGCCTGCGTCCACACTGGCAGGTGCGAGGTAGACGGAGGACTGGTGCATTGTGGGTAGGCCTGGAGACCAATCAGGCCGACTTAAGCTAGTGTAGACGGGGAAGCCCTTAAGTCAACTTAATCAGGTCGATTTAAGCCTTAAGTTGGCCGTCAGAGGTGGTGGTATTAAGTCAATTTAAGGAAGCTCTGAAGTCGACCTACCTAGCGGCCAGTGTGGAGGCAGGAATCTGTAGGTCGACCTAAGGCTCCAGTGTAGATGTAGCCCAGGTGTGGCGTTACATTCCCCACCTGTCAGTCACTGAACGCTCAGGGCCACGCCGGCTCTCTGTGGCCACTGGGTGCAGAAAACTCCTTCTCATGGTCCCGTGTCCTCTTCCAACAGGTACGACGACTACGATTATGCAGAAGTGAATCACTTCCTGGAGCGGGTGCTCAAGGTTTACATTAAAACTGTGACTTGTTGCCCAGAGAATATTAACCCAGAAATGTTCAGCCGGTTCTGGAAGCAGTTCAAACACAGTGAAAAGGTACAGGGGCTTGAGGGAGAGCGGGACGCATCTGACACCTCCTCATGGTCTTTGGCCGGCAATGCTTCGAAGGAAGTTCGTGCAGCTCTTGGGTTGGGCCCTATGGTTGGGGGCGGGGGAACAGGGCCTTCTTTCCAACCAAAGAGGTGTCGGAGGTTCCAGAGAGCAGGAACGGGACGTGGGGTGAGACTCCCAGCTGTTCTGGAGGAGCTGCACGCCATCTTGGAGACCAGCCTGTAGTGTTGCCTGTGCTGTGTGGTGCAGCTGCAGGAGCCTGGGAGAAACAAAGGCTGTGTGTGTCCATCTGCCCTGATTCTCAGTGCCAGCCTTGTTTGCAAGGCCCATATGAGCAGTGTGGAGTGTCTCTCTACAGGAGTAGGGCCCCTGACCACCACATCCTCTGTATCTGCTCCTGCAGTGACGACAGCAGCTGGGGGAGGGAACGTGGTGAGTCTACTGGGCTGGGGATTGGTCTGGATCTGCTTCAGCAGCACACCCATCTGCAGTGCAGGTCTGGAGCTTTGCAAATCCACCCTGGGGGCACAGTGAAGGAATCCATTAGCATTTTAACCTGGGGACAGCTCGGTGGCCCCCTTACAGCTCACTGCTCTGAGCCTCTCTTCTGCTTCCTCAGGTCCACGTGAACCTTCTCATCCTGGAAGCCAGAATGCAGGCTGAGCTCCTGTACGCACTGCGGGCAATCACCCAGTACATGATCTCCTAGAGAGCGAGGACTGGTTATGGCAGGCCATGGACTCCACGCGTGCCGGAAGTGACTGGGAGGTCTAACTTTCTTGACTCTCCTGTTTCTGCGGGACACCATGTGTGCCCTTATGTGCAATTCCCAAGCTGTGAGGCAACGCCATGCTGCTGTGATGTCGGTGTGAAGCTGGAGACTTGAACATGTCCATGGTGGACACCCAAAGACGATGGGGTTGGGGTGGGGAGAGGGAAGGAAAGGCGGAGAGCACCCAGATCTCTTCTCAAGCACTGGGCTGGGTCAAGAATGCTCTAACCAGTCTCCGTGAAGAAGCCCCTTCTCAGAGGCAGCTCCTCTGGGCATGCCTGCTCCGGTGCAGCGTACCGGGCGTGCTGGGCATGGCTGGCTGTTCAAAAGCAGCTCATGTCTCGTAGCACAAGCACAGGGCGGCCTTTAGTCACAGGAGCAGAAGGGGTGTGGTTCTCAAAGATGAGCAGATCCTCCCCAAGACTGTCGGGGGGGGTGACCGGCCCAGCCTCCTTGCCAGTCATCTCAATGTGCCAACCCCCAGCAGTGGGGCCAGGCTGTGGCGGTCTGCTGTGCTCTCGCTGGCAATGCTTCACTGCTGGCTGGCAGCAGGGCTCTTGGCTTTCAGGACGTAGACCTGGCCCGAGCGGGGTCCTACCAAGCCAAGGGAATGGCCTCTGTCGCTCCTGGCCTCCCGGCTCTAACCCTGCACCTCCTTGGCTTGCCCTGCAACTGGTACTGCTGGCTCTGGAGGAAAGCCCCCAGCCTTGGCTCAGAGGGCTGGTCCAGTTCTGGGGGGGTTCGGGAAAGGGCTAGACACGGGAGCAGGAAAGGACCCAGCTGGCCCTTCCTAGTGAGCGGTGGAGGGGAAGGGGCTGAGTCGCTCTGAGGCACACTGCTTTGGTCAACCTGTTTACTACGTAAATGTCTGGAGAGAAAACCGTGCTCGGGAGCTCCAGAAAAAACCTATTTTTGCTATAAATATAGAGACGTTTGACACAGAACTGGCCCTGGCTCCTTTCTTTGCAGGGCAAGGGGGCATTGGCCCCAAATCACTGTAGGTCCAAGGTGGCGTGGGCCCTCGTGTGGGGTGGAGAGCTAGTGGCAGACAGGGCTGAGCTTGGGCTGGGCTTAGCCGTGTTCTTCAGGGCCTGCATTTCTGGTGTTCCCTAGAGACGCCACAGGGCGGTGGGGGCTCCGTGGCTGCCCAGGAGCTGTGCTATTCCCACCCCGCCCCGGGGGCCCTTGGGCTCTGCTGGACTAGGAACTGAGGAAGTCTGCACCTCTTCCTAAATGGGGCCTTGGCCAGACTCCATCGCCTCTCTCCCTTGGCCGTACTTCTTCTCTTGCTGGCCTGAACAGCTCGGGCCCCCCTGCAGCTTCCAGCGCGTCTTCGTGTCCTTCCTGGCCTTCGCTGCAGGAAAGGAGCGATACTGCCCCAGCCGGGGGCTGTAGAGGCTTCACTCCTGCCAGGGCTGCCTGCCTTCAAAGGGGTGGGGGGAATTATTGGAGCAGCCAAAGGCTGGTAAACACTTCAGCATGAGGCTTCAGCACCTGGAAAGACAGAGCCAAGGTGGCTGGGGCTGACGACTGCTCTTCTCCGCTGCTGAGTCTCTGCCCTCTGAGCCAGTCGCGTGTAAGATGTGAAACCCAGGGGATCCTATCACTTAAGAATAGAGCTGGGGGAAAGGGGAGGGGGGGACTTAAGAACATAAGAAAGGCCGTACTGGGTCAGACCAGAGGTCCATCTAGCCCAGTATCTGTCTACCGACAGTGGCCAGTGCCCAGGTGCCCCAGAGGGAGTGAACCTAACAGGCAATGATCAAGTGATCACTCTCCTGCCATCCGTCTCCATCCTCTGATAAACAGAGGCTAGGGACACCATTCTTAACCCCTTTCTGGCTCATAGCCATTTATGGACTTAGCCACCATGAACTTATCCAGTTCCCTTTTAAATATTGTTATAGTCCCAGCCTTCACAACCTCCTCAGGTAAGGAGTTCCACAAGTTGACTGTGCGTTGTGTGAAGAAGAACTTCCTTTTATTTGTTTTGAACCTGCTACCTATCAGTTTCATTTGGTGACCCCTGGTTCTTGTATTATGGGAGTATTTAAACAACTTTTCCTTGTCCACTTTTTCCACATCCGTCATAATTTTATATACTTCTATCATGTCCCCCCTCAGTCTCCTCTTTTCCAAGCTGAAGAGGCCCAGCCTTTTCAATCGTTCCTCATACGAGGCACTCTCCAAACCCCTAATCATTTTAGTTGCCCTTTTCTGAACCTTTTCTAGTGCTAGAATATCTTTTTTGAGATGAGGAGACCACATCTGTACACAGTATTCGAGATGTGGGCGTACCATGGATTTATATAAGGGCAATAATACATTTGCAGTCTTATTTTCTATCCCCTTTTTAATGATCCCTAACATCCTGTTTGCTTTTTTGACCGCCTCCGCACACTGTATGGACATCTTCAGAGAACTATCCACAATGACTCCAAGATCTTTTTCTTGACTCGTTGTAGCCAAATTAGCCCCCATCATATTATAGGTATAGTTGGGGTTATTTTTTCCAATGTGCATTACTTTACACTTATCCACATTAAATTTCATTTGCCATTTGGATGCCCAATCACTTAGTTTTGTGAGATCTTTTTGAAGTTCTTCACAATCTGCTTTGGTCTTGACTTGGAAGAGTGCTCTTGGTTAACCTGAAACTATCTGCAAATAGGTCTAGTTTTGCCAAATGGTGCTGACAAATGGTTTCTGAGAACTTCAATTCTAGGGCCAGGAGCAGCCAAAAAGGCTAGCAGCGTTAGGACCCAGAAACTAGAATTTACTAGAGCCCCTTTGTACTCCCACACCTGGCTGCCCCGCTCAGAAAGGCTAGAGGGGAACTGGGAAAGGTGCAGACCACAACACACGTATGAAAAGACTCAAATCACTAGGTCAATTCAGCTTCGCCAAGACCGGGGCTGGGATATGAGAGAGATGTGGAAAAAATGAATACAGAAGTGTTAGTTACCTTCTCCCTCAATGCAGAAACCAGGGCTCACCCGCTTACATTAGCAGACAGCAGGCTTCATGTAAACATCAGGCAGTACTTTTAGACAATGCACAGTTAACCTGTGGAACTCATTGCCATGGGATGCTGTCATGGCCAAAAGTCTAACTGGTTTTAAAAAAGTAGAGGATAAGGCCATCAGTGGCTATTATCCAGGAGCATAAGAGATGTGATCCTTCGTCTCTGTCTGCTCTGAGCTGGGAGGGGAAGAAGGGTGCATCATTCCTCCTGCCCTCTCCTGTATGTTCCCCAGGAAGGGCTGGCACAGCCCATCAGGAAACGGGCACTAGACAGACCATTGCTCTGACTCAGCATAGCCATTCTGCTGTTGATGTTCCAGTAACTTCAGCATTTCAATCCGACCCAAAGCTTTCTAAGTGCAGACGTTTTTCAAAAAAAGCAGAGCAGGAGACTTGCAAAATGCTGGTGCTCTTAGAACGTTTGTCTCGGAGATTTATTGGGGTGGGGAAATCAGAACCGGCATCAGGCCAGAGGAGTGAGTGACGCTGCAGGGGTGTCAAACGCATTTCTAGGGTGGGCCAGATTTGACTTAAACGGACCGACTCAAGTGGGCGGCACACACCACAAAACACTACGGCACTCTCGCCGCATCATGAAGTGCTGTGTCTGCGAGACTGCTCCGTGCGCCACTCTCCCTTCGGGAGACAGACTGCCATACCCAGCGCTCCATGCCGTTACCAGACCTGACACTCGCAGCATCGCGGAGAGCACTCTCTGTTTGCCACGTGCAGTCGCGGGCCACATGTTTGACACCCTGCACTAGAGCCTGAAAATCATTGTTTTCTAATTACCGGGGCAGAGAGAGACAGTCCTAGGGCTGGCTCTGGGACTCAGCTAAGTAATAGAGCGGTTCTCAAACATCATTGCTCCGACAGCAAAACTGACTTCCTGTCTGCGTGGAGGCTGGAACCCAGGCCCTGCCATGCTTCGGCCCCAGCCCGGCTAACCCTGGCCTTGGCAACTCCGTTAGACCGAGCTGGTGTTTGGGACCACTGTGGGTTAGGGTTCAAATGAGTGGTGATTCACTCGGGTCCTGACCTGCCGGGTTAATAGGCGGCTCTGGCTGCGAGGGCGGCTCCTGGACGGTGCGGCGGGGCCTGACGACACGAGAGAGTCACTCCGTTCTTACCCTCAGCGCGCGGGAGCCGTCCTGCCTTTCCTTCCAGCCCGTTCCCTCCATGTCCCATTGTCCTACAGCATCACAGAGGGGACTCCCTTTACCTCTCTCTGAAAAAGCTGGAGGGCTCCGGCTCGTACCTTCCTCGACCCAGCCATTGAGACGTCGAGCTGAGCTGTGCAGGGAAGGGCTCCGCTCACTGGACAGGAGCACACCTGAGGACCAGGCCCTGTCCTCCTCGAGCAGGAGTGAAGGCGAAGGGAAGGGCGGGGAAGTGAAAATAGTGCCTCTAAATTCCTGGCTCCTGCTGCTCTGTCCAGTGCTAAGCCCAGGGCCAAACAGGTATTGAACATCCCCTCAAACAGGGCCGTGTTCCTGCTCGCTCTGGGCACAGCATGCCTAGCCTTGGCCTTCCCCTCTGAGCTGGGGGCCTTCCTTGGTTCAGCCCCACACAGGTGCCCGTTTTCTGCACTTGCTCTCCTCAGCCATAGTCAGCTTTGGACCCGGCCCTCGCCCAGGAGCTGAGCCCCTCACTGACGGCTCTCAGAAAGCCACTGCCCGCTCACCAGCAGGTTGGTCCCTGCGGGCTGGGCCTGCCGCTGGCATGTGCCTGAGCACCAGCGCTTAGCCCTGGCTGGCCCCTCGTAAACCCAGCACCGCTGGGCACTAACAATGCCGGGAGCCCTGGCCCCGCCTGTCACCGCACTGAAGGGGCTGCGGCCCTCCTCTCCCGTGGCCGTTTTTCGAACCCGAGCTCTGGGCAGGACGAGGCAGAGGTGCATGCTAGGGCCTGGGGAAGGTGCAGGGAAAAGCTGACCCCTGCTCTCTCGGGCCTGGGAAAGGGAAGGGCAAGAAATAAGCCCAGGCCTCGTTCTCCCTCCAGCCCACTCCTGCTCCGGGTAACAGGTTGGCTACTCGCGTCACCGCAGCACCGGCCTTGGCGAGCTGGGGCATGAAGGGCAAGCGCAGCAAACAGGAGCCGACGTGCGGCAAAGCAGCGGCTGGAACGGGGAAGGGGAGGAGAGAGCAGCAGCATTTGGAAAGGGGGGTCCCAGGACCAGGGGGCAAAGCAGTACCTGTGGGCGGCGAAGCACTGTGGTCCCCAGAGCTCTGGGCACACAACCAGCGCGGGCGAGGGACTGTCGCTGATGAAAACCTCGCTGCACGTAGCCCTGGGACCACGCACAGCAGCACCAGCTCCTCCAGCACAGGCCTCCCACTCCAGCCCCGCGAGTCCCTGCTCCACTGGTCCCAGGCCTCTTCCAGCTGCTCCTCAGAGGAGCCCACGCAGCGCTGGCGGGCGCTCTTACAGCCCAGTGCCGCGGGTCCACGGCCAGGGTAGTGCTGGCTGCCTGTAAAACATTTCCACGACTTCGCCTCAGCGCCTCCCTCCGAGTAGCTTCTCACGCCGATCCGCTGTCCTAGCCCGAGACTGGCACATGCCCAGCAAGATTCCCCAGAGCAGGGGACTTATTTCAACCTGGTTGGGGCCAGGAAACCAGCTAAGAGGGAGCTAACGGAGCTGGGTTGCAGCAGCCTCACGATACTGGCGGTTGCGTTAGTTACAAGCGCGAGTAGGAGGACACAGGAAACGCCAGGTGAATTGCAATAGCAGGAAACTCCCTTTGCACAATTCACCTCCCAACCGGGCAGCGGGTCGTAGCGCCTTCCACCCACCCACAAGGGAGCTGGCTCTTGGCCGTTCTGTCCCAGTGCGGGTTCAGCAGCAGTAGTCGGGATCAACAGGCACGGGTCCTTTTCCCATCACAACGCTGGGGCCCATCTACAGCCTGCCCTGGTCCCTGGCTGCTCTGCCTTGATTAAAGCCTCGTTACAGATATCGCCCCCCCAGCCCCCCCTTCTCTAGAAGCCACCCTGGAACTGCGTGCTAGCCCAGACAAGAACGGCCACTTCGCGGGCCACGTTCACTGCTGAACGCTCAGAGTCGCGAGGGAAAAATGCACATTCAGAGAACCAGGACCGCGGATTTTTTTTGTAAACTGACTAATTTCATGACCATTTGGGGCTGGACCTGTCAGACAAGGTAAGTGTTCACCAGATGCTTCAAGCCCTAAGCTAGGCAGCTGTGCTGGCCCGGCCCCCCCCGCCCCCACATTCCAGAGGGGGGCACGCGCTTAGTTCTCTCTTTGCAGAACAGGTCCCACGGCCCCGAGCTGTGAGCCCACAGACAAGGACCTGTCCCGTCCCCATTTCAGATTCAGGCGCTGGGGGCATCACTTAGAGGGCGCTGAGCGGTTGCACACGTCCGTCACTGCCAGAGCTGGTTGTAAGAGCAGAGCGTCCCCACGGGGCGAGTTAGCGCCAAGGGCTCATACAAGGACCCTTCCAGTGGCCCCGCTGTACGGGAAATGAGGCGTCCCTTCCTCCAGCAGTGCCAGACTCGAGCGCCTTCTTTCCAACACGACGCACCGGAGGGATGATGTTCCCTGCGGGACGCGCTACAATCTGCCGCTGGCAGTGGGGCTCTGGAGGATGCAGAACTCTGGGCCCTGGCCAGGGTCAGAGTCAAACCAGCGCAGGCTGGTGCCCTGGCTCAATGGGGCCGGGTTTATTTTTGTGGGGCAGGCACTGTCCCCCCCCAGCCCAGGATCTCTGGGTTGCAGCGCCTAAGTCCCTTTACTCCTCTGGCCCCGGCTGCTGCCTGTGCTGTGCAGCAGGGACGTGCTGTTGAGGACAGCAGAGAGCGGCAGGAGCCCCACGCTGAGCTGCCAATTTTCCGTGACACACCTCCCGGCTCCTCGCAACACACCTTCGTACCCTGCCACACTCGCTGAGAACGGCTGCTCTAGAGGCCAAATTTCCTCCCCTTCCCCCTTTACACCGTCCCGCACTTAGCCTCTGGCTCTAGAAAGAGTAAGGCAGCTGGAGCACACGTTCCTGGCACTTTTCACTGGTTGTACATTCTCCACCCCGACAACCTCTAGCCCCACTGCCCTCAGGAGGGCAGAAGATTTACTTAACCTCCTGCTTCCGTGTTTAAACAATCTCTAATTAGGGATTAGGATGAGGTCTGGAAGGGAGGTGGGGGAAGAAGATTAGTCCACATCTGCGAATGGGAATCAGCCAGTGCTGCTCAGCGTGAAGAGAGGACATTAGGCTAGGGCCACTGGCTTTCATCTACTCTGCCTCCAGAAGAATTGCACGCACCTGAAAGCTGCCTTCTGCCCCTGCAACGCTCCCCTCTGCCTGCTGCAGCTGGTGGTGGTGGGGCCTCATGGACAAACATCAATCTGAGAGGCCACTAGCTCAGAGCTATAAAGCAAGGGCCGGCCAGGAAGGGCACAAAAGCATCTAACATAGCTGTAAACCAGCTGCTTTGGATCCCTCCAGGGGCCCTGTTTAACATGGCCAGATGGCAGAAGATTAGCCTTCCTCATTAAACTCTTAAATGGAGCTTTCCCGAGAGCAGAGCGCGTCCCTTCACACAGCCACCCTAGGAGCAGAAATAGCTAATGGGCGCTTAAAGCCTGAGTGCTGCTTGTACTCAGCAATGATGCCGTGATCCTTGCGTTTAAGCCCCAAAGATGGCACGAATGCACCCATCAGATGCCTGCAGGGGCAGCTGCATGACAGAGCTCTGGAAGGGGATCTTCTCTTTGCAGTAACTGTTGTAACTCTGATGTTCCCGTTAGCCAGCAAACGTCCAGTCACACAGTCTCAACAACATTCTGGAGCAGTGAATTTCACACTCATTCTGTTACATGAAAAAGTAGTTTTAGTGAGTGGTTTAGAATTAATTAAATGTCCTTTGCCTCTTGGGTTCTGGAAAAGGGAGAAAAGAAGTCTGTCGCCCCATTTCTCCAAAGATATATTATTCTATATACTTATTGTATCTTTTACCCTCTCCTTTCTAAGGTACCAACCGTAGACTTTCTTTTTAATCTCTTTGGATTGAGTTTTCCTCCAACATCCCACCCTGTGCCAGCTGACAGCCCAAGACTAGGGCCAAAAGGGACCATTCAGTCCAACTTCCTGTGCAACTGAAGGCCTCAGAATTTCAGCCAGCTTTTCCTCCAGCAAGCCCAAAACTTCTCAGTGAGTTGAAGCAGACACCATCTTCACGTAATGATGCCAAGTGATGGAGAACCCTCCATGCCTGTCTGCAAGTTGTTCCAAAAGTGAATTACCAACACCTAAAGTGCATGTAGTTGCTAAGATGAAATGGTTGAGCTTCCACATCATCTTGTTTTGCCTTTATCTGCTCAATTATTCTGTGCAATGAGAAATTTTCTCCCTAAGTAGGTACTTCTGGACCATGATCAACCCACTGCTTAACCTTCCCCTTGATGAAGCTCAATGTATTGAACTCGTTAGTCTCACTGGCAGACAGGTTTTTCAGACCCCAGGTGATTCTTGTTGCTGTTCCCTGAACTCCTTCCAATTTGTTCACGTGCTTTTTAAGCTGTGATCTCCTAACTGCATGCAGCATTCCAGGAAGAGTCTCATTGCTACTGAACGCAGACGTAGCAACGCCTCCTTGCTTCTAACTCCGTAGTGAGTTGCACATACAGCTAACCAGCACTGGCTAAGAATGAACGGCACGATGCTGGGAACTCGTATTCAGTCTGTTTCCACCATGACCCATAAATCGCCTTGAGTCACTCCCACCCTGGCTGCCATGTACCCCACTCTGTTGCCAGGAGCTGGCTGCATGCTGTACATATGTTGGTCAGATAGCTCCAAGTTCTCGGGGACTAACATTGGAAGATGCTCCCCAAACAACGCAAGAGCTCGCCTCCTTGATGGCCATGCTGGGAGAAAATGCCGTCAAGAGATGAGCTTGGTTCTGCAGTGCTTGGCTACCCTAAGCGAGCCTCAGAAGCTGCAGGGGGAACAACGGGTGACAGGAGGCAGAGAGACTAGGAACCCTTTCGTTTGTGCATTCAGAGTTAAAACCTCTGTGAATTGCTGACATGGGTGCAAGCTGCCTGACTACTCCTGAATACAATTGGGGGGAGCAAGAATAAGGTGGGTTACTTCCCATACTCAGGTGCTGAGTGGCTCCTACCTTTGGGATGGTTTCCACACCAGATGAACCTTCAATTATTGCATCCTTTTGAGCCTGTCTAGGACTCAGCAGCGCCATTTGCCCTGACACCCACTCTGTGGGAGCAACGGGGAGCTCCTCACACAGCAGGCTGGCGCAGGGACACTCGGATCAGAGTGCATGGGACCAGCAGCTAGCTGAAATCAGAGTACAACGGGGTTGCGCTAGCAAAACCGAGATCAGAAACAACACGAGACACAGAGCAAAGGGTTACAGATCTTTATTTGTCAAACTTCCCCCTAGTCCAGCACATTCTATACAGTCTCATTAGCACAGATGGAAACGAAGCCTGGACCAGCTCAGAAATCATACTGCTAAGGAGAGCAAACAAAAAGCAGAGATTTTGAAAAGAAACTCCATGAGAAATGAGTGAAGCAAATGCAGCTACGGCAGGCGTGGGAACCTATGGCAGCCAGCAACAGAGAAACCCGGACTGTAAGCCACAGGCCGACATCCCACCACGAGACCAAAATGGCTGGGGCCATAGTCCAGAGGGAGTAGAGAACGACTCTCCAGGCTGGCCTGGAAAGACTTTCTTATTTCTGCAGTGACACATCCAAATCCCTCTCTAGGCACTGCTGGAGCTTCACTGGACAGTGCTCAGCTGACTGCCAAATGCCCCCTTCAGACTCCGCCCCGTGAAACATGGGACAAGATCGCCATGCACAGCTCTGCTTCGCCCCCCATCTCTTAGACACCTCTGCTGCCTCCTTTCCTTTCCGTCACTGAACCCACTGGGTTCTGGGAACTCCTGTGCAGTCTCTTCCCTCTGGACGTACCCGGGACCCCTTTTCCCACACAACCTGCTGCTGCAGGGGAGAAGGGGGTGGCAGCGGTTACCACCATGCACGCAGACCTGTCCAGGTCTCTACATCTTTTAGGCTGTGCCTACAATTACAGAAGGGTGCGGAGGACCGGCAACGGGGAACACCCAGTGCCTTTCCCTGCAGCCGAGAGGCAGCAGGCCATTAGACAGCTATGGGAGGCCCTGCTGGAGTGCGTAGAAACATGCAGAGCACACACCCGGGGAGTTCGGCAGGACACGCTAGTCACTTCAGCTGCGTCTCACGGGCACACTGCCGTCTGTACCCAGGCCTGCGGCATGTGTACTCTACAGGCCACCGTAGGCACAGACATCACCGTACACTCGCGCTCAGCATCGTGCTCCTTTTTAATGTGAGCACAAGGCCCCTCTGTTTCCCCACCTCAGACTATCCCCCGCTTCGAACTGACGATCCAAACTCAAAAAAACCCACCCAGGACAGTCCCTTCCCACTGACCGCTACTGCATCACACTGGTACAGGTGCCCCTCCCTGCTGAGGCTTCCAGCGCATACCGCCCCGGAGCAGGACTGAGCTACTAAATTAAAAATCAGCCAGTTCATGACCTAAATAAAAGCTTTCTAGGCATTTGCTTTGGAAAAGCTGATTGCTGCTGCTTGTGTCTACCATGCACATCATTTCTAAGAAACATGCGCTCTCTGGAACCCACCTCTGCCCTACCAACAAGAGGCACTGGGACACCTGGGGACTAACAAGTTTATTTATTGCACGGGCACAGTCCCACGTTGGTAGACGCATGACCTGTAAGTACACAGGCAGAGAAGGGTGGGTCACAATGTTAATTCAAACAGATCCAGAGGGACAGACTGCTATCTCCGGATCTGTCTGAATTAACATTGTGACCCACCCTTTTCTGTATCACTATATTTACTTCTTCCCCCCATTTCACATGTCTGACAAAGTGGGATTTTCTCCCACGAAAGCTCATGCGATACATAAGCGTGTTAGTCTTTAAAGGTGCCACAGGACTGTTTGTTTTGCTGAAATAGACTAACACGGCTCCCCCTCTGGAACTTGTTCCCTCCGTTCTAGTTTCTCTTGTCAGGGTGGTCTGTTTGCTGATTTAAACATGCAGTATAGCAGGAAGGGACAAACAGAAGAGTGGAGGGTTCCAATAAGCTCTGGATATTCCAAGGTATTAGAAGCAGTAAGATTAGGGCCACCCGAAGGGAGCACAGATTCGCAGGGAGTGCCTCAAGGAGTACGTGGGCTATGGGTCCACCGGCAGATGGTGCACAGAATCCTTTACGGCATTGGGAAGCTCCACACTATGAAAAACTGGTGGGTGAATCCAGAAAGGGAATAACACAAGTGTTGCCTGAACTCAACCAGTGTATAAGGATGAGGAGACACCACACAACACTGATCCCTATAGGCCCTACACCCCCGCCTGCTCGCTTGCTCAGGCAGGTACCCAGAAGGATAGCTCCACACCCAAACCCAGCTGTCCCCCCAGCCACACGATCCAAAGGACTCTAGACATGGAAATTTCCACCGGAGGCTGGGTGCTTCACTACAGGTGACCCACGCCTCCTTGGGGAAACAGCCAGCTATGGGCACACAAGATTTACGGAGTGAGAGCTCGTTAGAAAAGTTTGGGAAGGCTCAGCTGCCAGATTCTTCCTCCCCTTGCCCTGGTCCATTCCCACTCACTAGATCCACCTCGGTCTGTCCCTTCAATGGAGTGTCACCTTCACCATACGCTGAACCCCGTTTCTATAGATCACTCCCCTCAGAGCACTGGGGAGTCTCCCAGACTGGTTTTCTTCTCACCTACGAACAACCAAGGGTTCACCTCAAACACTGCAGTGGGGAGGCAGCAAGCAAGCCCTGAGCAGGCCAGAGGCGGCAGCAGCACCACATCGTCTGGCCCTCAATGGCCGAGGCTGAGAAAATGCTTAGCTGTTGGGGAGGATACCTATACCTGAGCAACTGTGTACTATTCTCTTCCGGCTGCGGCCGTCTCTTCAGTGGAGCTGACGCTAGGTTTCCAGACACCAGGAAGAGACGGAGGCAGCCAGCCCTAGAGTCTGCTTCTCAGTTGTCATTCAACTCCCTAAGCAGGTTTCAGTCCACCCTGTGTACAGTAAGCGCTCAGTCAAACCGTCTTTCCTCAGCACTATCCCCGGGAGAAATGGTGAGCAAGGAGGAACGGAGCACAACGAAGAAAGGTCAGCATCTCTCGGCCACCGTTCGGCAATGGCTCTCGCTCTCAGAGCTCGCCCAGGCAATGCCGGCACACCAGCTGGAAGCTGGACGGGTGCCAGCGGGGCCCAAACCTGTGAGCAGAGTCCATGGCCCATCAGCGCCCGAGCGTCTTACTGCTGTCTGAACGGGACTCGGGGAAAGGAAGCTCTGAGGCCGACATACCCCACGGCCAGCTCTGGCTCACACTGGGCTGTAGGTCTGAGGTGCTGGAAACTAATACGACAGACCTCTCCCACTTCAGGCTGTCCTCACTGCCGACTAACCACTGCGCAAGCCATCCCGGAACAGCCGACACGCGGCACAAATACACCGTCTCACCCCCGCTGAGAAGCAACACAGCAAACCCGGGCCCAGATCCTGAGATTCCGAGCACATCTCTCTGCTCACATTCGTGTGGTGTTGGAGGGCATCCTGGGGGCTGTGGCATTCATTCGCTGCTATGGTAATGTGCTGGGCACCAAAGGGAAGGGTCCAGTTTGACTGGCACCCACTGCTCTGTATGGACAGGACTGGATCCTCAGGGGCTTGTGGGAAGGGACTGGAGGACTAGCATTTATCAGTTGCTCTGATTGACCATGGCGGAGTATTTTCACTGGTACCCGGGGTTAGCAGTGTACGGGATAAACTAGCCCCAGGCCCACGCAGTGTGCAGGGCGCGGTGGTACAGCAAGAGGGATGTGGGTGTGTGAACCCAGGGCATGTTACCATGGAAACCCACGGCAGTCTCAACCTAGGGGCCCCCCAAAAGGGCTAGTAGCAGCCGAGGCCCGAGAGGCCACATTTCAGTGGCCAGACACCATTTTTGTTCAGGTCTCCAGTCGCGCTAGTGACCGCAGAGGGCAGACGGGGCAGAAAAGGCTCAGCATGTAACCCTTCCAAGCAGAAGGCTCGTCTGCATTAGCAAATCTGACAGAACACTGCAAAGAACCACCCTCTCTCCAAATCCTACCACCACAAACACCCAAAGCTGAAAGAAAACTGCCTAGTGACCCTCCTGGTCCCTTGAGCACCTGGCTGGGAACAAAAGCTGTGCACAGGTCAGACCCTCAATCCGACTCCAACAGGGTTTGCCTACAGGACAAGAATCAGCAAGTGGAAGCAAAAAGAACCTCAGTAACAAAAGGAAAACCTATAAAAACCAAGACCACCAGGCAGGCTGACAGCTATTGAAGCTGACTGACCACCTGGCTTCCAAATCGTGGGGAATGACGGCCGCACAGAACATGGGCAGGCCTGGCTCTGCTCAGCTCAGCAGGCGCTTTGGAAAGCTACGCCTCGGATGCGTCAGCTGCAGCCCAGCTCCGTTCGGGTTAACATGCCCAGCTTGTTCCTGGTTACCCGCGGGAGTGTTCAATCACATGATTTCTGTCAACACCTCTCTGATTTGATGGGGAGAGGGTGGCTATTCCCCAATCACACAGCAGCACCTCTCCCCTCCTTTCCTAGTGTATTCATAGTCCGTAACCCCCAAACCCCACACCTGTTCCCAGCCTCACTGTAGTGTTCATGTGGTATCAATAGGACAAAGGCGCAGAAAAAGCGTGTTATCCAATAATCTCATTTCTTGATTTAAAAATATATGTATATATTTTAAAAGGGTTAGAAAAGCTATGAATTAATTTGCAGCTGTTTTTACATATAGATTACAAAAAATGTACAACCCCCCCCCCCATACGGTTCCAAACTCTGGGGGCTGCCCGTTCTTCCCCCAACCAGACACAACTGGATGTCAAGCATATTTATTCTCAGCACAGCTTTGAAAGGCAAATCTGCCATTGGTACCACCTTTTCAGAGGGAGAAATGCTCAGTACACCAATGGAGACATGTGGTTACAGGGGCTTTCACCATAGAAAGCCCCGAGATTAGTAAAAAAATATTTCATCTATAAAAAATGCCCTTCTGAAAAGCAACCAGGGCTCTGTTAAGGCCACACCCAGGCTTCCCATTTCTCTTCTGTAGCAAGACAGCCCAGAAACAAACCACCAAAGATGTTTTGAAGTCCCAGCAACAGCAATTAGCACCCGTGTCTACTTTCCAGCAGCCTGCTGTATCAGGAAAGTGCTTAGAACAGCACAGGGACTTCTAGAACATGCTACTCATTCAACGAAGCCCAGTTGGCACAGTGAAATAAAACTGTACGTCCTCCTCTTCGGCGCAGGTGAGCAAAGGGAAGCCTCCCTCCCCATCCCTTCAGAATAGGGGGCGCAGAAAGGTGTGTACTTTGAAACCAAACCCCAGGCTGACACACCCTAATCCCACCATGCTTCTGCCAAGAGGCTCCCTCCAATTCTTCTCTAAGTTTGTGGAGTACCAAGTGCAGGACCAGTGGCTGAAGGAAAAGGCCCACCTACTCCGTCCCAAGGGGAAGGCGGGGACAGAACAGGCCCCTTCTAACAGCCCAAAGCACTGGGAGAGTGCTGCTATGGCAGAGAAGACAGCCTCAGCACCCCCACCCTGTGTATGGGGTAATGCTGTTGTCTGGCGTGACAGCCTTTGGCCAAGCCTGGGGATTTTCACCAGAGCTCCTCTTCAAATGCACACGATCCCAGGGCTTCTGCTGAAGAAGATCCAGGGCAGAGTTGGGATTTTTAGGAAGAGATGTGGCCAATGATGGGGTGTCTTTTAAAACTCTTCCCATTGTACCCAGGCACAGATTTTTTTTTTCCTCCTTCCTCCCAGGTGGGCAGCTCTTTCTGCCACAGGCATGGTGTGCAGAGAAGCTCTGTCCAGTATGCTCCATTTTTTCAGACTGCCAGGGGTGGGAAGCGAAGTCAGGACCGACATTCAGAAACCCAAAGGACACTAGGAGGAAGAAAAACAAAGCAAGTGGTTAGGTCTCAGCCTCAAAGGGAGCTGTGGACAGAAACTGATTTGGGGGTATTCTCATTAGGCAGAGGCATCCAATTCCAGTGAGGACGAACACACCGAGAAATCTCTAAGGCAAGACGTCTCACACCAATGCAGAGTGAAGCACATGAGAGGACCCCGCCCCCACTTTGGGGGGGGGGGGGGGGGGGGGGAGCAAAGGGAATGATCCAGGGTCTCAAGAGTGAGTGCTCCCCAGAGAAGCAGAAGCAAGTCTGCTTAGGTGCATTCATGAGGCTAGGTCTGTCCATGGCTATTAGTCAGGACAGGCAGGGATTGCTGTCTGCCAGAGGCTGGGAATGGCCAACGGGTGGATCACTTGATGGTTACCTGGTCTGTTCATTCCCTCTGAGGCACCTGACAGACAGGCTAGATGGACCCAGTCTGGCCGTGTCGACGGTCTAGCTGGAAGAGCTCCGAGTAAAGGAGGGCCTGCTACCACTAGAACGACCAGCAGGAAGTCACTCCTCCCTTTCGGGCCAGCCCAGAGTCGAGTGCAGGAGAAACAAACTGGGACTCCTGGGTGCTGCACAACGGGAACAGCCATTCACCTGCACAGCCACGTCCGACCCTCTATTCAGATAGTCTCTGGGGAACCTTCCCAGGCTCTGCAGTGGCAGCCCACAAGCAGCCCAAGGAGGAAGAACAGCTCCTTCCAATAACCCTTTGGAGCTGTTTAACCCACAGCTAAGAGCCAGAGTAGGGTGGAAACCCCCTTGTCAGCTTTTGGAAGGCAGTGGCTGCACACGCTGTAGCTTAGATCTGTGTCCGGACACATTATGCGTCACCACACAGTGGTACGTGTGTCACAGAGAGCCAGCGTGTCCTGGAGGATCCTGTCTCGCCAGCAAGCATGTCGCGACCTGCAAAAGGTTGAGAATCACTGGCTTAGATGGCGATACCCCAGCATGGCAGCCTCTACCAACAGCACTGGGGAGACAATGAAGAAGCTGAAAGGGTCAGCAGCCCTAGGAAAGGCACAAACGCATTTGAGGACGTTGACCAGGACAGCAGACTCTTCTTTGTAACACTTCAGGGAGCTAGCTGGCTAGGAAGAGACACTGAGGCCAAGGGTGGGCACTGGTCACAGGACATATGAGCCTCTGTGGGCAGTGAAGACTCCACATAGAGAGTCTTGCTTCACCATTTTGAATCATTCAGCTAAGATTAAAAGCTCCACCAGGAATCAATGGAGAGGGTTTGGGATTTGACATTTGGCTAGGGACAGAAAGTAAATGGACAGAAAAGAGGAAACTCCTTTCATGTGACCTGCTCATAACTAGATCACTGGGAATCAAGTATGCACTGGGAAAAAGTAACAGGAAATCTGGAAACAAGGAGCCAAACCAGACTTTGCACTGTTCAAAAATGGGATCATGTGCCAGCTCTGTGTACCCAGCTCAGGAGCCTAGGCCCTCGAAAATGCCTAGCCCCGTCACTGAGAGAAGAGGGTCAGGCTCCATGTTATCTTTGCACTACCCTATTCACTCTATAGTGCAGGTGTGTCAAAGTCAGTTAGCCTTGGGGCCATTTCTGTCAGCAACTGTGTCTGGCAGGGCACAAAATAATACAGGAAAAAATAAACCTCACAGCAACAACTTTTGCACACGGTCTGTACGGCATGAAAAAAACAGTTACTCTACTAAAGCTGGGTAAATCTTTATGTATCTTTCATTTGATATGATCAACTATAACCCATTCTTAACCGATTTCCACGGGGAAAATCGTGGGCTGGTATAACCAGTGCAGGCCGCGCGTCTGACACCTCTGCTATGGTCCGAGACCCCCATCAATCACTCTGTGCAACTCCTGCCATGTACCCGGCCTTTTAGCAAACAGCACACGGCTCTTGCTCCAAGGAGCTGAACGGTTTCCGTTCTCAGGCAAGGACGAGTGTTACCCTAGGTGTGCCAAAGGGAGCTGAAGGGGGTAGATTTAAACTTGTCAGGCCTCAATTCATTTTGGACACAGAGAAGGCAGTATTTTCTGACCTCAGAATGGAGAGAGAGCTCCCGGCTCCAAATGAACACCCTGCTGAGATTTCCCCATTTGTAACGTTGGGCTGGCTGATTCTCCTGACCTACCTCCAGGGCTGAGAGGAGGGTGTACTGAGGCTTGTTCCAGTCTGGGGGCTCCTCTTTGGAGATGGGGCCTTGCTGCCCTCTGAGAGCTTGTGTCCAAGGTAGATTGCTATCTGACTCTTTACCTCCTGAGGGAAACGCTTCCCAGTGTCTACGTTCACCTAGGCTCTGTACAAACGACACAGCAGTCAGAGGGATTTGTTGAGCACCAGCGTATTCGGCACTGGTCCGTGGCCTGAAACGCTTACAGTCCAAGCAGACAGAGGCGCAGAAGTCCACTGGCCGGGTGGTGGTTGTTCGTATTAGTCGCATAGGTGGGTTTCACTGACACAGGTTGATGTTCATCGGCTTCTGGGAAGGAACATGTTTGCAGGAGAGTTCTCAAGGGAAGTGTTATTTGCTCCTCACAACACAAGAACTAGGGGTCATCAAATGAAATTAATAGGCAGCGGGTTTAAAACAAACAAAAGGAAGTATTTCTTCACAAAAATCTTTGCCCGAGGATGTTGTGAAGGCCAAGACTATAATGGAGTTCAAAAAAAAAATCCAAGCTCATGTAGGATAGGTCCATCAACGGCTATTAGACAAGACGGGCAGGGATGCAAACCCACGCTCTGAGGCGTCCCTAGTCTCTGTTTGCCAGAAACTGGTCATGAGTGCCGGGGTACGGATCACTTGTTCTCTTCATGCCATCTCAAGCATCATCCGCAGACAGGATACCGGGCTACAGGGACCATTGCTCAGACTCAGCTTGGCCATTTTTATGGAGAGGGTCAACAACTGGCACACTGCCGCAAGAGTTATTTGGCAGCTGCGCTTGTCCAGGAGCATGCTGACTCCACAAATCTGCGGGCTGAGGGACACCCAATAAGAACGGGTGCAATCATGGCATTTCCATCCTAGAGCTTGTGCCTGTGAGGGGGGTCCTAGCCTGCTCCCACCGACTCCAGAGAGCACAGGTAAGAGCCCACAAATGGCTTCAATGAATAAAAAGGAAGTTGAGTTTTTCAACCGAGATCTTCAGCCTTCTCACTGATTTTGGTGTTTTCACCTTCATTTCCAAATACAGAGAAATAGTATTTTCTGATCTTTGGTTAGTGTTCTCCATGCTTTTTTCGAGATGCCGTCTCTCCTTTTATTGCCCAGCCTCCCTGACTGCATTCCGTTCCTGGTCCATTATCCCAATTGCACAGCTGTTCCCTTCTTGGGATCTCTCCAGCCCGAAGGATGCCAGGCTATGGCTGGGCTTGGAAAGCTGAACCATGCTCAACAAACAAATGCAGGGTGCATGGCTTCGAATTCTCTTTGACTGGATTCTCTCTCATCTGTGCTGGTTAGCAGTTTGCTCCAATCTTCTCCCCTCCTCCAGCACCTGTCCAAACCTCTCCTCGACTGCCGCACCCACAGCACCAACCTTCACTTTCCTTTTAGCTGATCCACCTCCAAAAACTCAAACTAACATGCAATTTGTTCCCATCCCATTGTTCACTCTGCTTATGGGTTCTACCCCATCCCCCTCTGAGGGTGTCTGATCTACTTAGACTGTGAGCTTCAGGACATGGACTGGCTGCTCCACTTTGTACAATGTTCAGCACAGTCTTGATTAACCCTTAGGCAATGATAGTTTCTGAGGACTGAAAGTAAATCATCAAGGCACGCTGGAGAGGGCAGTACATACGCCTTCTGTTTCCTTCCTTTGCCCCGAGTGAATGGAAAATGGCTGGGAATGGTGGGGGGATGGGAAGCTTCCTGCTGCTGTCTGCCAGCAAACCCATTCTAGATCCCGCCACCTTTACTACTGGGACATCCACATTTCTCAAGAATGTCACCCAAACCCCAGTGCCTGGGGCTTACCAGATTTGTTTCAATTCATCCCAAATTACCCTCCACCTCTTGTTCACTGGTCAGATGGGAAAGCTAAGTTGCAATGGGCTGGAGACGTATCCCTCCTCAGCCACAGACCCGCCAGGCAGAGACAGCTCTCGGCCACACTGTAGCCTCCAACGAGCAGCCCTTAGCACAGCACGGAGCGGCTTTAAAACCACATGGCATCGAAGCAGACCCCAGCTTGTTTCTGCACTGGACACAGCACACATGCTAGACAGACTGTGGGTCATGCATTGCTAAATGAGAGAGGTCTCAGTAGCATGAAGGCCAAGATTGCTCTAGTTTATGCACCCCAGTGTTCAGCCCACTCCTAACGCAACCATGAGCTGTGGAAAACCAAGTCACAGTTATAGGGTTTGCAATTCCTCAGAGCGAACCAGGGTTGATAATGTATTCAATGGTCACAACAAAGCTTTGCGCTGAATACTGTCATGTATCAATATCGTATCAGAGCAACGGCCCCGGAAAACCACTCAATCAGTCTTTGCACCCGTGAAGTACACGAAAACAACATCTCCAAATGGCCTTGGCCCGAAAGTGTATGATTCTACCCCACCAGGTGACCAGATGACCCAATTTTATAGGGACAGTCCCAATATTTGGGGCTTTGTCTTATACAGGCACCTACTACCCCCACCCTTTGCCCCAATTTTTCACACTTGCTATCTGGTCACCCGACCATCACCCGCGACTCCCAGACTTTAAGGTCAGAAAGGACCATTATGATCATCCTGCACAATGCAGGCCACAAAACCTCACCTGCCCACTCCTAAAATAGACCCCGAACCTAAGACTGAGTTACTGAAGTCCTGAAATCATGGTTTAAAGACTTCAAAAGTACAGAGAATCCATCTGCAAGTGAGCTGTGCCCCATGCTGCAGAGCAAGGCAAAAAAAAACCCCGGGTCTCTGCCAATGTGCCTTGGGGGAAATTCTTTCCTGACCCCCAATATGGCAATCAGTTAAACCCGGATGATGAGGGCAGGACTCAGACAGACCCCCAGAACGGATTATCTATAGTAACTCAGAACACACATCTAACATCCCATCACAGGCCATTGGGCATATTTACCCTAGTAGTCAAAGATCAATTAAATTTCCAAATTAGGCTGTCTCATAATACCACCCCTTCCATAAACTTATAAAGCTCAGTCTTGAGGCCAGCGAGGTTATTTTCCCTCCATTGCTCCCCATGGAGGACTATTCCAGAACTTCATTTCTCTGGTGATTAGAAACCTGCATCTAAATTCAAGTCTAAACTTCCTGCTGGCCAGTTTATATCCATTTGTTCTTGTCTCTGTACTGGTACTGAACTTAAGTAATTCCTCTCCCTCCCTGGTAGTCATCCCTCTGATGCATTTATAGAGAGCAATCATATCTCCCCTCAGCCTTCTTTTGGTTAGGCAGAACAAGCCAAGCTTTGAGTCTCCTCTCATAAGGCAGGTTTTCCATTCTGTGGATCATCCTGGTAGCCCTTCTCTGCACCTGTTCCAGTTTGAATTCATCTTTCTTAAACACAGGAGACCAGAACGGCACACAGCATTCTAGATATGGTCTCATCAACATTTTGTATAAGGATACTAACATTTCTCCATCTCTGCTGGAAATACCTCAGTCCTAGAATGCATCATGGACCTTAGCTCTTAGCATGGCCACATCACATTGGTGGCTCACAGTCAATAGTCAACCAATACGCCCAGATCTTTCTCCTCTTCTGTCACTTCCAACAATTGTTACTAGTCTGTAAATGCATGACTTTGCACTTCCCACCATTAAATCTCATCCTATTTCTGATATGAGATTTAATTTTTGTTAGACTAACAAAAGTATAGTCACAAACACTGGAGTGTTTGGACTAGGTCCAGTGATTAAATTCTAGGCGAGGGGAGAAGGTTCTGCTGTTTAACTCTTAGGAAAGGCATCTTTTCTTAGCACAGGAAATATTGCTGCTTAGTTTTTCAATGCAGACAATCTGCAGGGTTCACAGATGGGCCACAAGAACCCCAAACGTATGCTTCAGGGGATGGAGTCAGTTCCACTGAAGTATTTGCAGCTAGTATTACATCCGTGTGCCCACAGGTTCTAACCATTCAAGTCTCTGCAAATGACTCTGCAGCTCAGTACTCTTTGCTGGCCAATCAATTATTTCACCAATTTTATTGCTGTTAAATGTACAACTTAACCCTAGCCTTTCAGGAAGCTCATGTGATCCTAACACTGTTCTCAGCCATCCAACATCCAATCCGTGTATAGCTCCATCCCCAGATTGCATTTAGATACTTAGCTTTCCCCTAACTCCTTCCTCTGCTATGTGAGTCAACCCCCTACCAGAACACAGCCACAACGCACTTGGCTCCCAACACCACGTTAGGACTGCTGCAAGTGAGCAAAGAGAAATCTTGAATTGGTTCCTCCCAACAACAAAGCTATTCAAGGAGCAAACCCAGAGATTCTGGCAGGTTAGGCAAGAGGGTTGGATGCTCAGGTCAGAAACCAAAAGAGGCTTTCTAACTCAGTTCAGGGAGCAAAGGGAAGCCCATCCTGCTCACTAGAAGGAGACTGATTTTCAGTCAAGTGCACATGACAAAAGTGAGAAAAGAACTCCATCTGGATTGGCAACTGTTTCCTTGGCTAACACAAATCAGGAATTACACCAGAACAGAACATTTGTGTAGCCTCAAGTCTCTTACAAGGTATAGAGGGGCCATGTTTCCAAAAGGAAAAAAAATGCAGAGGCAGTAAAGCTTCCACAGGGAACTTAAAGCTGCAAGAATTAGAAACAGGATGTGCAGGGCCCAGGAACTGCATGCAATACAGGGTCACTGAATGGGCGAGGGAGCCACTTCTGTTTCTCTGTACTTTTTAAAAGCTATAAAGAGACTACGGCATTGCGTACAAACTTTTTCCAAGGAGTTCTGGAGTGGTCTCACAAATCTTCTCTAAAGACAGCATTTCCCCAGGCCCAAAGATTAATGAAAGCTGCACAGAAATGCCAGAGTGCTCCTCCTCCGGCACTCACAGCAAGCCATTCCACTGCGGCAAACACCTCTCGCTGACTCACGAGACAAGAAAGCAAAAGGAGGACTTGACAATTCCAAGTAGCTTCAATACGATCTCTCTCTAAAGCTCATTTCTCTTCAGGCAAGGCAGCCACAGCAGCTTTCAGCAACCAAGAGGAAACAGATATACCTCGCTGGGTATTTGCGGACTGAAAGGACTGGTACAGTGTCTGTTAGAGATCTGACAAACTCACCTACCTTTTTGTATTCCTGAAGTTAACTTGGTACCCGACTCTGGTTGGAGGCCTGCGACGTGTTGGGGTAGCTGGGAGCAGACAGAATGGGTTCAAAGTTAAAGTCCAGTCCTTCTCCATCCATGAGGTCACTGTTGATGATGTAATCCACATCGCATTCAAGGTTCTCCATGTACATGTCAACGTCCAGGTCAGTGGGCAGCCTGTCCTGGTTCACTCCAAAGGAGGCAGGGCTAGCTGAAGAGGGAAATGGCTGAGTGCCCAGGTGGGCTGCTTGGGCTGTTGGTGTTGGGACTGGGGCCTTCAAAGTGGCCATGCTGGCTGTGTTTTGAGAAGATGCCACCACAGGCAGTGTAGATGGCAAAGCACTGGCTCCTCTTGTCTCTGACTGCTGCTCCAAAGGCTTTCCTCGTGGGTTGACGGGGCTCGCCTTGTTCTGGGTGACTTGTCTGCCTAGGAGCAGGAAAGTCTGGCTGTTTAGCCTGCTTCCAGTCTGAGGAAGTATTGGATCCACCCGAGTCATCATCACATCGCTGGGTGGTGGAGAGCTTGATGTCAGGAGAGCTTCCAGGCTCTCAGGGCCAGAGAAACAGTTAACAGAACTCTGCAGCGAGATGTCCACAGGGTTAAACAGAGAGCTGCCAAAAGCAGAGGTCTGACCAGCTGGATTCTGGGGCCTCAAGGAGAAGCTGGAATCTCTCTGGGCTGGACCACTGGAGGCAGACTGCTGGGTGGGCAGCATGGATGCACTGGCTGACATCAGGTTTAACCCATCGAGGAGCTCAAGCTCCTCCGTTACGGTCGGAGGGACATTGCTGGATGCACTGGAGTACACGAGAGAAGGGAGAAGCTTCTCATCCGGAAGGTCGTCTTGCTCAGGCATGATAGGAGAGAGCCTGACACTAATGGTACTTGCATTGGAACTGGTTCGAGGCCGGAAACTGGTCCACACGTCCGAGTCCTCATTATTCCTTGAGGACGGGCTCCCCGGCCACTTAGGGAACTGGGAGCCAGGGCTGTCAGCAGTGGCTTCCTGCGCTCCTTGGAGAGAAGCCTTCTTTTTGGATGCTTTACTTCTGACTTTTGCCAATTTGCTGCTGTTGTCCATGGAGGCAGCTCTCCTTCGGGGGGCTTTCCCACTTTTACCACCTTCCGGATTCAGCATCCACCAAGAACTCTTTCCTGTAGCTTCATTATGCACTTTAATGAACTTGCTGTGCAGAGATAAGTTGTGCCTAATAGAGTTCTGAAAAGACAGAAGAGACAGCATGTTAGCACCACTGGCATAGATTATATAAACAGATATGGTTACTAGCAGGAATTTGGCACGTGCGCCATATATATTCCTGCTAGATTCCTCTTCGTAGCGATTTGGGTTTCTAAAGCAGTGATTCACAACCCATGGACTGCTTGCAGCCCAATCAGCAAGAAACTGCAGCCTGTGTGACATCCTCAGTGCCGTACTGGGAGGACTGGCCCACATAACACACAGTGGGTTCCATGCAACAGGCCGAGAGCCACTGTTCTAAAGGGATCTTGGGTGTTAGAGGAGTTCCTCGGAGGGGACCAAGACCAAACTCAAGCACCCTTAGCTGTACTAACAGCACAAGGTCAGCTAGGGATTAAGTAGAGAGCATCTTCCTTAAAAAAGCCACTACCACAGAAAAAATGTGTGAGCATGTGAGTGTGGCTCCAAGGAAGAGGGATGATGGGTGGGGAGTGGCTTCTTACTGTGGGAGCACAAGGAAAGTGTAGACCTTGGCACACCAGCCAGAAAGACCCTGAACTCAGACTAGTGCCATGTTCAAATGTTTAGACGCACAGAGAGCAGGAACATGTCGAGAGGAAGAAAGCCTTATTTTGATGCCTTCACCTAGTGGGGGACAGCACTCACAGCCACAGTTCTGGAGGTTCCCAACCCCACCCCACAGAGAGGGAGCCACTTTTCAGAAGTTTTAGTGATCTGTGTCATTATGGGAAGAACACGGGGGGGGGGGGGGGGGAGAGCTATGTATCCAGCCAGAAACAGGGCCTCCCACTCTATGTACAAACCTAAGCCTAATCTGAGTTTTCCATCTAGCAAGAGAATTCTTTCCCCTGCCTTTCTAGTGCTCCTGAAAACTACAAACAAACATTTCCATGTGCCAGCATGGGAGGTATCAACAGCTGCAGGCCACAAGTGTCTCTAGACCCTCACTGTGAATGGGTCCATCATAAACGCAAAGTTTTCTTCACCACTGAGAAACTTGGAGGATTGCTTTCATGTTTACTTTGAGCTAGGTAGGAAGGCCATATTTTTCCTGCTCTAAGGGACTGCACGGGTTCCATGACAGGGACCCAAGGGCTGCACCAACTGGCGTAAGCTGGAGTAGCATGCAGCAGCTCTCAGCTTTAACTCATATAACCAAGACCATCCAAACAGAATTAGCTGGGCGCCTCTGCTTCCCTGCTTAGGTCCCCTCTCCCCCTGCCAAGCCCCAGCTTTTTTTCACTCCACCACTAACCAGCCTCCCTCTAATCCACACCCACAGGTGCCAAAGCAGAATCGCTAAGAGCAGGCAGAGTGTCAGTGATCCCTGGGTTGTCTCATCAGCACTTGGCTATGCTGGATCGTGTGTTCATTTTGTCTTGCTCACCAGATCTCTCAGCCACTTGCCCAAAATGAAACAGCAAAGACTAGCAATACAGAGGGAGCTGGGAGTACACTGTGCAGGAGTACGAAGGTGCGGGACTAAGGCCTTGCACACACTAGAAAGTTATCGTGCAGTGAGGCTCCTTACTGCGCGATAACAATCTGAGTGTAGATGCACAAATCCTTCTTGTTGCGCGGCAACATGTAAACCACCCAAACGAGGGTGGTAAGGCCTATCACAGAACAGTTGTTCCATGGGCCTGTGTGGACGCTTCTTGTGTTTTTGACAGCCTCCAGAAATGTCCCAGAGTGCCAGTCGAGGGCTCAGTGTCCCTGGGTTCAGTGGTGCTCCACTGGCCAGCAGCAGCTGAGCCCCGCTGGGGTTCAGCCGGGCTCCACTGGCCAGCAGCAGCTGAGCCCTGCTGGGGTTCAGCCGGGCTCCACTGGCCAGCAGCAGCTGAGCCCCACCACGGACGGGCTCAGTGGGGCTCAGCTGACCAGCAGCAGCTGAGCCCCAGTCCAGCTGAGCTCCAGGGGCCGGACTGGGGCTCAAGCCAGAAACAGCATCGCTGCCAGCCAAAAGGCAGGCAGTGGCAGGGCATGCTGGGATAGGTACCCACCATGCTCTGCTCCTTCTAACGCTAGAAGGAGTGCTGTGTGGATGGCGTCAAGCGTTATAATTCTAATGCTTGCTTGTCTGTAACGTGTACATGGCCCAGGTCTGCCCCGAGACTCATCCTAGGCATTTCTCCAGCCAAAGCCACCTCCCTAAACCCAGAACTAGCGAGTCCAGAAGGCATACACCCTCCTCACAACTAGTCAATATGCCAGGGGCTACCATGGAGTTGTGATCTGCAGAGACCACCTGCACCATAATAATGTTCCATCCTCCCTCATGCGGTGACAAGATGCACAACTTCACGGCCCTCCAGTCTGAAATTTTGTTTTAAACACACACTGATCAGTGATCCCCAAATCCCACACAACCAATTCAGCATAGTATCCGGTCTCCTGCAGAGGCTGGCAATTTTTTTTAAATGTACTCCATATAAACGGCCCTGATTTAAAAACAGGGCTGTCTGCAGTCACCACTAGCAAGGACTGCACGATCCCTCATCTTCTCTTCCAAGTTACTAAGCTATGAACTCATCCATTACCCCAGTCTCATCATAAACTAGCCAGTAGCTGGGGTACACAGCCCAGCATGGAAGGAATGACTGCTAACTGCGTAAACAGAAGGTTTCTGGCTCACTGTACTTCAATGGGACTTGAAGCCATGCGGCCTAGAACAATATGTAATTTCAGAGAAAAAGGAGAAAGATTGTGTCTCTGGGTAACAGGCCAGATGAGCTGTGAGATCTAATTCATGGCCAGAACCACAAAAACCCTCTGCATGACAGCATTCACTGTAACCGAAGGAAGAGGCAACCATTCTTGCCTTAAGTTGATATGTAAGTTTTCAATTTTCCAGCTCCCTGGCTGTGTGGAGGCTCCAAATAAGACATCCTGAAAGAAAGCCAATGCTCACACCAACACAGCTATCAGCAGGCCCTTTGTGCACATCAGTTCTGTGATGAAGCCACAAACATTACAACCGCTGTCCTCAGACTCTCAATGTATCCACAAGCAGAAGGGCTCGGTCAACACTGAAAATGACCCCCCAAAATCCAATCCTTCAAAAGTAAAATTAAAGAGTTGACTTGCCTTCCAAGCCTTGAGCTCTCACAGACAACCTATGGGTAATTAACAAATGACCCTTTGAAAGCAGGGGAGCGACCTACTCAAAAGATGAACTAGAGAAAGTTCAGAACCAAAGTACAAAAGTTAGGCTACCCTTACAGAATTTTAGCGCTGAAGATTATTTTGTTCAGGAAGGTTGCCCCCATTTGTCATTGGTAGGATCTCTCTCTCTGACTAAACCTGAAGAGTAAGGAACATGTTGTAAAATTAAACCTATTGGGGAATGCACCTTATCACACTGAGGCTATGTACACACGATCACTTTATTGCGCAGTAAGGCTCTTTACCACACAATAAAGCCAGTAGCGTACACACGATCAATTTCTCTGTTGCGCGGCAACAGTTAAACCACTCAAAACGAGAGTGGTGGCATTATCGCGGAACAGCGCGGTAATGCTCGTGTGTACTCATTTTGTGCAATAGACAGTCTCCGGAAATGTCCCAGAGTGCCAATCGAGGCCACTCTGCGACATTGGAGCTGTCAAATGTGTCAATTGCACTGCTCTAGCTGAGCAGTGAAATTGAGTATTATGGGAGCTGCCCGGTTTGGCAGCTCCCCTGGACTGAGCTAGGGGGCTGGCCCGAACTGGCTGCCCACGCCGGTTCAAGCCAGCCCCCCAGCTCAGCCCCGAGGCTTCGGGTGGTGGCAGGGGCAGGCGCCGCAGCTCCCACTGCCACTCGAAGCCCTGCAGCCCCCTAGCTCAGCTCCCAGGCTTCGGGTGGCAGCAGGCGCTGCGGCGCTTAAGCGCCGGAGCTTCTGCTGCCACCCAAACCCGTGGACTGAGCTGGGGGGCTGGCTCGAACCCTCGCCGGTTCGGGCCAGCCCCCAGCTTAGCCCAGCATGCACTGCTCTTCTTTCGCAAAGGAGCATTCACACGGTGAATGCTCCTTTGCGAAAGAAGCAGCACGTGTGTACATGAGAAACTGCTATATTTATAGTGCTTTCCTTGTCCCGCAATAACTTATTGGGGGACAAGTTTCTCGTGTGTACATAGCCTGAGTCAAATGAGGGGACCTCACCTAGCAATTGTTCTTGGGAATGGCCCTTGGCCTGACTTCTCAGAGGCAAACTGTTCTTTTCCAATCTCCACCCAAGAATTTTAAAGGAACTGGCACATGAAATTGCAAAGCCATTAGCAAGGATTTTTAAAGAATCTATAAACTCAGGGTTTATTCTGCATAACTGGAGAATTGCTAACACAGCTCCTGTTTTTAAGAAGGGAGAGAAAATGATCTGGGTAACTACGGGCCTGTTAATTTGACTTCAGTAGTATGCAAGGCCTTGAAAACAAATCTCAAAGAAACACTTAAAGACGCTGAGGTTAACAGTAATTGGGATAACACACAGCATGGCTCCACAAAAGACAGATCGTGCCAGACCAACCTGATCTTTGTTGAGAAGGTAACAGATTTTTTTGGATCAAGGGAATTCAGTGGACCTAACTTACCTAGATTTCACTAAGGCATTCGATACAGTTCTGCATAGGAAATTATTAATTAAATTGGAAAAGATGGTGATTAATAGAAAGGAGAATAAGGAATTGATTAAAGGGGACTGTGACAAAGTCCCTCCTCTACCTTGGTGGGTCCCGCGCTTCTCTCTAATAGCATGTCTGTTTCCCACAGGCCTCCAGGCCTGGGAAAGGTCCTTGGGCAGGGGTTTTCCTTCCCCCCGTCTTTGTACCTCTGGGGCTCTTCCTGACCAGAATTCTGCTTCTTCTCCAAATCTGTCTGTATTCCAACCGCACCTTACCTCCTCTCTCAGGCCGTGTACACACTACAGACTTCTCCTGAAATTGGCACTCTGGGACATTTCCGGAGGCTGTCAATAACGCAAGAAGTGTACTCACAGGCTGTACCACGGAACAACAGTTCCGTGGCAGGCCTTGCCACCCTCATTTGGGTGGTTTACATGTTGCGCAGCAAGAGGGCTGTTGCCGCACAACAAGAAGCATTGGTGGGTGTACGCTCTCACTGTTCGCACGGTAAGGAGCCTTTCCGCGCGATAACTTTGTAGTGTGAACAAGGCCTCACTCTCCCGTAGCTCTCTTCACTCTCACACTCCAGCCACACCCCGTCTCTGGAAGGCAGGCTTTTAATAAGTCTTGAGTGGGGCCTTAATTAGCCCCAGGTGTGCTAGTTAATTGGAGTAACCACTGCCCAGCTGCAAGGGGAAAAGGGACTTGCTGAGCCTGGGGCTAACATATTGGCTTTCTAGAACTCTCCGGAAACCCTCCAGTGTGACAGTCACGAGACTCTAACAGGTCCTACTGGGCGGTGAACTGTTAGACTGGAGGGAGGTCACCAGTGGAGCTCCCCAGGGACTGGTCTTGGGAACAATCTCATTAAACCTTTCTATTACTGACCTTGACACACAGAGCGGGAGTGTGCTAATACAGTGTGGAGATGACAAAAAGTTGGGCGGTATTGCCAATACCGAGAAGGATCAGGAGATCATACAGGAACATCTGGATGACCTTGTAAACCAGAGTAATAGGAATAGGATGTTATTTAATAATGGAAAGGCAAGGTCATGCATTTAGGGACTAATAAGAGTTTTTGTTATAAGCTAGGGATGCATCAGTTGGAAGTGATGAAGGAGAAGGACCTGGGGGCACCGGCTGATCACAGGATGACTATGAACTGCCAATGTGATGTGGCCATGAAAAAAGCTAACGCAGTCCTAGGATGCATCAGAGGAGGTATTTCCAGTAGAGAGAAGGAGGAGTTAGTGCTGTTGTAAAAGGTACTTGTGAGACTTCATCTGGAATACTGTATGCAGTTCTGGTCTCCCAGATGAATTCAAACTGGAACGGGTGCAGAGAAGGATGATCTGTGGAACAGAAAACCTGCCGTATAAGAGGAGACACAGAGCTTGGCTTGTTTAGCCTAACCAAAAGAAGGTTGAGTGGAGATATGATTGTTCTCTATAAATACCTGGAGGAATAAATACTAGTGAGGGAGAGGAATTATTTAAGTTCAGTGCCTGTGTGGACACAAAAACAAATGGATATAAACTGATCAGGAAGTTTAGACTTGAAATTAGATGCAGGTTTCTAACCAGAGGAGTGAAGTTCTGGAATAGCCTTCCAAGGGGAGCTGTGGGGGCAAAAAACCCCTAGCTGGCCTCAAAACTGAGCTTGATAAATTTATGGAGGGAATAGTATGACGGGACAGCTGTTTGGCTACTGACTGATCTTTGACTACTGGTGGTGAATATGCCAATGGCCTGAGATGGGACATTAGATGGGGTAGGTTATTAGAGAGAATTCTTTCTTGGGTATCTTATTTGGGGTCAGGAAGAAATTTTCCGCCAGGGTAGGATGGCACAGGCTCTGAGAGGTTTTCACCTTCCTCTGTAGCATGGCACACAGCTCATTTGCTGGTGGATTCTCTGTACCTTAAAGTTGTTAAACCATGATTTGGACTTTAACAACACAGCCAGAGGTAGAGGTTTATTACACAAATGGATGGGTGAAGTTCTGTGGCCTGCATTGTGCAGGAGGTCAGACTAGATGATCATATTGGTCCCTTCTGACCAGGACCAGATTATTAAAAGGGGCTTTAGGGGCTTACGCCCCGAGCCCCAGCCAAAAGGGGGCCCCAGACTCCAGCCCCTAAAACCCCTTTGATAAGCACACAGCCCCCCACTCCCGCTCAGTGCCAGCAGGGCAGGAGCAAGAGCACTCCTGTCCCACCGGTGCTTTGGGGGGAAGGGGGTGGATGGGCCCTGGAGCTGGGGAGGGGAAGGTGCTGTGCTCCCACCCCACCCCTGGGCCAGCTGCTCTGGCCCTGGGGGCGGGGCGGACCACAGCCTGTTCGCTCTGCCCAGGGCACAGGGCCAGCTGGTGCAGCCTGTGCTCTGGGTGAGCCTCCGGCTCAGCATGGTGGGCAGCTCTTCAGGGCCTGTGGCCCTGGGAGGGCTGCTGTGCCACATGCCAGCTCTCCCCACCACTTTCCCCCCAGTAGACTGGCCAGGGCAGGAGTGCTCTTGGGCCCCAGGACCCCCCCAGTGACAAAAGGCGAGGGCCCAGACCCTGCCTGTGGTAGGGGTGGGGCACCCCCAGGACAGGGGCCCCACAGTGGGGGTCAGCCCAGGCCTGCTTCTGACCCTAGAATCTATGAACTTCAACAGACGGCAGCAGTAGTAGACCATTATCCTGTGTCGACCAATCGCTAGCAGTGGCAGCACAGCACACCGAAATGATGGGTTACATGCTCCCTTGTACCCTCCTTTCACAAGAAGCACAGCAAAGTACTAGGGTGTGACAGAGACTGGGGTCTGCTGTCCTGGAGTCTGTTCCCAAATAGTCTAACCCAATGGGTTTCAACCCTCTTTCATTTGCAGACCCCTTATATTTTTCAAATGGAGGGGCAGTCCCCTGTGGAAATCTTAGGCACAGTCTGCAGACCTGCAGGGGTCCCCAGACCACAGGCTGAAAACCTTTGTTCTTCACAGACCCTTTGGACGTAGTCAACACTCAGGGCTCTGCTGAGCACTGACCTAGCCCCCGAGGGATAACAGACCTCGTTCAACAGTAAGGGTGTGAGGTAGAGCGCTTTACTCCTCTACGAGAAGGGTTCAGAAAGATACCAAATTTACAGGAGTCAGTGGAAGCAAATTCAAATGAATGGTCTCCCAGTCTGCAGGCCAAGGCACCTTTCTGAAGTCAGAGAGTACTCTGATTGGGGAAATGAAGGAGGATTCTGGGTGTCCAGTCTGGGGCAGTTGTAGGGTACATGCTGTGCTAAAAGACTATTCAAGAACAAGCAAAAAAGCTGTACTAAACAAAACAAATAGGAAATTTGTTATCTTCAACAGTTTTGAGCTGGCTCTAGTCTGAATTAATTCTCATGGGACCAGCAAAAGGCAAGTCCCTTATCCCAGGGCTAACCCCAAGGGAAATTTCAAGTTCCTGCTGTAAACCACAGAAGCACCAGAGTTCTTCAAAAAACATCTGGAAGTGTTTATGAATAAAAGTATCAGTAAATCTACATTTATGGATCACTCCCACTCTCCATGCAACTCCCCACTGCCCAGGGAGAGGGCACACAATGTACCTGATCGTACCCCAGGGTACTGGTATGCTCTGAAGTGAGACCTACAATTTTCTCTATTTATAACTTGCGCAGGCACTCTCAGGAAGCTCCCGAGAGAAGGTGCCCTTCCTTACACACATCTGTCAGCATCTGTCGCTTAGACACGTGTTGAATTATTTTGTGCCAAGGGATTTAAGAATACAAAGTTAGCATTGAAGAGGCTGCAAAACAAAGCTTTTGTTGAACAGCTGCTGCTGCTCCAAAGGGGTCCTCAGTTATCTAGTAGCATGCATGCACAGGGTCCCTTCCATTCCTCTCCCCCAGAATTGACACAATAGGTGGATTCGAAGGCTGCATCCAATGCATGCAGTAGGCTCCCCATGTCTTTTCTGTTCATCTACAGAAGGGAAACCCGAGAAATAAGCAACGTGGGGCTGGGAGATTAAAATGCTCTAAGGCAGCGGTGCTCAATGCCAGGGAGATGGCTGGATTCGGAAGGTGGCAGCACTGGTGTGTCCTGTAGGGGATCACGACACTCACCCACAAAAGGTTGAAGACTACTGCTAAAGAACAAAGGATCTGGAAAGCAACTGATTTAAGCCAAGCCATATGACTATCTATATGGCTAACCCCAAAGTCACATGGGATTGGGTGGGATAGGAGGAAGCAGCTGGTATAAACACCACCATTTTCCCAGAAGCAGCCTTCTAGGGGAGCTCCCTCAGCTATACAGCAGTATTCTTCCAAAAAAGCCAATTTCTTTCCAAAAGCAAAGCACCCGGGGACAGAGAACGGGGACCAAAATGTTCGGAGACAATTGGGCTGGCAATGTACACAGCAGGCAATACGCTTTCTGGAAGAGAACCCACCTCTGGGGGCTGGGGGGAGGAGTACAGTGCCCTCTAGGACTAAGAACCCCAGAGGATCTGGGGTGGGGCCTGTATGTCCTGTTCTGTACTTGTTCAGTTAAGCACATCATTTTTCCTGTAGAGTTCACTGTGAACAAGAGGCATGACTGAATACCTGCTCTCTATACAGGACCAGTAGGAAGGCTGGCAACAAATATTAATAGATCATGCTTGAGCAATGGGACCTTACACAACCTGACTCTCCTTATCCCAACCATTCTCTTCTCATCTACATCCATTCCCCCTGGCCCCATTACCGCCACAAATAACTGCCCACTACACATTGTCCCGCCATTCATCTCTGCACCTTATTCTGCATGGTCTCCACAAACCCTCCCTAGCCTTGGCTTTCACTGTCTCTTCCAAGTCACACCTTCCAGAAGATCTAGTCATCTTAGTTCTCTTCCCCAAAGGTGCTGAGGTGCAACAAGCTTTGCCAAAGGCGGTGTCATTCTCTAGGATTTTATACAGACCTCTGAGTTGCTCATCTAGGCAGAAGCCTGCTGGAGCAGGCCCCCGCCCCGTTTACAGAAGACAGCAGACCAGTAGCACTATATGAACACATTTGGAAACAAAAAGCCAGAAGCAAGATTCCAGTGGCTTAGCCCAGGATGTGTGTCAAGAGCCAGGCTACTTCTTAAACTACTACTTCAGCGATGGCCAGCTTCCCTCTAGGATCTTTTAAATACCCCTAGTTCATAGGAAGTGACACTCAAACATCTACCTGCCAGAGTCCCAAAACCGCACCAGTAAACAGATCACTCAGTAACTGCCCTGTTCTGTTCATTCCCTTAAGCATCCTGCACCAGCTCCTGTACAGCAGACATACCCAACCCCCTTTCCCACAGACTGAGCACCCTTTCCAAAGCGAGGTTCTTGAAAGCCAGGAATGTGTGTTATGAAGGAAATTCCAAATCTGTTAGTCTTTAAAAGTGCCACAAGACTCTTTTGTTATGAAGGAGTTATTCATACTGAGCTCCAGTGAAGCTGGATGACAACCAACTGCAGCCTTGCATTTAAAACCAGTTCAAATCAGGTTTCATCTTATACAGAAGCTTAGCGTGAGAGTCACTTAACCAGGCCAGCTCTTTCCCTGGAAAATTTTCAGAACAGAAAGGGGGCAAGGTGCAGCCTTTCCTGAAAAGGAGAAACCCACTGGCACAAAGTCCTCATGTGCTTCACAAAGCCATAGGTTGTGATGAGTCCAAGAACACACTGGTGCATTCAGGAGAGATGCATACAAACCATGGCTCCTCCACAAAGCCCATAACCACCACCTCCATCCAAAAATTATGACTAGGGCATTTATATTACAGCAACATTCAGTGGCCCAATCAGAAGTGGGGCCCACTATGCTAAGTTCTATATAAATATTATGCAATCTGTACCCAAAAGAGATCACAGCCTAAATACTGACAAGAAGCAACAGCTCAGTATATAGAATAAAGAGGATGACATGGCTGACAGTAATAGAAAGGCAAGGAGACAAAGTAACTATGTGTCTGATTTGCAGGTTTATAATAAATAAGAACAGCATCAAGCTTTTAGAGAGCAAGACACTTTAGATCTCTGAAGTCCCACTCCAATACTCTGTCCAGCAGGTTTACTACTTCAAATCTGGGGGAATTTTAAAATACATTTGAACTGAAAGAACGGAACAGAGGCTCTCAGACCAAGCCTCTCACCATGGTATCCAAGCACCATCCAGCAGTTCAGTAAGCAACTAACATCTGTGCAATTGCTCTCTTCCCCTTTTGGCAGTGATTTTTGTTACAGATCTAGACCTACACACAGAGCTACATGGCTTTGCCAGGAAACGCAAGTGTAAATAAATGCACCTGGCAGCAGGTGAAGTGGAAGATGGGGGAGGCCTCCTTGGAAGAAAGCAAACCCTCCCTTCACTCTGCCCGCCCAGGGAGGGACACAGCAGCCGTGGTGCGGGGAGCTGAGCTGAGCTCAACAGGGCTTGAAGCCCCGGCAGCTGCTCGCCCCGCCCCGCCCGGGGCACAGGCCGCGATCCCGGGCCGGGACCGGGCCGACCCGCCCGAGCGGAGCTGCCTTGTGGCGACCAGTCCGGCCGCGGCCGGGTGTCCCCGCCCCGCCCGCACCTTCCAGCCGGCCGAGCTGTTGCTGTCGCCCTTGTCCTTGAAGTAGGGCACGAAGCGGACCATCCACTCGTAGATCTGCGCCAGCGTCAGCCGCTTCTCCGGGGCGCTCTCGATGGCCTGGCTGATCAGCTCCGCGTAGGACTGGTTCCCCCAGGCGTTCCGCCGGGAGCC
>ML685771.1:825891-881462 GCA_007922175.1 Pelusios castaneus
TGAGAGCCGGCTGGGCCCCGGGGCGTTGTCTGCTGCTGCTGCCGGCGGGGCCCGGCCCGGCCCGGCCCAACCGCCCGCGGGCTCCCGCACCGCCTCCCTGTCCCGGCGCCGGCCCCTCCCGGTTGCCCATGGAGCCGTGCGGCCTGGATCCCTCGGCGGGCGGGTTCCCCGGGCCGGCCGGCCGTGGCGGTGGGCCCGACTGTGGAGAGATGCTGTCTGGGCCGGGCTGCCGGCTTTCTGCTCCCTCCCAACACGCTGCCGGAGGCCCTGGCCCCAGGGTCTGGAAATGGACTTGAGGCTGAGCCCGCACATCCAAGCCCGGCTGCTGGAAGCCCCCGCGGGCGGCTGTCGGGGGACACTGGCCCTCTAAAGAGCAGGGTGGATGGTGGCTCAGGCCCCCGGGGGTGGCTACTGGCCCCAGTCTGGGCGTCACCTGCAGCCCCCACACTGCTGTTCCTCAGACGCCAGATGGAGCCCAGCTAGCGTGCGCCTGGCCCGCTGGCGAGACTCTGCCCACCTGCCTGGTAGCTCGCTCTCAGCTGTCCTGTAGACACAGCACAGAGGTCTGGGCCAGTTCTCGTGAACCTCTGGCTGCATGTTGAGCTGTGGGAAAGGGTTCCAGGTCAGAGGCCTGTCCAAGGACGCTGGCTTTCTCATCTTGCTGGCAGGGCTGTCATTTCTGAGTGGAGCATAGTGATGGAGGCGTAGGAGCTCACAGCATCCTTGCCTCTGAAACTTGTAACCCTCTAGAAACCTGTCTGACCTTGGAAGGATTGACCAAGGACCCTGAGTGCCTGCAACTACTTTATCTGACAGGGGATTCCTGTCCAGTGCTGCAGAGAAGGAGGCAAATCCCAAACATGCCTGCTGGGAGATCAAAAGGAAAACTGATCTCCTCCCCACCACATCCCACAAACCTGGTGCAGTTTGATCCTGTACATGTGGACAGAAATGGTGGTGGTGAAGCCTCAGATGTTGTTTAAGGCAGTGGTGGTATGCACACCTCAGTCCAGCTAATGTGGATTCTGCTGGTGTCACTACAGCTTCTGCTCATCCCTGGGATGGATTGGCAAGAGCTCTGGGGGATTTTCGGTTTCCTCTGTGGCATGGGGCACGGTCCACTCACTAGTGGATTCTCTAGACTTTAAAGTCTTAAATCATGATTTGGGGACTCTAATAACTCAGTCATGGGTTAGAGGCTTATTACAGGAGTGGGCGGGTGAGGTTCTGTGGCCTGCACTGTGCAGGAGGTCAGACTGGATGATCATACTGGGTCCTTCTGACCTTAGAGCCTGTGAGCCCTTCGATGCAAGTAGAGGATCATGTGTCTCCTGTGCACTGCTCAGAATCAAGACAGGTGCTATTCAGTGTCTCCATGGACGTTTGCTCCAGTTGGGGCAAGGAGAAAAGAAGCGTATTGAGGGGAGGGGGAGTTGTGTTGTCAAGGCTCCTGTGTAATCAAGTGTCGAATGGCTTTTGTGCTCCGGTGGCCAATCTAATTATCTACCAGTTACAGACAAATAGTCCTAAAAGTGATGTGCTTATGCAAACAAGTGGTTCAGCCATGGAGGCAACATAATCAGACTGAGCACCTCTTGTGTATTCAGTGTCTGTTTACCTGGTCTTACCCTAGGCAGTGAGCCTGTGGAGCAGAGTGTCCTTGGGAAGTTCATGCATTGCCATGATACTATGAGTAGTAATAAGTTGGACTCAGAAATTCCAAGCTTCCCTGAAAACTTATTCCCCTGTCCTGTAGGACTATGTACAGTGGGCTTGCACTCCGTGTGCTCGATACTTTCCAGACCATGGAAGATACAGTCCCTGTCTGTCCTTCCTATCTAATTTACTTTCCTCCCTCACACCACGTGGCTGACTCCATCTGAGCACTGGATGTTCATGCTCCCACAGAGACCATCACTGTTGGTTCTTCAGTCAGCCAGAGGTGGCTGCTAGAGACCAGTAGGAGACTGTCTCCTGAGAGTGCTCTCTGCGGCTCTTCTGGTCCTTCTGGCCCCATGCTTGGACAGACGTGCTGCCAGAAAGCTGATCAGAGGCTTTAGTAGGAACTAGTTAAATGTAGCCGCAGTAGGTTTAGCATAGGGACATATGTGGTCACTAAAAGCTCATTCAAGAGCTTCAGCTACCTCCCCTCTCCTCTGCCTGCCCAATAAAAGTTCTGTGACTTCTTCAGGGTGAATCATGATTGGGAAGATGAGTTCCCATAATCGCCAGGTGAGAGATCAGGCATCAGAGTTAATGTGGCTTTGGGAAAATGTCTACATGTTTCTGTAGCTAGACAGGCAAAAGCCTTTCCATGCAATGGAAAGGTGGTTGATGCTTGGTGATTTAAAAGCAAGGTCTCTTCAGCTTGTTGCAGTCACGGGTAACCGTCCTTACTCGGTCTCTCCCCAAAGGTTCTGTTGTCTGGGGTTGAGGTCTGTCACAGCACAGAATGGCGATGCATCTCCCTCTCTAAGGAGTACATGGGTGTGAACATCCAAAATGGAAGCGTGGGCACCATCAATGTCCTCAAAAGGGAGCCCATGCATCTGAAAGCATAAAGCATAGCATGTGTAGGACACCTAGGCAAAAAGTTCTCTTCTCTCCCTAGAAGAGGCTGGGAAAGGCCTGCTTCTTTCTGAGAAGCCTCAGGGAGATTTGCAAACACTTCCCTGTATTGCAGCTTTCTGTGCAACTTAAAAACCTCTCTTCCTTGCAGACAAACCTCCCTATCTTCAAACTGAAAGAGTCTTGTGTGAGGCGGCGATACAGTGACTTTGAATGGCTGAAGAATGAGCTGGAGCGAGACAGTAAGGTGAGGGACCTATTCCTCAACTGTCCATGCTGGTCCTGCGCCTACACAGCCCGCCTTGGGCCTGTGAGACCAGTCTGCAGGAGAGGCAACTGTGGGCTGCCAGTACAGGAAATGAGGAGCTCCCAGAATTGGGTCTTCCTCTCCCAGCAATCCAGTGAATGGTGGAGGAGCACAGTCTGGGGATCACTGGAAGGGTCTCTCCATTCCTGCTCCTCTGCTAGCTGATGCTGGTATGTGTTTTTAGATTGTAGTGCCACCGCTGCCTGGGAAAGCCTTGAAACGTCAGCTCCCATTTCGAGGAGACGAGGGGATCTTCGAGGAGTCTTTTATTGAGGAGAGGCGGCAAGGACTAGAACAGTTTATTAACAAGTAAGCTTCATGTCCTGGACTTGGCCTGGGCTTGCTGTGCTGGTAAATGACCCTACAAACTGGGTGGGAAAGAGGGCTTTTGCTGTGTCGATTCTGGCGACTTGATCCAGACCCTCTGAAACCCAGAGTCCCACACGTGAGCCCCTGTCATTGGGACTGGCTAGGGAAGTGGCAGCCCCAATGTCCAGCACAGCAATCCCTTATCGGTTGCAGCCCTCTTGTCCTGCGGGAATGACTTTCTTTAGACACCGTTCCATGCTTGGGAGTGGCACTGAAGAGTCAGATCCTGGGTGGGCCTGTCTGCCTCCTGCGCCGCTCAGGGGTAGCGAGGGTGGCCATTCACTGCTGCCCTAAGGAATTCCGTCCTCGAGCTGATTGCATGGCAGTACGTGTACGGGGGGTGGGGAGTGCCCTCGGTCCTCAGCAGAACTCATTGTCTGTGTATAGCATCTGTAAATGCTGCAGCTTCTCTCCTCCTCTGCCCCACTGGACCCTTCACTCTACATGACTCTAAGGCTCAGGTGTTGACCTTTATTCTCTTAAGAGGGGGTCCAGCTATTGCACATGTGCTAATCTCTGCTTCTTCTTGTTCCCTTGCAGAATTGCTGGACATCCGCTGGCACAGAACGAGCGTTGCTTACACATGTTCCTGCAAGAGGAAACTATAGATAGGAATTATGTCCCAGGGAAAGTCCGCCAGTAGGAGATTCTGAGGGGCTGTCTTCCTTCATTCCATCGATGCTCCTGCAGAAATGACATTTATTTTTACACTAAATCTTGTCTCTCCTGGACCAGCTTTTCCTCTCTGAACCTCCCCGTTTGTCCAGTATTTTTCTTTTTTGCATCTGGCAGCAGTGTTGAGTTCAGATGAGCTTTGAAATCTGTGAAAGGGTGTGAAGATGTAAGTCCTGCACTGCTGTCATGCACCCCGTGGCAGGAGTGAGTAGGTGTAAGGGTGGGGCAGGAACTGGTGTAGGGCATTACTGAATGTGAGTAGGCTGCCTCTTTCCTGGGTACGAGGGTAGATGATGTCCTCCCAGCCTTGTCCTTCGCCTCCCCGTCCAAGCAGCCTCAAGCATCTGTAAAGAAAACCCATCAAAGCGGTGATTCTCAGGTCAGTGATTGCGGCAAGCTTTAGGGTTTAACCAAAATACGAACAAGCCGTGCCAGGTCGGACGTCGGGTCCCCTTTCTTATCCCCACAGTAAGTCACCCCCCCATCCTGCACAAAACCATTGTGCTGTCTAGAAATGCCATGAGCCAAGATTCCAGTTGGGACTGCTTGGCGTAGCTGAGTGTATCGTTCTCCTCTTGCAGCTTTGGGGGTATGTACAGTCGGTGCCTTCTCTGGGTGCTCTGAGAGTGTGGCCTGCTGTTCTGAGGGTGGGTTGGGTTGGGCACAGGTTGCCCCGGCAGCAGAGCACGACAACTGATGAGTTCAAAGAATGCCACAACTTCCCTTACGCAGAATGGGGTCTTGACTGGGATGGTGCATAGGCTGTCCCACCAAAGACTTGGGTCCCTTCCCTGTGCCCGGAGGGAGAGGTCCTGTCCATCGATGAGAAGAGAGAGTAGGGCGTGGGGTGATGGGCACAGTTACTTCCAGAGAGCAGGGTCCTGAGCAGCTGCTGTTCAGCATTCCAGTCCCCTGTGGCCGGAGGCAGGAGATGTTAGTCAGTTGGCTGTGCTGGAAGTGCGCCTTTAGAATGACCTGAGCACGAGCCGCCCTCAGCCCTTCCTTCTCCTCCGCTGCGGCTGTGGTGACTTTGCAGGCCAGGCCAGGCTGTCTTTGGTACGGGGGAGGGAAGCCGCTGCCCTTTGGAAGCACTTTCCTGTGGTGAGAAGGTGCAGTAGGCTGTGAGCTGCCAACGCACCGCATACACACGTCCCGTTGGAGCAAGTGAAAGGTGAAGTTGAGGAGTCTGCTCAGGGCTTCCCAAAAGTCAGGCCCAGGCTCACAGTTCATGTTGTACTGTCCCTGGGTGTGTAGGTGAGTGCTGTATCAAGGAGCAGCGGGTGCCTTGGTTCTGGAGGGAGGCAGCTCCTATCTTCTGAGTTGTTTGTGTGCAGTCTTTGCCAATAAATGGAATGACAAGGGCCCCATGATTCCTGCCAAGCTCATCTCCAAGGCATCCACTCTTCCTCCTGTTTGTGGCTTTTCAGTGTGGGATTGGTGTGCCTTGGGTGTGCAATGGGTAGAGCTGGAAAACCCAATCGATGTGCAAGTCACTGAAAAGGTCTGGAGAGAGCTGCTCCTGGGAGTGACCTGAATTGTGGCATGGCTGATACAAAATGTGAATGAAATATAAGCCTGGCACTGGGTTCAGAGCCAGCTTGATAGGTGGATCTTTGACTTGCAGTGCAAATAAGGAGAGGCTTCCAGGAGATGGGGGAGGCTCTAGTTTGCTCTTTTCCACTCAGAACTCTGCACTGACCAGCTGCTCTGCTTTTTGGGTTGAAGTGGCATATACAGCCCTGCCTTGCTAACTTGGTATTGTTTGACGCAATCTGCTGCCTTTTTGATCTGTATTATTAGTCACTTTTTAAAAACTCCATTCATGCGTGAGTGCTGAGAGACTGAAGGCTGTTTCTGCTGTGTATATATCTTGATGTGGGGCTTTAATTCACAAACTGTCTGCACTCTGCTGTCTGATAATGTAATGTCCAAGTTCTGTTCCTATTAAACCACTGTGGAACCAGTCTGTCGGCATGTTGTGACCCTTGCGGGAAACGTGGGGGTGGCTTGAACTGTTCTCTGCTGCTTGGGAAAATGGGAACTAATCAATAGCAGTAGCTGGTGCTAGACATGGTTCTGTCAGGCCTCTCTGGAGTCTGGCCAATGCACTCCATAGGCCTCAGCAGCCCTGCTGTGCTCCACTGAGGTAAAATCAGCTGCGGGGCTGAACCGGACGCTGTGTTTTGCAGTTGGTTCTAAGGAATTGGTTGGAAACTAGAAATCACCTGAAGCTTCCACCCATAATAACAAATTGACCATAAGTCTCTCGAGTGGAAAGCTCTGGTATTAACCTGAGTTGGCCCATTTACTAATCTTTTTAATTGGGTACTGAGCGTGTGGGTTGTGTTTGTCTTGGTCAATGGCTTTTCTAATTTGCAGGCAGGATGGGGCAGATCTACCTGTATTTTTATCAGTCACAAAGAAGGAACCCTAGATTCCTCTAGTCCTGCTTCAGCCTTTTGGCAGGGTGTTTTTCTCCCTAAGAATACCTGGAAATGTTGTATTCTGGCCTTTACAGGAAGATGAGCAACTGGTTCTTTCTAGTGCTAGAGACCCAAATATTCAAAAATCATGGCTTTTTGAGGCCTGACTCCTAAGATTTTTTTTTTTTAATTTTTAGGGTGTCCTTGGCTCATATGTTCAAGATTTCCTCTGCAAACAAGAGGACTAGAACCCTTCCTTTTTTAAGTACATAAGTACTTGACTGGGAGCTGGGACTTTAGAGAAACCACCAAATATCATGAGGCTAATGACAACTATGTGTTGGCACATAGTAACTTGTTTTAACTGTAAGTGTGCAAGGATATGATCAACTCAAGCATCCCTATTTGGTGTATAAATCAGAGAAACAAAAATGTTTCCAGAACTGAATTTGAAACAGAAGTTGAGAATTCCCAATGTCATCACTGCAACTGAAGCTGAATCCACTTGCATGGGTTTTGATTTTTCCATGCTGAGAAGAAAAGCAAAAAGTAAAAGCATAAATGGGGATAAGTCTGCACTTTAAAACGCTTTCCCTTCTCATCTAATCTTGCATTTGAGAGGGATACAGGTGATCACCATGTGAGTAAGAGTCGAACCCCGAGGACTTGTCTATGTGGGGAGACACACATAGGGGGCTAGAGGAGGATATATGATTGACTTGAACCCAGCTAGGGCCTGCTCACTTGCAGGGTGGCATTGACGTTCCTTTGGTGGTAATGGAGCATGTGGAAGTGCACACTGGTGAGGTCTGGCATACATTTTGTCCTAGTAAAGGGCTGGAAGTAAACTTGTAATGCACTTGCACTAGGAAAAAGGTGGGGAGGAATAGTTATTTTTCTGGCTGAGCATAAATGGTTAAACACCAGTCTCTTCATAAACTACCACAGCTTAAAAAGTCAGATCCCTTGGTCTCCTGTTCTCTTAGGCACACGTGTCAATGGCCTCAGACTAGCAACAGGACATTATTGGTAGAGGCGGCAGGACTACTTATGGTTAAGATTGCCCAGCACAGAAGACCCTGATTTCAGTTACTTAGAGCTTTGCCAAACTAACCATTCAACTTGGCATTTTCTATGTTAAGCATGTGCCTGAGGGTGAATTGCTTTGGAAAGCTTCAGCAAAAATGATTCCCGCACCTCTGAGAATGAAGAGAGAGAAGGAGGAGGGGGAATGTATGGTTTTGCCCACTTTAAACAAACAAGCAAACAAAAAATCGAACCATTTACCTAAGAAGCTGTAGTGCCTCTGTTTTGAAGTACGGGCTTGAAATTGGCAGAAGAGATCCCGTGTGTGAGGGATGTGCCTTATGCTGTTCCCCAGGAAAAATGAACCAAAATCGACCAAGGTTTTAGCCTTTGGGGGGGAAATCTGTTTTGTACACCGACTTGTTTTCAGTGGGCTTTTACCAAAAAATTCCTGGATTTTACAAAAGGTATTCTGTTTCATCAGAATTTTGGACAATTCAAGTATGTAAGAGTGATTGACAGGAAAATCCAGTTGCATTAAATAGATGTTTAAGTGTCAATGGGAGGCTGTCTGTCAAAGCAAGGGAATGGAGTGGAAGATACACCCACAAACACACGCATATGTGTAGGTATTGTTCAAGAACTAAACCCCAGCATTAAACAGCTTTTTTGTCAATATCTTGGTTTTTTTCTATCCCCTGATATTTACCCAGAAAACTGATCTTTGTTTTTTCAATTAAACAAACACCACTGATTTCCCAGGAAATGTTAAAATAAAACCCAGTAGCCCAGGGCCTCTTGAGTTTAGAAGCCAAATTTGGTGAAGGCTCACTGCACTGAGAGTGCTTCAGCCAAGCTGGTAGGTGCCTCAGCCCAATGATCTGTCTTGTAGTAGAAAGTAAGAGCCTGAAACATGAGGCCTAGTAGGACATGTTGGGGATGTGGCCTGAGGCCTGCCCTAACAGGCCAGATCTGAGGCCTGAGCTCAAGTCCCAGTCAAGTCTGTTGTTGTCAGAGGCTACCGGTGTGGTGCTTGGCTCTCTCCAATGTTGGTATCACTCGGCTGTGTGCGTGTGTTCCCTCTAAGGGCTGCCCCAGCTCCTGCAGATAGCTGACACAGCAGACCCGAAGAGAACCCCATGCCCACAGAGTCCAGTAAGGTACGAAGGCACGTCGACCAGGTTTATTGTCACGGTGGATACAGCAGCAGTTCCCCTGGAGTGCTCTAAGACTCATCCAAGGGCACACTGCGGATACTGACCCTAGGACAATGGACTCGGCTCAGTCAGTGGCGGGACTTTCCACTGCCCCCTAGGCCGGACCCCGGACACACCCCAGAAATACATTTTATACATCTAGACAGACAACTTTCACAATACTTCTGACGTATTAAGGTTCGACCCCTTAACGTAGTTAGGTGCCGCCTATTACCTCGTACATGTTGGTTCTAACTATCCAGCATGTTCCTGTTACTGGGATGGGTCAGCCTGTTCTTCCTTATCTATGGAATGTTCCTGGGTGTCTCGGTACCTAGTTTATATAATATGCTTAGTTATGTTTATGCAACATTTATCCTCTTCTTGCCAACTTTTCATGGCGTGTCTCGGTTTAGCAATGTCTTGACATTACTTTGGTTCAGGTTAAAGGCCTTATGCTGGGCCTGCACCTACTCCAGCTGTTATAAAGCAAAGTTAGCAGAAGTCATGCTGTGGGTGCTGCCTTGCTCACAGAAACTGGCAGGATGAGAGCTGGTTTAACAAACACATTTGAAAGGAGGAGGAGTAAGCGTGTCCTAGAGAGATACCAGGACTCCTAATACCCCAGAGCTACTGGGGGCTTACTGACCTCAAATGATACTGCAATGGATAGAAATGTTAATAGGATAGAGCTGTTGGGATCAAAGCAGCCAGTGCCTTGCTATGTTAAAAGATGCCAACTACCCATGTCAAAGGGGAATACATAATTTGTTTGCATCAATTTATAAAAGCAGGTCGCAGACAAAACAGCTTTGGCCTAGGGTGGAGGGAAAGTCCTGCCCTGGACTGTGTTGGTCCATTGTAACAAGCATACAGGGTAGTGGTTCTGTGGCATTTATGGGTTACTGGGACCATGCTTGCCCACAAAACACCTGGCCTTCTCTCTGGTGATCAGTAGTGGTTGACCCTGTAGCTCCACCACACTGACGGCAGGTGTAAGTTGATACCCTCCAGGGAGACCAGTACTAGATGGGGGGATAAGACACGGTGTAGTGGTGCTTTGCTGCTCAGGGGTCAGGTGGAGTTATTTGACTGTGGGGTGGGGTCTTATCTATGCCAAGCTTGGATAGCATACACATGGGCAGCACACATGCCTCCAACAACTGCCACCCGCCGCTGCTGGGGGCAGCTGCCATCCCAGACACCAGAATTGATGCTAAGGAGACTCCTCTGTTTTTGGTGCATCGCTTGATAAAGGAAACAGCCTGATTCAAAGCAGAGGTGACAAGGGACAGACTGAGATGAGGGGGGGGTAGGTAGGGATAAGGATTAAGGAGCTGAGATCAGGAGCTGTGGGGGTAAGACTGGGGGTGGCTGGGTAAGGAGAATGAACACAAAAACAGCTATATTGGCTCAGAGCAAGGGCCCCTCTGGCCCACTAGCCTGTCAACCACCAGCAGCCAATGCCTGGTGCTTCAGAGGGAATGAACAGATCAGGGAATCATCAAGTGAGCCCCTCTGCCGTTCCCAGCCTCTCACAAACCGTGAATGAGGAGTTGGAGAGCAGCACAGGAGCTTGTCACTCCTTGGACATAGATGTGGGGGGAGTGGGGGACAAAAGCAGGGGGAAGTGTGGGGCAGGAGATGAGGAAGAGGAGCCTGGGTGAAAGACAAGATGGGCAAAAGTTCAGGCTTGAGGGGAGCATGGGAAGAAGTGGGTAAATACTAGAGCACATACTTCTCCAGGACCTGGCAGGAACTCAACGTTCCTTGAGTCTGAACATTTCTCTGCTGTCAGCAAATATCTGCGGAATCCACTACAAAGTGTCTTTTCCCCATCTAGCACTGGTTCCCCTGCAGGGTATCAACTTACCCCTGCTGCCAGTGGGGTGGGGCTACCGGCTCACCCGAGGGAAAGCCAGGCTGATGCCATAGGCTGGAATTGGGTGGGTGGGTGGGTGGGGGGGGAACCCCAGGAAGCCACATTTGAAATCCAACAAAAAACTATTAGAAGGTTAAAGAAACAGCTTTCCACAGGCGCCCCCAGCCTGGTACCCTGGGCCAGCTTTGGTGCAGCGCCGAGCACTCGCAATTGCCATCTCAGCCCACGGAGGGCGCTCGCTCTGAGCGAGGGCAATGGGGCGCCCGAGCAGCAGGCGGGGCACGGCCCGGGAGGGAGGGAGGCAGAGAGCTCCCCTGGCCGGCGGGGCAACATCCCTGCCCCGGGCACAGCGCGCTCCCTCCAGCCAGGACGGCTGTGCAGCTCGCGCCAGGGCCAGCGGGGCATCGCCCCGCTCCGCCCGCTCCCATTGGACAAGCCCATGTACTGCAGACGGCGACCCGCATTCCTATAGGCGAGGGACTGGCACGTGACTGCGGAACGCCGCGCGGTCGTTGGCCGCGGGGATAGAGTGCGCTGATTGGTGGCGAGGCGACCAATGGCGGTGCGAGGCGGCGTATGAAAGCGGGGCGGGCCCGCGGGCTCCGGGACAGACCCTGAAACGCCGGACCCGGGACTGGCGGCGCCCAATGAGCGGGCGGCGCAGCCGGCATGACGGAGCCGCAGCCCGGGAGCGGCGCTGCCCACGGGCCCGTCCCCGGCTGTGAGGAGCCGCCTCCCTCGGCCCAGCCGGGCCCGGGGCAGCGCACCCCGCCGGGCCCCGTTCCCGGGGCGGCCCCGCCCGCCAAGGCCCGGCAGCAGCGCGTCCTCAGCCCGGTGTGGGAGGAGGAGCCGGAGCCGGCGCGGGGCGGGCGGCTGGCGCTGGCCGAGCTGTTCCCGGACCTGCTGCAGCACGTGAGCCGCTCCCCGGAGCCGCCGCTCTTCCGCAGCTTCTTCGCCGAGGAGTGCCGGGCCATCGTGCGCCAGCTGCGGCGGGGCGGCCCCGAGCTGTCCGCCATCGAGGCCGAGCCGCTGCCGCTGGACACCACGCCCGTCACCCCGCTCTCTCCGGCCCGGCCCGGCGCTGGGAGCCGCCTGCAGGCGCTGGCGACCCACGTGCTGAACCTCACGGTGGAGCTGCCCGGCTCCGGGCCCTGCAGCGCCTCCTTCACTCTCCGCACGCCCGAGCCGCCGGCTGCTCGCGGCCTCGGCTCCGCTCTCCTGCTCCTGGAGAGGGCGCGGCTGGCCGGGGAGCCCAGCTTTAGGGACTCGGGGGCGGAGGAGCTGGAGCGGAGCAGTGCTGCGTACAGAACCCACGACGTGGAGCTGGTGTCCAGCGACAGCACTGTTTCCTTGGGCTCCAGCTCCTTCGCAACCTCCACCCCGCTGCTGGGCTCGGCCAAGGGTCACTTCCTCACTGGCAGCCCCTTGGGAGACGGCTCCTCTAGCCACTCAGGGCCCAGAGAGCTGCCCTGCCCAAGTCAGGCTGATTCCCCCTCTGCAGCGGCCGAGGTAAACCAGAGCACGGCCTCGGTGTGTGGGCACCCACCCGAAGAAGAGGCCTGTGGCAAGGTCCCTCCGAAGCCCCCTCAGAGGAGTGCAGCGTTCCCCGTGCCCTCCCGAAGCTGTGTCAACAGAGCTTCTGCCATCCCAACAGCAAGGAGGAGTCTGGCCCTCCCTTCCTCTGAGTCCTGGAGAGCTGCAAAAGAGATTCTCAGGGGCAGAGGCATCACCGTGGAAGGGAAAGCCAGACTGTCTCCGAGCAACTCCAGACGCAGTCTGCAAAAAACAGCTGCCACTGAAGAAACCAGGCCAGGATCCAGTCTGGAGACCCAGCCTCCTTCCCCAGTAAGTGGGGCGTGCCAGCCTCTTTCTGTCTAGTGATGCCAAATACCTCCAACGGCCATTAACTTCAGGGTCCTGGTGGCAGCTGGTGGGAGGGATAGTGCCCGTGTTTCTGGGTGGATAACAGAACCTAGCAGACAGCTGAGTCCCACGCTGGGGAGAAGCGACCATGAGTCAGGAAGGCTGCACCTCTCTTGCTCCACTGGGCCCTAGGAGGTTGCCCGATCAGTCCGTAGAAGAGCTGAAAGGCTCCTTGCTGAAGGATGTCTGCCGTTGTGCTTTAGAGCATCTGCCTGTGATGGGGACGGAGCTACGGCCTGGGCAGCTTCCTCCATTGCTCCCTGCTAGGGACTCTTACAGCCTCTGTTGCCCCAGTGAGGGTGCTGTGGGATCGTGCCATGGACCTGTCTGCTCAGCCAGCGCTGTGCATGGGCCACCCTACCTGAGCCGGCTCAGCTCCAGCTAGCATGAGAATGAAGACAAGGCGCCTGGGTGTGTACTCAGGTCACACAAGGGCTGGTGTGGCAGGCCTGTGGGGAGGCTTGATGGCAAAGCTGCTCTCCCATGGTGGTTCTGGGTGTGTGACTGATGTTGAGGCTGGGGGAGTTGGCTCCTGTTGCCCCTGGAGCAGCCAGGTTTGGTTTGTGGGCGGGAGGGCACTGTGGTGGAGCTAGGCATTGGTGAGGCTGTTGGAAGAAAACTGGCAAAGGAGGATTGATCCAAGACTCAGGCTCTGGTCTGAGGCTTTGCCCCTAGGCTGCAGGGGAGTTGGGGGTGGGGGGAGAGCCACTGTGGAAGGAACCAGTGCAAGAGGGGAGCCTTGACAGTAAGAGCAGCCGTGTGCCTAGGGCTCCAGAGCCTGGCCTGGCCATCAGCAGGTTCCTGGGACTCTGTCATGATGCTAGGGAGGGTCCAGAAATGCCCCATCAGAATGGCTGCTCTTTTTTCGGGGCAGGGTGTGGGAGTGACCCCCTGACTGCCGGGAGCAGCACATGAGTCCACCAGAGGACTCCTAAGATGGCTGCTGTTTTGGCAGTGGGGTCGGGAGGTCCATGTTCTGAGCCTGTGTCTGAATGGTAACAGTCTATGCCTCTTCTGCACCCTCCTATCTCCCTTCCTGCTCACTGCCAGGCATCTGGCAGACCTGATCTTCGGCTCCTCTGTCTGGCTCTAGGTCCCTGCCAACAGCCCAGCAAAGCGGAGTGTTACAAAGCTAACATGTACTGAGAAGGGCCCCTCCTCTCTCCGGCCTCCGTCCAGATTCCCAGCACTCAGCAGCAGACCTGTGCTCATGGGGACCCGGCTTTCTCTGGGTCCGGGGGCCCTCGGCAGCAGCAGAGGGACTGTGGCCCCAGGAACCAAACTCCCAACTCACTCAGGTGAGCAGGCTCTCTGGAAGAAGGGACGGAAAGTGGCCAGCAGTGCCTGGAAGGGATTGATACCTGGCTTGGTGGAGAGGCCAGCTGCCATCTGTGCCAATGGCCTGCATTTGACTTTTCCACTTGCCGGCTGCCCTGTGAAATCCTTGTTCCCCTTTCCTTCTCTCCTCCAGGTACCAGGCTGAGGCTTGTGAAGCCTGGAAACAGCAGCCTGCAGCGCAGCCATGGGACCCCACAGCCAGGACTCTCTCTTCCCGCTGGGAATCGAGGCATGGAGCCCAGTCCCCTGGAGAGAGGGAGAGAAAGTAACTGCACGTAATCCTGCTGCATGCAGAGCAGGGACTCTCCTCTAGCACTGCATTCGGGGAGCAGAGTTGTGGGGAGATGGGGAGCTCCTCTGGAGAGCAGCATGGGCTGGGAACGGAAGGTGCTTCTTACTTGCCTTCAGAGTGCTGGGCTGGACCTGAATTCCAGCTCTGCTGTTCTGGGGGCTGCCTGCAAACTGGCTGGTATGGCTTTCTCTGTGCTCTGCAGGGTTCCTTAGTGAAGGGCAGGGTGTGGGGAGCATGGCGCTGCATTGAGGCAGCGCACAGATGTGCCCCATGGCTCCAGTTCCTGGCCATGCTCTGGGACCAGCCCCCGGCAGCTGGGCTGGTTCTCCTTGCTCCGTTGCAGGTGCCGCCAAAGCTGGCTGTAACAAGCCGCCTGTTCGAAGGGCTGCTACCACTGTGATGCACACCCGACTGAGGCCCATGGGGAGGACAGCTGCCTCCCCGAGAAGGCTCCCTTCCCCCAAACGAGCTCGTCTAGGTAAAGGTGGGTCTGGGTAGAAAGGAGTTGGAATCCCTGGGTTTCCCAGCTGTGGGCAGAGGGGGGGTCAGGGCCGCACACAGAGCTGCAGGCGCCAGCTCGGACTGTGTGGTGGTTTCTCTGGCTCCAGAGAATTGACAGCGGGTTCCCATAGGGGGCATGGACCCTGGGCTCTGGAAACAGCACTTCTGTTTGACACTGTGCAACTATTTTGAGCTTCCTTCCCCAGGGACCTGCGAGGCTCTTCCCAGCTTGGAGTTGCGGTCCAGGGCTCCTCCTGGATTGCCCTGGTTAGGGCTTATCCCACGAGTTTGGCACTTGCTGGGTGGAGACTGACTCTCTTCCCCTTCTCTTTCTAGACACTAATTCAGCAGCTGTCCCACCCTTGGAGACCAGTGGAGCAGACAGGCTCTCTGCAGGGCCGGCTGTGGTACGAGACTGGCAGGGTGCAGGTGAGTGCACCCTTTGGCCTGGCCTCTCGAAGTAGGGGTGTGGGTGGCTGAGTGTTGTCCATCCCATCTCTTCAGTGCTGCCCTGGCCCAGCCACTGGCTGCTGACAAGCCCCACCCATCTCAGTGGCTGCTGAGACTGCTCTGCTGGCCAGGGCTCAAGGGTGCTGGCAAACGGCATCGTGGGGTTGGGGCCCCTCTGCAGTGAACCTTGGGAATGGCAGCTGGCTGTTCCTCACTCAGAACAAACATGCGCTCTTCCCAATGGTTTACAGCTGAGCATTGACTTGAGCAGCTTTGGAGCTCTACTGCGCAGACAAATGGGGGGAGAGAGGCTTGGTGGGGTGAGCTGGAGGTTTGGGCCCCAGGGAGTGAAGCGTGGCAGGGGGATCTAGGATGCAGGTGGGCTGGACCGTTCCCTGTAGTGTACAGTGATCCCAGCACTCCTCAGCCATAGTGGGAGGAGAGGAAGTGGTATTTCCTCCAGCTGGGGTGGGTCAGATCTGGCCCTGGCTGCTTAGTGCAGGGGATGAAGAATTCCCATGCCCTGCCCCACCCAGCTGAGATTAGCGGTTCAGCCAGGTGCAACATTCCCTTGGGAGTAAAGCGCACTCGCTCCCTGGGTGAGAGGCTGCCCAGATGCTTGGGAAGCAGGTTGCACTCTCCTTGCCCCCAGATTGGAGCTCTGTGGGGATTGCTGCCCTCCCCTTGTGCAGCCCATGAAGGGAAAACTGCCCTAGCAGAGGGGCTGGCATCAGCACTTGTACCCCCAGCATTCCTGTGTGCCCCTTGAGGGGCTGGGGCGAGCAGCAGCTCCAGACGCTCTGTGCCTGGGGATCAGCATCTCCCTGTGGGCTGTGCCAAGAGTCATTGGGAGCTGCAGACCATGTGGGGGGGAAACTGCTGTACACAGAGAGAGCTGCTGGCCTCCTCCTCATCCCCCAAATGTTTTTCTCCTAGAGAAGGCCGGGCTAATGCCAAGGGAGAATCTGGGCTTGCCCCATGCGTCTCTCCACCCATGTTACGCAGTACTTGCTTTTTCTGTCGCTGCAGCTGCCAGCCTGTAATTCTGGTTCCAGCCGTGGTGTGCGACTGAGCAGTCAGTTTGTGCCCAGAGGCTCTGCTGTCTCCTGAATCTTGGGCTCCTGGCAGGAGGGTCCGTCCTGAGCTCTCCTTCAGGGGAGGAAAGCCAGGAAATTTCTGCTGGGAAAGGCAGGGAATCCTGGTTCACCGGCTAAACCAGCCGACTGCTGTTGGCTGCCAATATGAGGCCAGCTGCTGTGTTGCCCTTTGTGCAGCTGAGGTCAGCAGTGCGGGAGGGGCAGACTCCTCTCCAGATCACACTGGGCCTGGCCTGATCCCACCCGCCTGTGCAGAGCTCCAAGCTCTCCGTGGTAGCTGCGCTGTCAGAACAGAGCATTGCTGTGCCCTCCCTGTCCCTGGAGTCAGCCGAGCCTTGCTGAAGGCACCGGACATTGGCCGGGTTAAGACGTGCCCATGCCAGCAACTGGGGGAGGTTTGAAGTGGTGCAGAGACAACGTCTTGCCAGCAGACAGCAGCACCGTCCCAAGGAAATGCCTGCTGCCAGATCACGGCTGGGTTGTGGCTGTGAGCGGTGCTGTCCAAAGGGCAGTACCTGCCCTCCTCACTGCTCAGCCCTCGCTCCCAGCATGAGCACTGTGGGCCTGGAAAGCTTGGTGCCATGTCTGTTCTCTCCCCCCCCCAGGTGAAATGGCCCAGCCTGAGACATGTGGGGATCCCCCAGCTCCTCTAAGCAGCTCCCCCCTTGACTCTGCCCTAGAGAGCAGCATGCAGGTACCAGCTGGCATCGCTGAGCACAGTTCACACACGGATCTGGTGTCGGGTGCAGCAGGGACGGGAGTGTCAGGAAGGAGGTGCTCTGTGGGACTGGGCAGAGCCCAGGGATACAGCCTTTCTCATCGCTTTCTGCCAGGCTGTGCCTGAGTGCAGAGCAGCCCCCTAAAGCTCAATGCAGGCAGCAGTGAGGAAAGGGAAAGCTTCAGGACATTTGCTTCTCCTCAAACTTCCCAGCAGCTTTAGATCTCCTGGATTCCTTGGTGCTGCTGGATGGTCAAGCCACACCTGTCCGACAGGCAGGTCCATGTTCTGCCCCTTGGATACAGACTTAGCTGTGGCAGTCCACCTATTTGTGTCCTTGAGGCTTGTCCGTTTGCCATTCTGAAAATCTAGGGACAAAGTTGCTCCTTAAAGACACCCCTGTTGCAAGATGGGGGTGCCCACCTTGCAAAGCAGTGCAGATCTCCAGGAACACTTGCTCCCTGGGCTCCTCTCAGCAATGGCTGCCCACTCAGCTGTACCCCTGAGCTGGACTCGGGTCCTGCTAATCACATGGCCATGGCCTTGGATGCCTGAGGTGCTGCTCCATCTGCAGCCCTGACCACTCCTGAGAGCAGGAGTCATGTGGCCCAACTGGGGTCGCGTCCGGAACTGGGTGCAGACCATGGAGCTGGGCTGCCGCCCGGGCTAAATGCAGGAGCATTGCTCTGACATGGGTCGTCCCAGACGTGCTGCTCTGCTCACACACAGCAGATGGACACAAGCCAAGGTCCTGCGGGCTGGAGGGAGAGACGAGTTCTAAATGTTTGGGAGATGCTGTGGTGATGGGGCCCTGTCCCTGTCTGCCCCTCCCCTGTGCAATGCCCCGCCCCTCTGGTGCACAAAGTGCCCTCTTCCCAAGGAGTGACTGCCCTGGGTGCATGTCTTGGGCTGCTCCGGTGAAACCCTCCAGCATCAAAGTGCACAAGATGAGGCACCAGACGGGCGTCTCTGGTGGTGGTTTGAGCCTTTCTCTGTCAGCTTCCAGGTCAGCTGCTCTCCCAGGAGCTGCAGAGAACAAAGAGGGAGCTGCAGAGAGTGAAGAGTCAGCTTGGTATGTGGGGCAGAAGCCCCTCCATCCTAGGCTAGCCTGGAAGCCCGGGCCCTGCGTGGGGTGGGTGCCTTCCCCAGCTCCTGGGAGCCCAGTGGCTGCACTGTGGTTGGACACAGCCCTTGTGTCCCTGCCCACGTGTGGAGCAAGCGGCCACCTGAATCCTGCGCTCGCACTGCCCAGCAGTCATGCCTGCGGGTGCCCCACCGGCACTGGCACACGCTGAACTCTCCCTTCCTCCTCAGCTGCAAGAGACGCCCAATGTGAGGCCTATCAAAGGATGATCTCTTCACAGCAGCGTCTGATCTCCTCCCTTGAGGCTCAGCTGAGAGCAGGTAGGTGATCCACTCCTGGGCCAGAGTTCTCAGCTCTGACTGCCCTGCAGTAATCCCCTTTGCCAACACTCCCCGAGCTCCCTCATTGTGTGATGAAAGGTGAGCCCCTGTCCCCCCAGCTTGAGTGCTCTGGGGGGGGTCACCCCACTCGCTCTCCCATGCTGTTTGGACCAGAGCTGGTGAGTCTCTGGGGCAGACAGAGCTGAGCCTGCCCTCCGCGCTCTGGCCTGTGACTGCCTTCCTGGCACCTGTCCTTAGCCCTGTGCCCAGGGGTGGCTCAGCACAAACCCCCCTGCCCTGGGGCTGAGGTGCCGAACTGCCCTTTCCCCTCGTGCTGGAGCATCCTCTCCCCTGCCTGGGGCACCAGGGGCACCATGGTGAAAACTAGGAACCAGAGTTCATGTGCCAGGCTGCCAGCCAGCTTGTGTGGGCCACAGTGCCGGCCTTGGGCAGCTGTTCTCTGCTGGCCTCTGCTTGTGCTTCCTGGTGCCTGTCCAGGAGTGACTGCACCGCTGTGTCCTCCTGTCTCACACCGGCCTCACTTGATCCCCTGCCCCAGGCTCCCAGTCAGAGGGCACAGGAGCGACACAGGACTGTGCCTTGGAAGGGGAGTGAGAGCTGAAGCGCAGAAGGCCTGTCAGTCTGGTCCACTAGCTTGTCTTCTCATGGGGGGCCTGCGCTGCGCTGGAGAATCCTGGCACGAGCAGTTACTCTTCCTACTGAAACCTGCATGTGTAAAACTTTTTATCTTAAAATCCCACACCCCCAATAAAGTTCTCCTCCTCTCCCAGTGCTGCATGCCTGGGGCCTCCCTCCCTTTCTCTGGATTGTGTTACTGCAGCTGTCTCGGGGGGCATTATTGCAGGGCTCCAGGCAGGCCCGTGGGAAAGTCGGATGCTCCCAGCCAGGGGCAGCACCGCTCTGGGTGCTGGATGTGCCCTGCCCTGTGGCAGATTGAGTTCTGCTGTTGTGTTCTGGAGGCAGCTATGTGGGTTTCCAGAGAGCACCTCTCCTGCCGGTCGGCCCTGGGTGCAGTGTGGGCTCTTCTCACCCCTGAGTCTGACCTCTCCAGCCTGCTGGGGTGAGGGATGAGGCCACAGGCCCCTCCCTCCTTAGTGCACAGACTCAAGTCTCCCTCCCTGCATCCCCTTCTTGGAGGAAAAGTCCCTGCAGCATGGGGTCAACCCAGCCTCTTTCACCATCCTGCAGCTGAAAGGGGCCTCCCTTCTCAGTCACTTCAGTTGTCCCCAGCTGGTCCTAGCCCTGGGCCTCCTTGCTGGAGGGGGGGTCAGGTCCTTGTCTGCTGGAGCTGTGGAAGGCAGCAGGGCAGGGGCCGGATGCCCTCCCTGGCATTCTCTGGGGTCCTGGGCTGGAACATATCGACCAGGAGCCACGTGCCCCCAGGCTGCTGGTTCCTCTCAGGGGCAGGCCCATGATCTTTGCTCTGTGACTGATTGATGGCTGGTCCCTCCCAGAGGGCTGCAAAGAGCCAGTGTTTCTCAGGCAGCAGAGAGCTGAAAGTCACCAGTGGGGACACGGTGTGGGCTGAGCAGCACTCTCTGCGGGTTCCCTGCTGCCCTGGGTCTCTCCCAGGCTGCACCGTGTCAGGCCTGGCTCTAGGGCAGCTTCTCCTGGGTGGAATTTTTTCCTGGCTGTGCCAGGGCTGTGGGGCGAGGCCGTGTGCTCTTGGTTCCCTGGGCTGGGGCAGTAGAACTTGTCCAGTCGGTGCAGGACTGAGTGCTGCAGCGGTAAACCCACTACCCTGCTGCGTGGCCCTGCCTCCCGCCTGTGTCATCCTACACGTGGTGCGTTCTCCTCGCTTCTCCCACCCCTGCCTCTGGGGCTGACTGGCTTCGTACACCCCAGGGCAGTCCTCTTGAGTGCCTTCTCCCTCCCAGGGCTGACTGACTCTGAATTCCCTGCCCCCAGGGGCTGGGCTAGCTCTGTGGGGCCCCTTCTCCCACCAGCCCTGCTCTGTCCCCTTCTGCCTGCCCAGCTTCTGCCAGGGGATGGGGACTTGCCATCACGGGCATCTCAGAGCACTGAGCCTATGCGATCACCACAAGAGAGTGGAAGGCTGAAGCTGCACCCACAGTCCTCTCCATTTCAGAACAGTGCCCAGGCTTGGCCTTCGCTTTGGTGGCTGAACCCATTGCTCATTCGATCAGTTCTTTGGCCATCCAGCCTCTGGATTGGTGCCCATAACTCACCCTCCCTTGGCCATTCCTGAATGCATGATGGCCGTGGGGCAGCTCAGCTCCTCTGGGCTGTACCTGCGGCACCTGCTCTCAGCTGTAGCCGTTGGGCAGGGCAGCAGAACAGGGTCCCTGCTGCTGGGGGTGAAGTCCCTGGGTGCACAGGGTCAGCTGCCGGGGTTGGCGCTGGTTTCTGTTACCTTGTGCTCTGCTCCTGGCTGGGGACCCGAAAAGGGGAGGCCAGCGGCTGCCTCAATGAGCTCAAAGGAACAAGCCCTGGACTCTGACAGTGTCTCAGAGGAGCCTGAGCTCCCACAAGGTCATTGTCCCCCTTACCGTGAGCTTGCTGCTGCTTTGCAGCTGGCTGAGTGGAGCAGGGATCCAGGAGCAAGGTGAGAGTCAGGGGCTTGCCCAGGCCGGGCCCTGTGCAGAGTGAACTTGTGGTGTGGAAGTGGTGCCCTGCTGGAGTTAGGGGCTGGTAGCACAGGTGAGGGGGAGGTAGGCGTCCAGCCCGACTCCTGTGATGTTCTGAACCTCTCACCTTTGGGCTGAACTTCGTAGCTTCCCGTGAGCCTGATGGGCACGTCTGCTTCAGTCATTCTCTGTCTGCTGCTACAGAGCCAGGGAAGTGCAACGGTCAGGCTGGGAGGCTGGCCAGACGGTCTACCTGGGCTATTGGGACGTGCTGACCAATGCAAAGGAGAGGCTGGAGGGATTGCCTGATCTCTAGGCAGCTACCCTGGAGTGAGGGAAGGATGCTGCAGTCCGAGAAGGGCCTCAGCAAGCAGGAGAAAAGAAAGGGGAAGCTGGGTCTGAGGGGGAGTGGTCCTTGCCCCTTGGGAAGATTAAAGTGGGGAGTGTCTGTGAATTACTGCCCCCTTTTAGAAGCCTAGAGCAGGGCTGGAAGGGATCTCAGGAGGGATCTAGTCCAGCCCCTGCTCAAAGCAGGACTAACCACCACTAAGTCTTCCTAACCAGGGCTTTATCCAGCCAGGCCTTAAAGACCTCTAAGGACGGAGGTTCCACCCCCTCCCTAGGGAACCCATTCCAGTGCTTCCCCACTTCCTAGTGAGAGAGCTTTTTCCTAATATCCAACCTCAACCTTCCCTACTGCAACCTGAGACTTGCTGCTTGTTCTGTCACTGAAACAGCCCAGCTCCTTCCTCCCTGGCACCCCTGCCTTTCTGGTAGTTGAAGGCTGCTATCAAATCCCCCTTCTCTTCTGCAGGTTAAACAAGCCCTGTTCCCTCAGCCTCTAAGCCGTGTCATGTGCCCCAGCCCCTAATCATTTTTATTGTCCTCCGCTGGACTCTTTCCAATCTGTCCATATCCTGCCTGCAGTGGGGACCCAAAACTGGACACAGTATTCCAGATGCGGCCTGACCAGTGTCGAATAGAGGGGAATAATCACATCCCTCGATCTGCTGGCAATACTCCTACTGATGCAGCCCGATATGCCGTTGGCCCTGTTGGCACTAAGGACACACTGTTGGCTCATATCCAGCTTCTTGTCCCCAGTAACCCCCAGGTCCTTGTCTGCAGAACTGTTACCTACCCATTCAGTCACCAGAACATGGGATTTTTCCATCCTAAGTGCAGGACTCTGCACTTGTCCTTGTTGAACCTCATCAGATTTCTTCTAGCCCAATCCTCTAATGTGTCTAGGTCACTCTGTAACCTAACCCTACCACTCCCCCCAGCTTAGTGTCATCTTCAAACTTGCAGAGTGCAATCCACCCATTCTCCAGACCAGCGGTTCCCAACCATTTTGACTTGAGGGTCCCAGATATCATTTTTATAAGCCTCGAAGGGCACCAGTTTCTGCCAGCAGGTTGCCCTCCATTGCAGCCACCAGGAAGGAGTTGAGTGAGGCAGCTGTCTCCTCGCTGAACCCCCCCCCCCCCCACCTCCACCTCTTGCTGCAGCAAGGAAACCACACGCATCCTGTTTCCCCATGAGCTCCACCTGGGTCCCTAGGTAGTGGCTCCCTTTGTGCTCCCCCCCCCCCCGGCTCCAGGCGGAGCGCTTTGCTGTGTTCCCTGATCCCCTATCCCCTTGGCTGCAGGCCCCCAGTATCGCACTCCACCTGGGGCCGTAGGCAGTGGTTCCCTTCTGTAGCTAGCAGGAGGGGAACAGCAGGATGCTTAGCTGGAAAGTCCCTGTGGGCCACTTTTGACCCCCAGCCACAGGCCAGGAACCACTGCTCCAGATCATTAATGAAACTGTTGAACAGAATTGGCCCCAGCACCAACACCTGGAGCACTCTGCGTGTTACCAGCTGCCAACCAGCCATCAAGCCATTGATCACTACCTGTTGAGCCCAATGATCTAGCCAGCTTTCTACTTCCCTTACAGTCCATTCATCCAACCCAGGCACGTGTTGCAGGAGCCATGCCTTAAGATGCTTTCCCTTTGCAGGCTGGTGACCACTCCCAACCCAACCCCTCCAGCCCTTGGTGATGGATCCCTGCTGAAGGACAAGGCGTTGCCTTGGACCATGCTGTCCGGATACCTACTGCAGGCCCTGCCTGAGGGATCTGTGAGCCCCAGCTTGCAGCAAAGGATGGCGAGTTGTGTTACTCTAGGGCTGACCTGGGTAGAGCCCTGCGCGAATACAGATATGTGGATCTGTATCTGATCTGCATCTGCAAGAAATGGTCTGCTGATATAATGTGGATATTCGCAGATATAATGCAGATATTTGCGGATATAATGCAGATATTCGCGGATATAATGCGGATATTCACGGATATAATGCGGATATTCGCGGATATAATGCGGATATTCATGGATATAATGCGGATATCCGCGGATATAATGCGGATATCCGCGAATGTGCAGGGATCTAGACCTGGGGCTGGGCACTAGGGCCTGTCTGTTTATCAGGCTTGGCACATCCACATTGCCCCAGATGTGTGTATGGTCTGTCCGGACTGAGCAGTGCAGCCTCTGCCCTCAGGTATGGTTTGGAGAGTGGTTTTACTTAGCTACATTCATGGGGGGGCCTCCCCTCCCCTCCCCTCCCCTGCCGGTTGCCCCAGACGTTAGCAGTGGTGCAGCAGGAGCGTTAGTGGGAGCCCTGGCCCTTGGTGAGCTCCGGGCAGTCGGGCAGTGATGTCCTGGCTCTCAGGCATGTAAGACAGCCGGGTGTTAGGCTGGGGGTAGGGCAAGAAGGGGAATGCTGATGCTTTTCCTACCCGCTCCCAGGCAGGTTTCCTTCCTTGTGCCAGCAGGGAGTGTCTCTGGGACAGCGTCGGTCTCCTCCCTCTGTATCTCAGCATACCCAGAAGGAAGTGGCTGTTTTGCAGCCTGCTGATCTCTGAGCCCCGCAGCTCCGGGATCTGGATTATGCAAAGCTGCGTGGGAAGAGGCCTGCAGTTAGGGTGGGGTGCATTTGTTTCCCTTCTCTGTGACTCAGCTCCGTCTGCTCCACGGGGGCACAGTAGGACTTTCTGTTCCTGCTTCCTGGAGCCAGCTTGGCTCTGGGAAGGGGCTGGGCTGGGCCCTGTGATGCATATGCACACTGTTCAGACCGGTGCTGACGGAGACCCTGCTTGGAGCAGGGTGGCGGTAAGGGTCCTCCCAGCAGTCGCGTTGGGGGTGGCAGCCGGCAAAAGCCTGAATGTGTCTACACTAGAAGGGCTGTAGTTTAGGCCAGCGGTTCCCAGCCAGGGCATGTGCCCCTTGGGGGCATACAGAGGTCTGCCAGGGGTAAAACAATTCAACTAGACATTTGCCTAGTTTCCCAGCAGGCGACGTAACAAGCCCTGGCAGAGTCAGCACAAAGAACAATTTTAGACAGCCCTGCTGAGAACACAAGCAAGTTATCGGTCCAGTCTGCTGGGACTCTTCTACTTTTATGTCTGTGAGCAAGTCTTTTGAAGGGAGGTGAAACCTGGGGTAGGCAAGACAACTGGTGGTCTGGAAAGGTTGTGAGCCACACGTGGAGCCACGTGCACGGCAGTGGAAGGGGCTCTTCCAGAGCCCTAGTCAGTCCACTTCCCAGAGTGGCCTCAGCCTAGCTCCATCGTCCGGCACAGAAACGGCCAGTGCTGGTGCCTCGCTCTGTCACCCTAGCGTGGCTCAGGCCTCCATGGAGCTCAGCCACGAGCCTTTGTCAGCATTGGTTGTGGACGTGGTCACTCGGCCCTGAAAGGGGGGCTCCCAGCCCGACCGACCGCACGCGTCACACTGTGCCAGCTGCCAGGGAAAGCAGGAGATGATGACAGCAGGGGACAGCTTGCATCAGGGCAACGCTCAGCATTCTGGGAGCTGTAGTCCCGAGCTGGCCTGGGCTCAGCGCTTCTTTCCTCCTCTCCCCTCAAAGCTCAGTCGCTTCGGGCCGGGGCTCCTTGCCAGGGCCGAGTCCAGCACAGGGTCAGGAAAGAAGTGCAGGTGGTGGAGGACAGGAGCAGGGATGCAGCCCTGTGAGGGGCTCGGTGTCCCTCACCTGTGACTGCCAGATGTGGGAAGGGGGCGGGGCCACGACCCGAGTGCCCTGTTCTGTTCATTCTCCGATGCAGCTGGCAGAGACAGGGCCCTGGGCTATGGCCCCATCTGGCCAGGCGTCTGTGCCCGTGACTGCTCTCTCTCCACCAGCGTCAGGCCGAGCTGTAGGGGGCTCGCAGCCCCACGGCACTCAGAGCGAAGAGCAGAGGGGAGGCGCGGGGGTTCCTGCCAGAGCGAAAGGGGTGAGGGACCCTCGTCACACGTTGCAGGTGGGAAGCGGGAGGCGAGTGAAGTAGCAGTGACAGGATTGGTGCTTGGCACAGGGCTGGGAGCAGCCAGTCAAGCATCCACCCCCACTGTGGCCTTCAATCACAACCCCAGTGGAGTGTTCCTCCTCCTCCTCCTCCTCCCCGGCCCACCCCACCAAATCCCCAGAGCTCTTTTGAGCCCCCGGCACGCACTGGGATCTCACTCGGAGCTTGCAAAATGGTAGTCATTATGGCCCAGACGGGTCACACTGGAGCCAACTTCCCTGGGCCCAGAGAGTCCCTCCTTCGACAGGTGGCTCCTGACAAACACTCCAGAGCCCTGCGGCTGACGCAGACTCCACCCCGGGCACTGCCGGCCAGGCCAGGCCAGGCCAGAACAGGAGGGCTTCTGGCAAGGAATGGTTGATTATCGAAGGGCTCAAGGCTGGGATGGTGCCTGTCCCGGGTGAGGTGGGAGGCTCTGGTGCTGGGCCCTGTGCTCAGACCAGTTACCCCAGTCCAGCACTGTATGCAGGAAAGTCCCTGCTCCTACCTGGAGCCCCTGAGCGTTACCTGGCTAGGTCTCCACGCCTGTCCTGGAGTCTGGACCCACTGAGGGCGTTACACCCTAGCTCCGAGCGAGCGAAAGGACCCTCCCTCCCCCTGAATCCAGACCATGTGCAAGGAAACGGGCTGGAGCTGAAGCAATTTGTAACTGATGCCACAAGCCTGGAGATGCTGGGGCTCAGCCTTGGCAAGTCCTGCAGCCCCAGGAGGTTTGTGGGCGGTGAATTGCCGGGTGCCTGCAGGAGGAGGAGGAGGCAGGCCGTGGCTCCGCAGCCTGCTCCCGGCTTTAACAGCATCGCCTTGGCATATTGGGCAGGCCTTTCAAGGGAATAAGCACTCTGGGACCGGGAGACACCCGTGGCCTAGGGGCCACCCTCTGCTGCTTCTCCTCTGGGAGGCCTTCCGATTCCACTCCACTCTGGCAATTAAATCCCAGGCAAGCTCTGGCGGTGTAGGGGGAGTAGAGCACCCCCTAGTTCCGGCTTGAGCGGGCTACAGCACAGCCCTTTGGTCCCTGGCTGGTGAGTGCTCTGGGGGTGCAGCTCGGCCTGAGCGAGGACAAGAAAGGTCCCAGGCCAGCCAGCCGTATGGTGCCCCAGCTCTCACTCCATGTGCTCCACTCCGGGCCCTGCTCACACACTGCGGCCCCAGCAGCTGGCAGGGGTCCTTGGAAGAGGCGCAGGCACAGCGTTTGCTTCCCAGTCACCTCCTTGGGCAGAGCCATTTGCTCCCAGATCCCAGCGGGGCAGCACTGTTCCCAAACAGCCCAGGGGCCCTGCTCATTTCTGCTAACACACCTGGAGCCTGAACTGCTGTGTCGATGGCGTCCTCAGCTTTCAGCCCCCCCGGGGCAGCTGCTGTTCCTGTCTCTGCAGCCTGAGCTGCATTGGACTTACCTAACTGCCAGGGCTAGAAATGGTCGTTTTCCATGGTGACTTCGGCTCTGGGACGCAGAGAGACCCTGGAGACGTGCTGGGCTGGCAGGCTCTGTCACTGCTCGCCAGGGCTGGCCTGTGCCCACCCCACCTCTACCATCACCTCACTGCCAAGATCGCCTGCCTCTCTGCCAAGGCAGCTCTTCAAGCACCTCCCATTCAGCTTCATGTGCAGGCCCTGCCACCAGCCCTTTTCTGCCAGCCTCCCCAACACATGGCTTCTCTGTCTGTTCCTGGTACACAGGTAACAGCTGCCGCCTTAGCTGGTGGGGCCTCCATAGCTAATGCATGGATCTCTGCAGCCTGAGATATACATTCCAGTGCTGGAGCTGTGAGTTGGGCTTAGTGGACTACGTACGTGTCTGGGCCTCCCATGGATGCCTCATAAGCCATGGAGAGCCCTCTCTCTCTGCTCTGCACCGCCCATGTCTCGGCTTGTGCCGCTACATCGTGCCAAGACATTCCTGGCCTCTGTCCCACTGCTCTCCTGTTCTGGGCCAGCTCTTCAGCTGTGTCAGCGGGCCCCACAGCACTAGGATGGTTCTCAGCTCGGCACTCTCCTGGCTTCCTCACATGGAACCCTAGGTCATTGGAAAGGACCCATGGCAGGACCAACCATCCTTGACTGGGATTTGTCTAACCCGCTCTTAATCTCCAATGATGGAGATTCCCAAACCTGCCTAAGCCATTTATTCCAGTGCTTAACTGCCCTGACAGGAAGTTTTATCTAATGTCCAATCTAAACAGCCCTGGCTGCAATTGAAGTCTGTTGCTTCTTGTCCTAGCCTCAGAGATTAAGGAGAACAACTTTTCTCTCTCCTTCTTATAACAACCTTTTAAGTACATGAAAACTGTTATTGTGTCGCCTCAGTCATCTCATCTCCAGACTAAATAAACCCAGTTTTTCCCATCTTCCCTCCTAGATCAAGTCTTCCAGACCTTTAATCATTTGTGTTGCACTTCTCTGGACTTTCTTCAATTTGCTCACATCTTTCCTGAAATGTGATACCAAGAACTGGACACAGGAATCCTTTTGAGGCCAAATCACCACAGAATAGAGAGGAAGAATGACTTCTCATATCTTGTTTACAACACTCCTGATAATATAATCCAAAATTATGTTGGCTTTTTTTGCAACAGTGTTACACTGTTGACTCATATTTAGCTTGTGGTCTACTTTGACCTCCAGATCCCTTCTTGCAATATTCCTTCCTAGGCTATCATTTCCCATCTCTGGTGTGCCACTGATCGCCCACGCCTTAGTGGAGCACTTTGCGTTTGTTCTTGGATTTCTGGCTTTTTCCTTTACACCATTTTTCCAGTTTGTCCAGATAATTTGAATTTGACACTCCAAAGCACTTTGTGATCGTTCTTACTTTAACATCATCCTCAAACTTTACAAGGGTACTCTCTCTGCCATCATCTAACTCATTGATGAAGATACTGAGCAGAACCAATCCCCGTGAACCCCACTCAGTATGCGCTTCCAGCTGGAGTGTGAACCATGGACAACAATGCTCAGGGAAGGGTTTTTCGAACGAGCTCAACCTAGGCTGTATTTCCTTAGTTTGTTTAGGAGGTCATGCGAGGCAGCATCAAAAGCCTTTCTGAAGTCAAGATACACCACATCTACTGCTTCCCCCAGCCACAAGGCCTGTTACCGTGTCATAGAAAGCTATCAGGTTGATTTGACATGATTCGTTCTTGCCAAATCCCTGCTGACTGTCACTTATCACCGTCTTATCTTCTCAGGCCTTGTTCACACTACAAAGTTATCGCGCGGAAAGGCTCCTTACCATGCGATAACAGTGGGAGCGTACACACACCAAAGCTTCTTGTTGCGCGGCAACAGCCCTCTTGCCGTGCAACATGTAAACCACCCAAATGAGGGTGGCAAGGCCTGCCACGGAACAGTTGTTCCATGGTACAGCCTGTGCGTACGCTTCTTGTGTTATTGACAGCCTCTGGAAATGTCCCAGAGTGCCAATCTAGGGCACTCTGGGACACCAGAGCTGTCAAATATGTTAATTTCACTGCTCTAGCAGAGCAGTGAAATTGACTGTTATGGGAGCTGCCAGGTTTGGCAGCTCCCCTGGACTGAGCTGGGGGCTGGCCCGAACTGGCTGCCCTCTCTGGTTCGGGCCAGCCCCCTAGCTCAGCCCCGGGGCTTCGGGTGGCGGCAGGGGCAAGCGGCGCAGCTCCCACCGCCACCCAAAGCCCTGCAGAACCCCAGCTCAGCCCTGGGGCTGAGCTAGGGGGCTGGCTGTGGGCAGTGCATGGTGCGCTTTCCTTGTCCCGCAATAGCTTTTATTGCGGGACAAGTTTGTAGTGTGTACATAGCCTCAGTCTAAGAGTTTGTAAATTGCTAAATTAATTATTTGCTCTATTATCTTTCCAGGTAGGGAACTTAAGCTGCCTGGTCTGTAATTCTCTGCAGTCATCCATCCCCTGGGGCTTTGCTTTGCACAAGGCCAGGAGCATGCAGGTAAGAGCAGCATCCCAGGGTGAGGGCTGGGCCCCTGGCCTTGGAAACCCTTCCTGCCCCAAGCCAGACTCCGGCAGCCAGAAACCTCAAGAAGCATTGCAGCCACAATCGGCCAGGTCCTCACTACAGCCAGGGAGTGGGTGCCAGCTTTTACCCCGTCACCTTAGGCCACAACCACTTAGGGGTGGCTGGGCTTGGCGGCTGCCCAGGTGCTGGTGCAGGCAGTCTCCTCTAAGTCAGTAGTTCCCAAACAGTGTGCCACGGCACGTGGGTGTGCCGTCAGGCCTGAGCAAGCGTGGCATAGAATTTTTTGAAAGACTAGTCAGAAGAGTTCTGCATTGGCTCATGACCATGCATGAGTTCAGTTGGAGACTCCCTGGCGTGTGCCCCACAAGGTGGGCCGGGGCAAGACAAGGCAGGGAACTGCTGCTGAAGACCTCCTGCAGCCGGGGGTCTGGGCAGTGCCTGCCTGTCCCCCATGCAGACTCCGTGGCGCTGCAGCCCAGGACAGCCCGCAGAGCCGGCCTTGCCCCCGCTCCAGGCCCTGTCCTGCGCGGGGCCCGCGTTCTCTGCGCGGGCGAGCCTGGGGCGGAGCGGGGCCGAGCGAAGGGGCGGGGCTTGTGGCCTGGCCCCGCCCCGCTGGGTAAAAGCGGCTCGAGGTTCCCGCCTGCCCGGCAGTGCAAGGCTGAGTCGGCCGGCGGCGGGTGGTGAGTGAACGAGCGGGGCGGGGGCGGGGGCGGGGGCGGGGGCGGGGGCGGGGGCGCGGGCAGGGGCGGACACGGACGGACGGACAGACAGACACGGACGGACGGACACACACAGACGGGCAGACAGACGGACACAGACGGGCAGACAGACGGACGCTCCCGCTGCCGGCGGCGCGTGGCGCAAGCGGGGCCGCGGTTACATCAGCCGGGCCGGGCGGCCGCGGGGGGGTTCGGGGCGCACGTGGCGGGCGGGCTCGGGCCCTGGTGCCGCCCGGCGGGTCGGGGTGTCCCGGGGCGGAGCGGAGCCCGGCTGCCCGGCCCCTGTGACCCGGAGGCTGGCGCGTCCCTCGTGGCCGGCCCGCTGCGCGGCTGAGCCCGGGCGGCGCCTCCCTGCTGCTCCCCCGGGCGCCCCTGGGTGCGGGGTCCCGCGGTGCTGCCGGCCCGACTCCTCGCTCCGCCCGCTGCCCCTGTGCTCGGCGCTGTACCTCTGCTCGCCGCAGCTCCCGCTGGCGCCAGGTAGGCGGCGCTGTCACCGCCCAGCCAGAAGCAATGGCAAGGAGGCGCTGTCAGGATGGGTCCTGCCCGCTGTCTGTCCGTCCGTTTCCCTGGGCTGACTCTGCACCAGTCAGCGCCTATGGGGAGGTTAGTGGGGGAGTGCGGCACGCGCCCACTCCTGCCAGCTGCTGCCCCCTCCAATGCGACCTAGGCCGTGCTGGGCCCCACCGCGAGGAGACGGTCCCCTGGCTGCACGGTAGAGCTTGGGGCCAGCGTGGGCAGCTCTCTGCCTACTGCCCCAGGGCTCGGCCGAGCTACGCTGGTCTCATGCCCCTTGGTTGGTAGCCTGTGCGTGGGGCGTTCGGCCTGAGCCAGGGCTGCAGGGCAGAGGAGTCGCTGCCCCCGGGTGTAAATAACGGCTCTGCACGCCACTCATCTTAAGGATAATCGCGGTAAGTGCTCCTTAAAGCCCACGGTTTGGGGCGGTCGTTGACAAGTAGATTACGTTCCCTGTCCCTAAAGTGTGCGCCCCTCGCTGCTGGGCTTCACTCACTCTGGTTTATTGAGAGACCCATCCTGAATGGTGCAATTAACAGGAGTGCCTCTCCTTCTTTCCCTCCCTCTCCTGCCTGCTTCGATTCTTTCTCTCCCTCTGCTTGTCTCTCTGCAGCACTTGGAGATGGGGCTCACACCTGCTGCGCAGCACACTTGCTCTCAGTGGCTATGTCCACACTTGCACTTTTAAGTCGACTTTAAGTAAGTCGACTTAGTGTGTCTACACTTAAAATTAAAGTCGACTTAAAGGGGAACTTACAAAGTCAACTAGAGCGTCCACACTTTAAAAAGTCGAATTAAGCCTTAGGTCGAGTAAAAGGTGGTTTAATAAAGTCGACTTAATTTTCCTTAAGTCGACTTAAGCAAAGTGCAGTGTAGACGCAGGGCACATTAAGTCGACTTAAGCCAAGCTTAAATCGACTTAATTTACCAGTGTAGACGCAGCCAGTGTGTGCTGTTGCTCACTGCTGCTTCCAGCCAGCGCCAGCGTCTTGCACTCAGACTGAGCGTTGATGCTACTGACTTGGCTCTCAGTCACACCCCTAGGCTTATCTCTGCTGGCTCCTGTCCCCTGGCAAGGCTGGGGGGCTTCTCCACTGCCTGGTAGCCCCATGTGGAGAGAACCTGGGTAGCAGTAGGAAGGCACCTGCTTCTCCTGTGGGTTTAACAGTTCTTCAAAGCCCACCCCGCCCGTCTGTGTTCAGACAAGTGTTTCCCGGCTTTGGCAGGCCAGCTAGAAACGTGTGTGCTGTGACCAGCTGAGATTTACTGGAGGAAGGCTGTGTCTCTGTCCCTTGAAATGCCTCTGGTTTGTTGTGTTCAGCTGGAGCCTGACTGGTTCGTTCGGCGTGTGTGTATAAAGCTTCCTATTGGAACACACTGAGGGCTCCTAAGCAGCTTAGCCTGTGAAGTTGCCATACAATTACTCTGTTCCTGCAGGCCCCCCGAGCGTGGCGAATGGCTTTCTGTGCGGGCCGGTTAATTCTCCATGGCTGTCGTGTGCCTCCTGTGTGGTACCTGGCAGATCTGTGTAGTCTCGACAGCTGCAGCTGGGGCGCCGCACATGGGCACGGTTTGTTTCCATGGCATGGCATTTCAGGGGAGGGGAGGGGAGGTGTGTTTTGTGTCTGCACTCAGCCGGCTGCTTAGGAAATGTAGATGGCAGTTCCAGGCGGTTGAAAATACATAAATGCAGGGGTTTATGTAAAAGAATGCAGATCAGCTTGTCTGGTATTTAGCCAGAGCTCTGGCCCCTGGCCTGGGGGAGGCTGGCAGCATGTGTGTGGGAGTGCAGTCTGATTGCGTCGCATTGCTGTTGATGAGGGAAGCGATTGGTGCTGATTCCATTTTTCTTTCTTCTGTCCCATCTCAGCAGTATACCTTAGTTATTGCTCTCTGGTGCTCAGCTGACGGCCTGGCTCGCTGGGCAAAACTTCACGACAATGTTTGTTCATTTGCCTGGCAAAGTTGAGAGATCTTCCTTGCAATGGTTCCTGTTAGAACTTGTCGGCATTCACTGCTGTACTGGCATGGGACGTGTCCAGAATGGGCGTGTTTTATTGATGGGTGTAGCCCACCTCTGTCTCTTTTGCCAGGAGTGTAAGGTAAACCTCATGCTTCGGGGTTTAAGGCTCTCTATTAGGGATTGGGTGGAGACCTTCCTGGAGAGTGGATATACTGCCTTTCTCTACTGCAGGGTGTCTTGCCCCAGTGATTCCCAGCCTTTTCAGAGTGAGAGGCCTGCCAGTTAACACACGCACCCCACTTGCCTCACCCCTCACCAGCCATAGCACACATAGCCCCTATAGACACACAGACTGATGGTAACAAAACTAATGATAGATTCTTCATTAACGATCTGGATGATGAGATAGACTGCGTGCTTAGTAAGTTTGCGGCTGACTCCAAGTTGGGGGGAATGGTAGATACTCAGGAGGGCAGGGACAGGATCCAGAGAGACTTGGACAAATTGGAACACTGGGCCGAAAGAAACCTCATGAGGTTCAACAAAGACAAGTGCAAAGTCCTGCACTTAGGACGGAAAAATCCCATGTACTGCTACAGGCTGGGGACCGATCGGCTAAGTAGCAGCGCTGTAGAAAAGGACCTGGGGGTTATGGTGGACGGGAAGATGAATATGAGCCAACAGTGTGCCCTTGTTGCCAAAAAGGCCAATGGCATATTAGGCTGCATCAGTAGGAGTATTGCCAGCAGATCGAGGGATGTGATAATTCCCCTCTATTCGACACTGGTCAGGCCGCATCTGGAGTACTGTGTCCAGTTTTGGGCTCCCCACTACAGAAAGGATGTGGACAAATTAGAAAGAGTCCAGCGGAGGGCAACAAAAATGATTAGGGGGTTGGGGCACATGACTTATGAGGAGAGACTGAAGGAATTAGGCTTATTTAGTCTGCAGAAGAGAAGACTGAGGGGAGATTTGATAGCAACCTTCAACTACTTGAAGGGGTGCTCCAAAGAGGAGGGAGCTAGGCTGTTCTCGAGGGTAACAGAGGACAGAAGAAGGAGCAATGGTTTCAAATTACAGCTGGGGAGGTCAAGGCTGGATATTAGGAAAAACTTTCTCACTAGGAGGGTGGTGAAGCATTGGAATGGGTTATCTAGGGAGGTGGTAGAATCTCCGTCTTTGGAGATTTTTAAGGCCCGGTTAGACAAAACCCTGGCTGGGGTGATTTAGTGGGAGTGGTCCTGCTTTTTAGCAGGGGTTGGACTAGATGACCTCGTGAGGTCTCTTCCAGCCCTAAGATTCTGTGATTTTTACCTGAGTAAGAAACAGCCTTCTCTGGTGCAGCCGCCACCACTGCATGCCCCGTGTGGCCCACCTCTTCCCATCCCTCATGGACTGAAGGTAATGGAGGCAGTGGGTGCTGGCAGGCTGGCTGTGGCCGCTCCAGATCCATGCCGGTACGGAGGTGCCCGGCCAGCAGAAGACTAGGAGGAGCTGGCGCAGAGCTGCTCCCTGGCGGGCTGCTACTCCTCCTTTTATCAGCGCAGGGCTCGGAGGGTTAAATGCCATCAGTGTTACTGAAGCCTCACACTTATTACTGAGGGCCCCTAATCTTTGGCACCCACTAAGAGGATCACAGCCCCAGTTTGGGAACTGTTGTCTCATCCCTTCCCTTGAAATATCTAGTGTCGGCAATTGGAAGCAGGAAATGGGATTAGATGGATTTCAGGCTGGGGCCACCTGCTAGTTCTTTATCTCTGCAGGTTTCAGACTTCGCCTTCCAAGCCTGAGTTCCCAGTTGCCCTTGTGTGTGCAGGAGCTAACCCTAATGGCACCGTTAGCAATGTGCAGTCGGACACCATGGAGTGGGCATGAGCTGAGGATGAGGTTTGAATTCAGCTGCTTTTGTTAGGCTCTGTAAGGCGGGCGGTGCTCGGGTTTTAAAATCTAGAAAAGCCACTTCAGCTGCATGGCCCAGATGCGTGCACTTCTTCCTCACTTTCGCAATGGTAGAGTTCCCTTCAGGGAGAGGCCAAACATGGGCAATTCAGCCGGAATAGTAATTGCTTCAGAAACTGGATTGTGATAAAGAAGCAGGTTAAATGGAAATGACTTAGTAGTTACAATTCCCGTGGTCTCTGCCTGCAAGCACCGTAATTTCTCATCAGCGTTACCGGAGCCGACCGTTTGGAGATTGCCAGCGACTCTGTGCCTGTATTTCAGCGATCCCTCCCAAGAAACCAGTAGTGCTATGTTTTGAGTGCTGCAGCCTGCCGTCTGGCTGTCTCCTCATCTCTGCATGTGGCAGGAGATCCAGGCAGAGGAATGGCTGTGACCCGTGGAGAGTGCAAACCTGTCATCCCGCGTGAGAGCGAGTAAAGGCTCCTGCGCCGTTTCTTCCAGGCAGCGTGGAGGCAGTCACGGGAAGATAGGTTTAAAAACTGGTGCAGGCTCCGACTGTGTCGGTTCCTTGAGGGATTAGGCACAGTCACATGGTGACAATCTTCCCACAGTCTGTTGGTCTCCATTGATTCGAGCTCCCGATCCCAAAACCAAGGGAGAGCTCTCCCTTTCACCGTAACAACTCCTGGCACTGAGAAACAGTGCCATGTCGTCAGAAGAAACTGCCCCGCCGTCATGGCACTATCCACATGCGCCGTCTCTCTTGCATTGCCCTGTGGGGTGGGTTATTCCTACTGCAGAGCAATGGAAATTATACCGAAGACACTGTCTTCCTTTATCAAGGTGGTCTTGCAGGTTGTGATGTGGCCTGGAAAAGCAAGTTTTTCCTGCTCGGTTGACATTTGATTTCCATCAGAGAGTTACGTTGGCCTAGTTTGTGCTGCTCTAGCTAAGTTTGTGTCTGAATCTGGTGTAAATCCCTTGCTTCGGGGTTTTACTCTTCCATTAAGTATTTGCCTGCTGCTGAAATTGGCAGAGCTCATGTTACCACATTTCTGGAAATCAGTTTGGCCAGTTTTTGAATTGTGTGAGGGAAAAATCTTGCTCTAAACTTTGTAGTCCATCAAATGCCTTTTTCCAGAAAGAGCCGTGGTCAGTGGTTTGTGGAATGCTGATGGGTTGTGGAGTTCAGGGAAACCAGATTTAAACAGGCGAAATGTTAGCGTTTGAAACCTGCTTTGCATTGTTGCGTTTCAGGTGGCTTGTAAGAGTTCAGCCAGTGGAGTCTGTCACGTGCAGATGGCGCAGTGACAAGCCTGTCAGATGGACCCATGCAGGTGCACCGTTCTGGTCTGTTGGGCCTGCGTGAGCGACATTCGTTCCAAAAGGAAATGCAATGTGAAAAATCGTTAATACCCAGCAGCTGAAGTGAGGGAATTCCAACCCTTTCCATGTCATCCCTAGATGGGACCTGCAAGTGGCTTTAGCTTTGGATTGATGTTTAAAGGCCAGAAAGAATGTGCAGAGTACTCCAGAACGGAGGTCAAGTCCCTTTTCCCGGTCGGGTTCCATCAAAGCTGCAGCTCATTGGCCACATGACCCCTGGCCTTGCCGGGGAGGCTGCTGGGCCTTGGTGGGTTGTCCGGGTGTGCAGAGCGCTCTTGCCCTTGGGTGAGGCTGAGTGATTATGGAGAGCGTGTGCTTACTCCAGGATCCACTCTCCGGTACTGGAAACTTGACAGACCTGTCCCCGTGGCCTGACGTCCTCAACACAGTGCAGGCTGGCAGTCTCTGGCTCTGCCCGACTCAGGCCGAGGGACTGGTGCTGGGCCAGGTGCTGTGTGGACATGGCTGAGTCTCTCCAGGCACCATGGAGACATGAGGATGGTGTAAATGTCAAGAGAAAAATTGCCTCCTGCTGGTGACTCAGCCCCGTGAGCCGAGAATCAGTTTGATCGGCAGAACGTTCCGTTTTGTGTTGTTCGCCTGTCCCACCCCAACATTCCAGCAGTCGAGTTTGGGCGAGATGGGGCTCCAAGTGGCGTGGGAGCAGGCAAACAGGTCTGAGACCTGCCCTCAGCTAGTGCGGGGCGTGGAGAGCTCAGTGCTTGCCTGGAGTCTCAGGTTTCCGTAACAAACAGTTGCTGGGTTTGCCCTTTGCTTGGCGCCTACCCCTAGAACGCAAAGAGAACAGCAGTCATTTCGGGGAGGGTGGTATGCACTCCTTGGCCGGTGCTGGCGCACAGATGCGGGCCATGTTAATGGGCCTGGGTACCATGAAATTGGGCTGAGGCTCCTCTGTGTGCGCACAGCAAGCCTGGGCGGTCCTTGCCAGAGGAGTGCCAGCTCCCTTGGCCTCAGGGTTTGCCGGGTCCTTTGTCAGCTCTAAGGCTACAGCTGACTGCGTCCTGCTGGCTCTGGAGGCCCCTGCAGCCGTGTCTTGCTGATGCCGTCTGTTACCTTTAAAGTTCCTCGTTCTCATGGCCTGACATTTTCTTTCAGGAGCTTTGAGTAGTCAGACGTCTCCCAGGAGCAACCAAGATGTTTGAGAAAAGGATGACTGGCTTTGGCAAGAAGCTGATCCGCCGCAGAATCATGGATCTCAGCATGGAAGACACCCGGCTGGCCCGCTGTCTCTCCACCCTGGACCTTATTGCCCTGGGGGTTGGGAGCACGCTGGGGGCAGGCGTGTACGTGCTGGCTGGAGAAGTAGCCAAGGAAAAGGCTGGCCCTTCCATTGTTCTCTGTTTCCTTGTTGCTGCGCTCTCCTCTGTGCTGGCTGGCCTTTGCTATGCAGAATTTGGGGCCCGGGTTCCCAAAACTGGGTCTGCCTATCTCTACAGTTACGTCACAGTGGGCGAGATCTGGGCCTTCACGACTGGCTGGAACCTAATCCTGTCCTATGTGATAGGTACGTGAAAGGCAGCCGCGCTGCAGCTGGCGGAAGAAAGCAGCCTGGCTCTGAACACGCCAGCGGGGAGTGCAGGGTGGAGAACGTCCTGAGTCGGTATCGCCGCTAGCATGGAGGGGCTGGCTGAGCCCGCCCAGAGACGGGTTCTCGGAGGCCGTGGCTGTGCCTGCTGGAGATCTGGAGCAGCACAATGCCAGGGAACAGCGTTCAGATTGCCCTGCCAGGCCAGCAGGTGCTGGCAGACCCTCTCTGGTGCCTCCAGGCTCAGCGGTGCTCGGGATTGCCGGGCTCAAAGGCCTAGTGCAGCGAGATCATGTGGTGGGGATGGGGGTCCATGGGCCCATGGAGATGGTGCTAGAGGCTCTAGTGAGAAAGGTTTGTGTCCTCCCCAGAGCGCGCCAGGAGAGTAGGGCCCCGGGGCTGAGGCGTGTCCCGCTCTGCCACGTGCATGGGAGGAGATGGGGAGCGGAGGCTTTTCTGGTTAACATGCTGTGTTTTTGTTGGTTGCTAGGGACGGCGAGCGTTGCCCGAGCCTGGAGCTCTGCCTTTGACAACATCATTGGCAACCACATCTCCACCTTCTTCCGGAACAGCACCTCCCTGCACGTGCCCATGGTGCTCGCCGAGTACCCAGATTTCTTCGCTCTGCTCCTGGTCCTTCTGCTCACAGGTGAGGGGTGCCAGAGCTCTGACGATGTAAGAGCTTCGTAGCGTGGGGGATGAGTTTGGGGAGGGCCTGGCTGGCATGCCTCTTCCACCCCTTTTGTTTTCCTTCCCCAGGTTTGCTGGCATTTGGCGTGAGCGAATCGGCCTTGGTGAATAAAATCTTCACTGCAGTGAACCTGCTGGTTCTCTGCTTTGTCATCATCTCTGGCTTTGTGAAGGGGAACATCAGGAACTGGCAGCTGTCAGAAGAAGACTATCTCAACCACTCAGCTGTGGCCACCAGCCATGACATCAGGTAGGGAAAGCTCTCCCCGCCAAGCCTGCCCAGGGAGCTGTGCTGACTGCCCACACTGGCTGCTGCGGGCATTGTCCTCACTAGCGGGCCAAGGGCTCTGCCCTGCCCTGCCCCTGTTCCGTTCCAGCAGTGCACTGTCTGCTTTGCCTGCGTCGCAGGCTGTTAGGCTGTGTCTTGAGGGCTCCTGTAGACACCTGCTTCCATGGCATGGCTGTGGAGTCTGAAACCTGCTCCTCAGATCTGTCTCCAGCAGGCACACGAGGTAGATGTTAATTGAGATTCCTCCCAAAGAGTGAGCAGTCGCTTTCCTCTTTCAGCATTGGTGAACTGCGTTCCGGGGGGTTCGTTCCTTTCGGATTTCAAGGGATCCTCTCTGGTGCTGCAACGTGCTTCTATGCCTTCGTGGGCTTTGACTGCATTGCAACAACAGGTAAAGCAGCTGCTCAGGCCTGGTGGGTAGAGGGGAAGTGGTAGATGTGGTGTATCTAGACTTCAGTAAGACTTTTGTTACAGTCTTGCATCACCTTCTCATTAACAAACGAGGGAAGTACAATCTGGATGGAGCTACTATCAGATGGGTCAAAACTGGTTAGATAACTGCTCCCAGAGAACAGTTATTAGCAGTTCACAGTCATGCTGGAAAGGCATAACGCGTGAGGTGCCGCAGGGATCGGTTCTGGGTCCGGTTCTGTTCGATATTTTCATCAATGATTTAGATAATGGCAGAGAGAGCACACTTATAAAGTTTGCGGATGATACAACGCTGGAAGGAGTTGCAAGTGCTGTGGAGGATAGGATCACAATTCAAAATGATTTGGACAAACTACCTCAGACCATTTCACCAAACAGGATGAAATTCAATAAAGACAAGTGCAAAGGACTCCACTTAGGAAAGAGCAATCCATGGCACACGTACAAAATGGGCAATGACTGCCTAGGAAGGAGAACTGCAGAAAGGGATCTGGGTGTCATAGTGGACCACAAGCTAAATACGAGTCGGCAGTGTAATGCTGTTGCAGAAAAAGCCAACACCATTGTGGGATGTATTAACAGGAGTATTGTAAGACAGACACGAGAAGTAATTCTTCCACTCTACTCCGCCCTGATTAGACCTCAACTGGAGTATTGTGTCCAGTTCTGGGCACCTCATTTCAGAAAAGATGTGGAGAAACTGGAGAAAGTCCAGAGAAGAGCAATTTGAATGATTAAAGGTCTGGAACACTTGACTTATCAGGGAAGATTGAAGGAGCTGGGTTTGTTTAGTCTGGAAAAGAGAAGACTGAGAGGGGACATAACAGTTTTCATGTACCTAAAAGGAGGAGGGAGAAAAATTATTCTCCTTAACTGCTGATAGGACAAGAAGCAATGGGCATAAATGACAGCAAGGGAGGTGTAGGTTGGACATTAGGAAAGAAATTCCCACCTGTCAGGATGATTAACCACTGGAGTAAGTTGCCTTGGAAGGTTGTGGAATCTCCATCTTTGGAGGTTTTTAAGAGCAGGTCAGACAAACACCTGTCAGGGAGGGTTTAAGAGGGGACATGGTCCTGCCATGATTGCAGGGGACTGGACTCCATGACCTCTCATCCTCCCTTCCAGTTTCTCTGATTCTAGAGGCGTGGGAGCCATGTGCAGACTCCGGCAGACACAGGTGACATAGGGAAGGTTCTCCAGGTGCCTGCACTTTAGAAATAAAGCTCATCTTCCACAGAAGTTGGCTTCCCCTGGCTCACAGGGGGTTCTCCACTCGTCTGTGGCAGAGCGATTCCAGATGCCCTTTATCGGATCCCATTCCAGAGGCACAGTGCTTGCAGGTGTGCAGGGAAGAAGGATGTTCGTGGGCCAGGTCTCTCATCTCTGCTCTTCTTTCCAGGGGAGGAGGCCAGGAATCCGCAGCGTTCTATACCCATTGGCATCATCGTCTCTCTCCTGATTTGCTTTGTGGCCTATTTTGGCGTCTCTGCTGCCCTGACTCTCATGGTGCCCTACTACTTGCTGAACAAGGACAGTCCCCTGCCGGAGGCCTTCAAAGATGTAGGCTGGGAGCCTGCCCGCTACGTCGTCGCCGTTGGATCTCTCTGTGCACTCTCAACCAGGTAAGGAACTCAGGACTGAGTCCAGCACCCTGCTCCTGTCACAGCTTCCCTGAATCCTGTTCTGGCTCCGGGAATGATGGAGATGGGGTCTGGCTCCTGGGAACTAACTGAGGGAGGCTGGACGGGACCAGTTGTAGCTTTTGCACCAGCATCGGCAAAATCAGGAAACTTGCTGCTCCATTAGTGTCTGAGCAGGAGAAGCAAATCCTTCCCCAGCCTCCGACAGAGCAGCCTTCCCGCCCAGACAGCTCTCCCCTGTGCCTCATTCCCTGCTGCACAGCCAAGCAGGCGCTACGCGCCTTGGGATTTCCTGAGCCCAAACAGCTCCTGATCTGGGAAGAGCCTGGTGACGGGCAGCAGGTGTCAGGCCCCTGAGGCCTGGCCTCCATGTGCGACCTGCGCTGGCTGAGCGACGCTGGGTCGACAGTGATGTGCTCGTTGTACTTCGAGGGCCAGGGGTCTATTTGGGCTTCATTCACTGAGGAAATAGGAGAGCCCAGAACCAGCCCCCGACTCACACTTGGTTACCTGCAGACTGGGGATGACCCTTCCTGGAGGTGCCGTCAGCAGAGCACCCAGCGTGTTTCTCCGCTGCTGCGACGCCAGCACTGATCGGCTTGCAATGTAGCAGCCTCATCGAAGGGGCCGGACAGGGGAGGGGGTAGAACCAGCACCGAGGCGGGTGGGGGGGGGCAACTCTGCGAGTTTGGTTCTGAGAGGCCTCGGGGGCCGGCAGGGGGCCTGGATTGAGGTGGTGAATACTGACCCTTGGTGTCCTTCCCCACTGCAGTTTGTTGGGGTCCATGTTCCCCATGCCCCGCGTGATCTATGCCATGGCGGAGGACGGGCTGCTGTTCAAGTTCCTCTCCCGAGTGCACACGCGGACGAAGACCCCCTTGGTAGCCACAGTTGTCTCGGGCATCGTTGCTGGTAAGCGGCCGCGATCTTCTCTCTCGTGCGTGCGTTGCCCTTTGCGCTGCAAGTGCGCCTGCTGCTGGCGCTCACGCACTACCTGTTCTTGCAGCCCTGATGGCCCTGGTCTTTGAGCTGAAGGATCTGGTGGACCTCATGTCGATCGGCACGCTGCTGGCGTACTCCCTGGTGTCCGTCTGTGTGCTCATTCTCAGGTGGGTGTCTGCCTCACGAGCTGTCCCTGCTGCGTCCGCTTTGCCCAGCAGTGTGCTGCAGAGCGTGCTGTACAGGTGGAGCCCCCCGTTTCCTCTGGCTGGGAGAACCAGCAGCTCTGGTCACTGGGGGACGTGGCAGTAACCTGCTGAGGCGGGCCTAGGTGTGGAAGCTGTCCTTCCTTTCCCTGGACGTTCAGCGCTTGTTTGGGCTCCAGAGATTTTGTGCTCTGGAGGCTCTAAAAGGAAGGCAGGACCTTAGGCTGACATCACCGGCCACGAGTGCCCCTGTGGTTCACAGCCTCCCTGCGCTGTAGCTCTCGACCCTTCCCTGCAGACACTAGCGGAGGACGTGGGGTGGACTCGAGTGGGTGCTCGAACGGTCGCGGGGCTGGCAGGCCAGCAGCCATCCCAATGGGCTGTAATGGGAACTCCCAGCAGCAGCATTCAAACTCTGGGTGGCCTGGACACAGGGAGCTGGTGGCATTAGGCCAGCTGGTGCCAGCTGGCAGCAGAATTGGCCCCAGCCCGCACTGCGGAAGGTTTGGCCTTGGCTGCTCTCCATATCGAATGCCCTGTGGGCAGCTGTGGCCAGCCACGGAGCTGTGATTGACTTGGGTTTTGGTTCAGGTACCAGCCAGGTCAGCTGAGCTCCCCAAAGGGCCTGGAGATGGTGGAACTGAATGGCCGCGAGGAGGAGAAAGCAATCATGAGCCCCTCCCACACTTCACCGGAGGGGACGTTCATCTGGGGGAGCCTCATCAACCCCCCCAGCAAAACTCCAACTAGCTCGTCAGGGCAGATTGTCTACATCGCCACCTCGCTCCTCGGTGAGTGCACAGGAGGGGGGGGCTGGGCTGCCCTTGTCCCCCGGGACGGGCAGGGGCACAGGAAGGTCGATGCTTGAGTGGCCAGTGATTTAATTGGGCCGTCAGTAGAATAAGGTGTGTGCAGAGGCAGGAAATGGGAGGGTTGCTGCCAAAGCTATCAAGGAGCAGTGTCCCCTCTGGACACGATGTGATTGGTGGCCTGCCGGGATCGCAGGCTGGGTGTGTGCCCCCTGCGGGCCTTGGGGCAGCCTGCCTGGTGTGCTGATCGAATTGGCTGTGTCTTGGCGAATCTGACACGAAAGTTCCCGGGCAGAGCTGCTCTCCGGGGCCGTCACCACAGCACTAGGTGTGTCTGTGTTAGGCTGGGACTGCTTGGCGTGTCCTCCCTGGAGAGCACGCGTGGAGGATTGGCGAGCTGAAAACCCTGGCAGGTCTCCTGGCCTCCAGGCAGCAAGCGGATCAAGTAGCTAATGGGAAGCACTAAATGTTCAGTGGCCCCTAAGTTGGGGGGTGTCACTAACTCCATTGCTGGACTGGGGAAGCCAACTCTCCATGTGGCCGTCTAGCCAGGGTCCTCTCCAGGGTCAAAGTGGCCCAAATATCTGACTCCCTCTCCCCAGCCCTGAGAAGGGGAGCTGGGAATAATGACCTTCATCAACGTTCGCAAGTGATAAATATGGCCCTGGGGCTTTTTAGGGTGTGCGGGACCTGGATCCAGCTCTGTGGAGCTGAGCTGGGGAAGAGGCCAGTGTCTTTGTGCCGGCAGGCTAGAGAAGGGAGGCTGTTCGGATAATGGGCACTGCACCACACACTGGTGCCAGCTGACTGGGTGGGTGTCGATCTGCCCGGACAGCACAACACTGTCTCCTCTTCCATACAGCTCTGCTGGTCACCATCCTGTGCCTGATCCTGGCCCAGACGATGGATTCCCTGCTGGCGGGCAGTGTATTGTGGATCACCGTCTGCGTGCTCCTCCTTGGGATGATTCTGCTCAGCACCATCGTTGTCTGGAGGCAGCCGCAGAGTGACACCCGACTGACTTTCAAAGTAAGAGTAACAGCCTTGAGCTCTTCCCCTCCCCGCGGCATTTTCATCGCTCCAGCTTCCATGGCAACCTCGGCTGGAGCAGAGTGAATCGCTGCAGACAGCTTGTCGGTGTTAGCCTGCCAGGCCTTCCAGCCAGGGCTGCCGGGGGTGCTGGCAGATAATTGGAGTCAGCAGATCTGTGACGGAGCAACCTCTTGGCTGGGAGCCCCGGCCCCAATTCTGGCGGGGGGGGGGGGGGGGGGGGGGGTTCTCACCCCGTAGCCTGCTGTGTCCCTCTCTGTGCCAGTGGTTCAACCTGTCTCGTCTCACAGGTGCCTTTCCTGCCGCTGCTTCCGCTCTTCAGCGTCTTCGTTAATGTCTACCTCATGATGCAGCTGGATGCTGGGACCTGGGCCCGCTTTGGCGTCTGGATGCTCATAGGTAAGTGAGGGGCCGCTCCTGACTTCATGTCCTGACACAGACAGGGACTCGCTGTGCACCTCCCTGCCTGTGAAAAGCCCCGTGAGAAAGGTGGGCCGTACATGGCCGTGAGCTTGTGCCTGGCGAGCAGCTCTGGATCCCTGGGGAGGCTGATCCAGATGTGGTCTCACTAGCTCTGTTCCACCCTGATCTCCCCCTGTGGAGAAGTCTTGGGGCAGCAGTGACCTGGCACTGAGTGATGGGGAGAGCTGAGTCCTCTGCAGACAACAGCTGGAGAAGGATGGCGTTAATCTGCCCCTGAGGGGCGCCTTTTGTCTCAGGCCCCCTAAGTGGGTTTGAGCCCTTCCGGCAGACCAGCTGTGCGCTAGAATGGGCTGATTCTCCCTAGGGAAGGGGGAGGCAGTGCTCAGGGGGAAGCTAGAGGCCTGGTGGTCTGTCTGGGCGGGAGGGAGGGTGTGCCAGGGCCTCTTGGCCGGTTCCTGCAGCTCTTGGGCTGCTCGGGCTGTGATTCCAGTGCTGCAATTCTCTTGCAGGATTTGCCATCTATTTTGGCTATGGCATTCGGAACAGTATCGAGGGGAAGAGTGAAAAGAAATCCCGTTGCCCGGAGAGCAAATCTCTGCACTGCCCCGGGGTGGACCTCAGCCCTGATGCTGCTGCAGTGTGAGAGGGAGGAGGCTGAGCTGTCTCACCACATCCTGGACTCCTGGAAGCCCCTCGTCCTCCCAGCCCCTCCTCCCTGGAGCAGACCGAGTCTGACGAGGGCTCCGCAGCCCCACGGGCTCAGAGAACCTGAGGTCATGTGGCAAAGCCCAGTTGGGGTGTCTCTGTTTACGCGGATGACCTGGATGCTGAAATCCCAAAAGAACCTGAAGACAGGGCCAGGGCCAGTCCTTTGCCAACCTCCCCTCTCCTCAATGGGTGGCATTGCCCTTCCCCTTCTGTCTTTGAGCTGCTTTCTCCCCCTGTGTAAATAGTGTGGCTATATTTATTCTGTCCAGCCATGGGGCTGGGGCTGCCTTTCTCTTCTGTCTGTGTAAACAGCCCGTGTTAACTCAGTCTTTGTAGAGGATAGTTTTTACTTGTCAGCTTTTGTACTATTAAACTCCAGGTTTGTTTTTTAAAACCTCTGGTGCCTTTGGGGGCTGGCTTTTCACACCTGGTTGGCTCCCAATTAAAGGGTGGCTCTGCAGGAAGGTGCACACAGCTCTTTCCCAGCATCTTTCTGGGGAGGATGTTGGCGTGAGGGTGACAGAGCCTGGTTCATTGCTCACATAAGCTGGCCTCCTTGTTCTCAAGGCACATGTTTGGCCATCTCCTCGTCAGTGGCTCCTGCAGATCTCCCTGGGCAGTGGTGTGCTCTGGGGCTCAGGCCTTGTCACCACCAGGAAGGGTTTGTGAGCTTAGCTGCCCGCATGCCCTCCGAGCGCTGTTGGCTGCGTAGGCCAGCAGGACTACAACGTTTCTTGTCTATGATTGCATCTGGGCGAAGGCTTTGGCGGTGTCGCAGATCTGTTCTGGGTGTGGGTTTCTCACGCCTCCCAGGTACTTCAGTGCTTCAAAACGTACGTGGAGACCACAGGCCTCTCTGAACGGTGACTTGTACGGTCATGGGCCGGACCCTGCTGGGCAAGGCACTTACTGAGCAGCTGGTGTGGAAGGGCAGCCCTCCCAGCCTCCCTCGTCTGCCCCAGAACCGCACCCAGCACTCCCTGGCAGCGTCTGTCGGAAGCGGTGCGATGGTGGCTGGCTGTAAGGGAGGTGCTCCGTAACCCAGCCGGCCTGTGTAAAAGGGCCCACCATCACCCTGCAGGGCAGAGGAGGTGGAGACTCTTGGGCCCCACGGGCTCCATACTTGGACAACTCTCTAAGCCAGGCAGGCCCCGTGGCTCCAGCCAGCACATTCGTCCTTAGACCAGTGGCCAGCTGCCAGCTGTTGCACCGAGCACTTGTCAGCTGCAGATCTCAGCAGAGGGAGACGAGGGCATGGCCCTGGGAGCCATGTGACCTGGATTCCCATTCCTGACCATCGCAGATCTGGGGCAAATCTCTCTGCTCTTGTGCCTGCTTCCCTGCGGCTCTGATGAAGCTGATCCTGTGTGTGCGTGAAGCCGATGCTGTGTGAGCCCGAAAGCCCTGGGGTAGGGTAGGGAAAGAGCATTCCTGTGTTCCAGGTGGGGGAATTCAGGCACCTGAGGCTGTCAGAGCCTAGCTGGGGGGAGCAAGGCATTGCTTGGACAGACGGCCTGACTGGAGGGGCCAATGCTTAAACTCACAAGTCAAGAGCAGAGCTGGGATTCCCACGCCTGATGCCACGCTCCTTCCCAGCTGCACTGGAGACTGGACACTGGAGGAGCGCCTATCGAGGAGCACGTCTCTGGGCTGTCTAGCTCACACCATCACCAGCTATGGGCACTGCTCCTCGTCGGTGTGGGATGGTAGTGATGGGAGGTGCCCAGGCAGGTGACAGTGCTTTGGGGTCAGGGGTGGTGGAAGTTGCACATTGTGTATTCAGTGTCTGCCTTCCCCTTGTGTGGGGGAGGAGCCAGCAGCCCTGGCTCCTTCCTTTGGGGGTGGGAAAACGTGGCTGAGCGTGGTAGAAACTCCCAGGGCCTGGCACACCCAGAAGAGCGGTGGACCCTGAGGGGACTGGGCTGGTCATGCTGTGCCCAAGAGTTCCTGCTGGCAGGTGTAACCGTGACTGGAACCAGTACTGGGCCCTGGGGCTGCCTCAGTTTCCCCACCTCAGACCACCCTGTCACGGTGCAAGCCGTTCATTAATATGCAGCTCAGAGCCACCTGAAATCCTTCCCCATCTCCACTGCTGCATCAGCCCCTGGCGTGGCTCCACAGATCTTTCCCACCCCCAGCTCCTCCTGCCGTTTTGCTGAGGCTTCTGCTCTCGGTAGGTCATGCATTGGACGGGCATGGAGAGCCCAGCCCCACCCATCAGGGCTTCACACCTCAGCTCTTCAGTGGCCTCTGGGCAGGGGGGCCCTGCCAGGCCCTTTCCGTACAGACTTAGATCCTGTTGCTCTTGCTTGTAGGCAGCGCTGCCTCTAGCTTCCCATTGATAGCTGGTCACATGAGTCCCCTGCAGGCCCAAACTGCTGGGGGGGGAACTGGCCTGAGGCTATGTACACACGATCACTTTATTGCACGGTAAGGTTCTTTACCACACAATAAAGCCAGTAGCGTACACACGATCAATGTCCCTGTTGCGCAGCAACACCCTCTTGCCGCGCAACAGTTAAACCACTCAAAACGAGAGTGGTGGCATTATCGCGGAACAGCTGTTCCGCGGTAATGCTCGTGTGTACTCATTTTGCGCAACAGACAGCCTCCGGAAATGTCCCAGAGTGCCAATGGCGGCCACTCTGGGACATTGGAGCTGTCAAATGTGTCAATTTCACTGCTCTAGCTGAGCAGTGAAATTGAGTATTATGGGAGCTGCCCAGTTTGGCAGCTCCCCTGGACTGTGCTAGGGGGCTGGCCCGAACCGGCTGCCCATGCTGGTTCAAGCCAGCCCCCAGCTTAGCCCCGGGGCTTCGGGTCCGGCGCTTAAGCGCCGCAGCGGCTGCTGACACCCGAACCAGCTCGGGGTTCTGAGCTGGGGGGCTGGCTCGAACCCTCGCCGGTTTGGGCCAGCCCCCAGCTCAGCCTCAGGGCTTCGGATGACAGCAGGGGCTGGCAACGCAGCTCCCCCTGCCACCGGAAGCCCTGCAGCTGGGCTAGGGGGCTGGCTGTGGGACAGGTGCCCACCATGCACTGCTCTTCTTTCGCAAAGGAGCATTCACACGGAGAACTCTCCTTTGCGAAAGAAGCAGCACGTGTGTACACGAGAAAGCGCTATATTTATAGTGCTTTCCTTGTCCCGCAATAACTTATTGGGGGACAAGTTTCTCATGTGTACATAGCCTGAGTTCCTTGAAGGGCCAGCTCACCCGCAGGAGTGTCGCTTAAATCCTAGTCCTGGCAGGGTTCTCATTCCTCATCTCCAGGGGGCTGGGATCCCAGGGCTCAGCGCCTGCCAGCTCATGGGCCCCGCTGCCTTACGCAGTATGTGCCATCCCGTCCTGGAGCAGCCTAACCCCTGCAGCGTGGTGGCCATCTGCTGTCTCTGGAGGGAGACCTCTGGGCGGGCCAGTGAGCTGCCCAGACGCTATCTGATCTGTAAATGAGTTCACTGCCCACACGTGCCTTGACCACGTTGTGTCCCTAGAGAGCAGGGCCTCTCTTGGTCTGTGTGCAGGCGGTAAATCCGCAGGCCCTGTCCACGTCTGCAGGGGCGTTTGGGTGTGAGCTGGGTGGGGGAGCAATGCACGGCTGAAATGGGCCCGGTTAAGAAAGCAGTGATGGCTTTAGCTCAGGGCAAGGCAGGCAGTCGGCTGTGTGTGCTGGGCCTGTCCTTCACCCTGAGCTCACCTCAGGCCAAGGAAGAACGCTTTTCCTGCCCAATAAGCAGGTACCCATTTGAAGACTGCCAACTTCTCGTTCAGCTCTGCGGGGAGCTGTGGTTTCCTTCTCTGCAAACAGCAGCAGGGTTCTGGCAGTGTCAGCAGGAAGAGAGAAATCTCTCTCCCGCAGTATCTTCAGTATCTTTATTCCTCTCCTGGTCACTGCGATGAGTGAAAATGTGAACAAGGACAATTACTGCGAGTCAAAAACCTCTTTCAGCATTTTGGGCAAGGGCAAGTTTGAGTTGGAGTGAGGCCCGTACCAATGGGACCTGGAGGGGCATGTAGCCAGAGGGAGAATGGTTTAAAAAACAGTCTTCGACTCCTGGTGGGTTTTTGCATGGGGACAGAGACCTGCTCCCTCGCACTGGCCTTTACTACTCTGGAATCGGGTAGCTGAGACACCTGCTGGACGGCAGAGGGCACCCGTGTCACTCTGAAGAATAGGAATTGTTCTTGTTGCTGTTCCTCAGCTTGGGAGAGAAGGGCCAGCGCCTAGCGGGTGTGGATGGGCTCTGCCTGGAGTGTCCTGCCATACCGCTAGGAGACGCTCTGGCCACGGCGCTGAAAAGGCTGATGGCTGCCACTGATTGTCATGTTCATACTCCGTCTGTTGCTAATCTGGGGGAGCTCTCAGGGACAAGAAGAACCAGTGCGGCTTGGCTCCTGGATTTCTCCCTGGTGTGGGAGTGAGGAGAGGCCGTCTGCTTCAGAACGTCCCCAGCAAGGAGAATGCACAGGAGCTGCCTACGCCAGGGGTGGTCGTGGGGCAGGGGAAGGATGGGGGTGCTGGCTGGTTCCTAGGTTTGCGGGTTCTCCTGGCAGGGATGAGAACAGACTAAGTCGTGATATGCCCTCCCTCCCCCTGGCTGGTGTCAGCCTGTTCTCCTGAGCTGGGATCTGGCTTTTCTCCACAGTGAGGCAGAAGCAGCAGCAGCCTGGGATGGGGGGGTGGGCGGGGAGGCCCCGTCTCTCCAGGCCAAGGAGGCAAATGCTTTGTAACCCTGGCAGATCGCTGTCTTCCTGTATCACCAAGGGCCAAGAGGAGCGCTCGTGAGAGAAAAGGAGACATCGGCCTTGTTTGATGGGAAAGGGGCCTGCCCCCCCGGCTGCACTTAGTGTGACTCTCTAGCGGTGGGCAAGAGGTTCGGGTCCGGGGGTGGGAAAGACACTGAGCACACCCACTCACGCCCTGCCCTGGGGCAGCTGCCCCACCAGACATCAAGCTGGGCCACCCGCAATGCCAGGTGCTGGTCATGTAAATAAAATGGGAGCAGGCTCGATCACCAGTCTTGATATGGGGCCAGGTACTGAGCCCCGCTGGGCGGGAGAGGGCTGGGTTGTGCTGGCAGCTCCAGAGCAGCCAGGAGAAGTCTCAGGGCTGCTGGGGTTTTCGCGGAAGAGCTGGATCCTTGTGTATGGTGGAAATCCAAGCAGACAACCCTCCCGTAGGTGGGGGGCTGTGAGCTGGGGAGAGGGGGATGACATGCCTGCCTTGTCCAAACAGCTTTGCTGCTGTAGCTCATGCAAGCGTGGTGTGTCCGGGGTCTGTTTCTATTCAGTGTCTTCATATATGAGTTGGACAGTGGCCCAGACCGTACAGGTATCACTCCTGAGCTGGGGGGCATTGCAACCACTTTGGAGACCGGGATGAGAAGTCAAACATTCTTTTGACAAATTGGAGAAATGGTCTGAAATAAATAGAATGAAATTCATTAACGATTAATGCAAAGGATGGAACTGAAGGAATAATTAATTGCACCATGCCAAATGGGGAAATGACTGACGTGGAAAGAGCACTGCAGAAAGGGATCTGGACGCAGAGGACAACAAAGCACAGTAGTCAATAAGATGCTAATGGAAGAAAAGCAAGCATCTTTCTGGGCTCGATTAGCAGGAGTGTTACAAGCAAGAAAAGAGAAGTAACTCTGCTCCACTCACGACTGATACTCCACGGGAGTACTGGGACCAGGTTTGGGTACCACACTTGGGGAAAGATGTGGACAAATTTGAGAAAGTCCAGAGAAGAGCATGGAAGTGAGTTTGGGCTAGAAAACCTGACTTTTGAGGAAAGACCAAACAAAATGGGTTTCCTTAGCTTGGAGGAGGCTCGGGGCTGGGGCGTAGAATGGACACAACAGTCATCAAGTACATGAAAGGCTGTTATAAACAGGCGGTCGATAAATTGTCCTTAATTACTGAGGACTGGACAAGAAGTAATAAATTGCAACAAGGGACATTTAGGTTGGATGTTAGCGAAAGCTTCCAGAGTCCTGGGGCACCTTAAAGTCTAACTAATTTCTTCAGGCATAAACTTTTGTGGGCTCCAACCCGCTTTGCCAGATGCTTGGAGTGCAAACTACGGTGAGAGGTCTATACGCAGGCCGGGGTGAAGGAGGGCGAGGGTTAGCAAAGTCAGTTCAGTTAGGGGAGATGAGGCCCATTCACATCCGTTGATTAGAACTTCCTAACCATCAAGGTCCTGAAGCCCTGGGGCAAATTACACAGGGAGGATTTGGGAATCTTTCTCACAGGGAGGGGGAGAAGTTTAAGAACAAGGGACTGGACTAGATGACCTATCAAAGTCCTACATTTCTATCATTCTCTGCACCACATTGTCCAGCATGATTGTTTTCCAAGAGCAGAAAACCCGGAACTGTGGTATGGAAGCTGCAGCATGTTCGTGGAGAATTATGCAGGTTGCCTGTCCCACACAGGACAAGCTGGTTTCCAGCTAAAATTTAATAAAGAGCACACCGGGCTATCTGATGTGGGCGCGAGCAACTACCTGCAGCCTGTGGTGGAGGAGGAGAGGCCAAGAATTGGCCTGAGTCCATCTAGAAAGGAGATGATTTCACAGAGGCTCATCTGGTCTCTATCAGCTCTGGCAGATTATTTTGCAAATGTGTTGCTGTCCAGATTTAGGGGACCATTTGATTGTTTTTCATACTAATATTTCATAATTGCAATAATCCATAGGAGCTATGTCATATTTGATATCAGTAGAAAGGTTGTAACTTGCTAGAACTGATTATACTGTCTAGGTGTAGGTATCGTATCTGTATTAGAAGGTACGAATATGTTTGCTATAGCTGCATTCCAAATTGTGTGAGTCTCAGAAACACCCCAGACTGCATGTCTGCAGTCACTGTCTCCTTTAATAGCCCATTAATGGAGGCACAAGTACAATGGGCCTGGGGAGAAACCCGCCCCGTGAGTCACCCAGACTGAGCATGTGACTCAACTCCATTTTGATTGGGAAAAGCTCCACACCGCATGGGGAAGGCCAGAGGTGATAAAAAGAGCTACAGCCAACTCCATCTTGTCTTTAGTCTCCATCTAGCCAACATCCATCACTCTTCTCTGGATTGATTCCTCTGCAACTGGACACAGGACTGAGGCCCACCCAGGTGCTGGGTGTTTACCCGAGGAAGAAGTCTGCAAACTCCCGAGGGACAAACCTGAAACCTGCTTTCCATGGACTCTAAATCATTTGTATGTATGTGATTCACTTTGACCCTTTAACATCTCTCATATTTTGTTTCTTCTCTTCTTATATTAACCCTTTAGTTGTAGTTACTAAAGGATTGGCTATCAGTGTGGTGTTTGGGTAAGATCCAAACCTATATTGTTGTGTGTGCTGTGGCTGGCCCTTTGGGGTCAGGCGAACCTATTTCTTTAAGGGACTGTGAGGCAAGGTGGGAGCAGAGGAGCTGGAGAGCAATGAAGGGAGCTGTTTCTATTTTGGCAGGTTTCTCGTGGTACCTGGTGTGGGGAACCAGATGCCTGTGACTGATGGGGAGACTGGTTTAAGTCCCACCCATGAGTGTTTGGGGAGTCTGGCTCCCGGTTATTCAGCTTGCCCTGATTTTTGCATGTTCAGGAGGTTATCCCAGGAGGCCCCGGTCACAGGCTCCTCTGGTTTCTATCAGCTCTGGCAGATTATTTTGCAAAATAAATGAATTTCGGGTCGAAGGCTCCAGCTTGGCTTTGGCGTTTGCAAGTGGCTAAGTTAGGTCAATAAGGGTAATGGGGCTCTGATGAGTCATCTCTGCCTGGGCACCTGGGGCCTTATCTGCTGGCCTCATCTACGCGCCCAGGTCTTGAACCCCTGGCACTGCCCAGCACCGGGTTTGCTTTCTCACAGTCGCTGCTGCCCAGTCCATTTCTACAGGGAGAGTTGGGACTGCGATGCTCTGGGCAATTGTTCAGTGGGGAAAACAAAAGTGCCCCAAGCTCCTGCTTCTAATTTCCCCACCGGGCACTGTGCTGTACCCAGGGCCGGCCCAACCGCGGGTGAACTAGGCGGTCGCCTGGGGCGCCAGGCTTTAAGGGACGCCAAATCAGGTGGAAGAGAATTTTTTACTACGTTCTCTCTTATCACGTGGGGGGAGGGAGCGCTAAAATCACAGTTTGCCTTGGACCGGCCCCGGCTGTACTGGACACCACGGAGGCCCCCTGCCAGCAGTGAGAAGTGCTTTCTCGCCAGCTTCCTTCTGGGTCATCTGTAGGGTTGGGTGAAGTCCCCCAGCAGATACAGAGCCTCTGGCTGGGCAAAGATACTTTATTTTCTGGTCCCGATTTGGGAAACACCAAGTCATTCACCCCAGAACGACCTCTCTCCCTGTGCAGGGGTGGGAGCTGCATGAGGGAAATGGCAAGATTTTTGCTCTACCCACTTGTGATTGGCTTTCTGCCTGCAACTGAATTAACCGGGGACCAAGCAGCACCACTTTGGAGGGATGTGTCCATGGGGCACTTGCATCCAGTTCACAGGAGGGGAACTCTCTCTTTCTCTGCCTCACCTCAGGCAGCCAGAAAATGAGGAACACACCATTAGTGGCCAACTGGGGAAAGTTTGGTTTCAACGACTTGCCAGCCTCACCTAGGACTCTGTAGAGGCCACGTTTCAATATCTGCAACAAAGGAGACCCAGCCCAGCCCTGAGTCATCCCCAGGGCAGATCCAGCCTGGGCACTGACTGAGGCAGGGGCTATGGAAAAACGTGATTAAGGAGAGTATCATGGTGCGTAAGGAACAAAGACATGAGCCCGCCTAAGTGGAGAGTGTTTGACTTTGCATCTTTCATATTCTTTCGCTGTAGAGTGAAAGGCAGGGCAGAGGTGACATCTCCTAGGGTGTCTCTACCCTTAGAAATGAAGTCGACTTAATTTGCTCCACGTCTGCACTGGGCTTTCCTTAATTCGACTTAAGCTGCTCCTTAAGTCGAATTAAGGAAAAGTTAGTTTGAATTAATAACACCTCGTTTTAATTCCAACTAGCACTAAAGTGGACTTTATTAAGTTGACTTAAGCCAGTGGAGAGGGGGAGTAGTGCCTAGTTGGACCTTTTTTAAGTCAACTTAAAACGTTAAGTTGACTTAATGAGGCCAAAAAGGGGCCACGTCTACACTTGAAAAGTTAACAAAAGTTGACTTAATAAGGTCCACTTTAAGGCGACGTAACATCGACCTAACTTTTCAAGTGCAGACATAGCCCTAGAGTCACTAACAGCTGGTGGTGAGAGACGTTTCAAGCTATTTGAAAAAGAGCTCTGGATAAGTCTGAAAGCTTCTCTTTCTCCCAGTTGGTTGATCCAATAAGACAGTGATTTTCAAACTTAGGGTCGGGACCCAGTACTGGGTCGCGGGGCCTTCTGCTGCTGCAGCCGAAAGACTGGAATACATTGCTGAGAGATGTAGTTGTTGGCTGCGGGCATCAATGATTTTTTTCAACGGGGTCCCGAGAAGAAAAGTTTGAAAAGCACTGCAGTAAGGGACATTCCCTCACCTACTTCTCTCTTATGTCCTGGGACTAACACTGCATCTACTCATTGGGCTGTGAATACAATGTTAATTTTCATGGTCATTTTAATGTAATTCCACAGTTTTTTTTTTTTTTTAAATCAGCATTCGAAACCAACCCCAGAATGTTGTACAGTGCAGGGGCCATAAGCAGAGATGGGATTTCTAGGTCCAGAGCACAGATCTTCTCTGCCACAGGAGCTAATGCAGAAATGGTAGCAAGAGAAGCTGCCACCATCTGAGTAGACTGGTGGCTCCAGGGGATTGGACACACACTTTCCCGTGAATTTGGCATCTATGGGCTGGATAGTGAAGCAAAGGTGAGACTCAGGGATCCTGGATTCCACCGTGGGGAATCTGTTCTACAGAGTCCAGACTTTGCTGCCCCAGACCCCGAAGTCTCCCCCTCCTCTCCTGCTCCTAGACTACCTCCCCCAGCTCCGGCTGGGTCCCTGCCCGTCCTCCGACCCCCCCGCTCCGGCGGGGGCCCGGCCCGGCCTCCGGGCCCCCCGCGGCGGGGGGGGGCCCGGCCGGGCCCCCGGCCCCCCCCCCCCCCCGGGCGGGGTCCCGGCCCTTCCTCCGACCCCCCCACTCCAGCTGGGTCCTTGTCCAACCTCCAAGTCTCGCCACCCCCCAACCCAGCTCCCACTTAGGAGTCCCCCCAGTGCTCCTTTCCCTGCCTCTGCCCCAGCCGGGCTGCTCCTCCTCCAGCTGGTCCTGCGCCCAGCACCCCTTGGCCAGCTCCAGCAGCGGCAGGGGCTGGGGCTGGGGCAGGGCCGAGCTGGGCCCCTGGAACAACAGCTGCAGGGCAGGGCCAGGGCCAGCCCCCAGGCAGGTGTGGCTGGGAAGCCAGTGACCAGCCGAGCTCCCTGCGCTCTGGACCCAGCGCTGGGCACTGCCTCCTGGGGAGTCCGGGGAGTCCTGGAGCCTGGCCAGGGAGGGAAGTAGCCCAGGCCCGGCCGATCTGCTCCTAGAGCCGCCGCCACCGCCCAGCGGCCGGGCAGTGTGGGGCTGCGGTCCTGAGAGGCCACCACTGAGCTGACAGCCACAGAGGCCAACAGCTGGGCTGGGTCACACTGTCCCTGGCACTGGCCACAGGCTGCTGGGCTGGACGGCCCATCGGTGACCCAGTGTAACCCATGAGTCTAAATGGAGAGTTTCTCTTTAAGTGATCTGTTGGGTCAGTGGTCCTATTTGGGACCGAGGAAGTGGTCGGGCACAAGCCCGCCCACTACTAAAACCGCTCCCCCAGCCTAAGGGGAGGAGGCACTAGACCCAGTACCAATTGATTACGGGGAACAAATAATGAAATAACAGGAAGGGGGTGTGAAGGTCAAAGGTTTAAAATCAGGGACTCATAGAATCATAGAATAATAGGGTTGGAAGGGACCTCACGAGGTCATCTAGTCCAACCCCCTGCTAAAAAGCAGGACCACTCCCCCTAAATCACCCCAGCCAGGGTTTTGTCTAACCGAGCCTTAAAAATCTCCAAAGATGAAGATTCTACCACCTCCCTAGATAGCCCATTCCAATGCTTCACCACCCTCCTAGTGAGAAAGTTTTTCTTAATATCCAACTGTGACAGGCCCGCGTCACGGCGGGCGTGAAGGGCGCCCCCTGCAGGTGATTCAGGGGAATTAGCAGTGGTGGGGGTGCCCTTCCTGTCCAAAGTTCATGCGCCGCCCTTAGGTTCAGGGCAAGCCGGCCCAATGGTCACAGAGTCAGTACGCCGCCCTTGTATGCAGGGCAG
>ML685771.1:891732-902609 GCA_007922175.1 Pelusios castaneus
CCCTTTCTGTTATCCTTCACATCTCTTGCTAGCTGCAACTCCAATTGTCCTTTGGCCTTTCTGATTTGATCCCTGCAGTCCCGAGCAATATCTTTATACGCCTCCCTTGTCATCTGTCCAAGCTTCCACTTCTTGTAAGCTTCCCTTTTATGTTTCAGCTCCCCGCAGAGTTCCCTGCTAAGCCACGCTGGTCGCCGTCCACATTTGTTGTTCTTTCTGCACATCGGAATGTTATCTTCCTGTGCCTTTAACAGGGTTTCTTTAAAATACAGCCAGCTGTCTTGGACACCTTTCCCCTTCAGATCAGCCTCCCATGGGACCCTGCCCATCAGCTCCCTAAGGGAGCCAAAATCTGCTTTTCTGAAGTCCAGGGTGTGTGTTCTGCTTCTTTCCTTCCTTCCATTGATCAGGATCCTGAACTCTACCATCTCATGGTCACTTCTGCCCAGGTTGCCATTTACTTCTACTTCCCCGATCAATTCTTCTCTGTTTGTGAGCAATAGGTCTAGAGGTGCAAGGCCCCTAGTTGGTTCCTCCAGCATTTGTACTAGGAAGTTGTCTTCAATATTCTCCAAAAACTTCCTGGATTGCCTGTGCACTGCTGTATTATCTTCCCAGCAGACATCAGGATAATTGAAGTCCCCCATAAGAACCAGGGCGTGCGACGATCTGGAAACTTCTGTTAGTTGTCTATAGAACGCTTCATCCACCTCCTCTTTCTGGTCTGGCGGTCTGTAGCAGACACCCACCACAACATCCCCCTTGTTGCATTCTCCCCTAAACTTAACCCACAAGCTTTCAACCATCTTGTTTCCACTTTCATAGTGGAGCTCCGAGCAGTCATACAGCTCTTTTACATATAACGCTACTCCTCCCCCCCCTTTTTCCCTGCCTGTCCTTCCTGAACAATTTATATCCATCCATGGCAGTGCTCCAGTCATGCAAGTTATCCCACCATGTTTCTGTTATTCCAATTATATCATAGTTCCTTGTCTGTGCCAGTACTACCAATTCTTCCTGCTTGTTTCCCAGGCTCCTCGCATTTGTGTACAGGCACCTAAGATACCGGGCCCATTGCCCTACTTTGCCCTGTCGATTCTCCCTCCTGTCACATCTTCCCCCTTGCAATTTCTCCTGGTGTCCTCCTTCCCCACTCGCCTGAGATATTATGACTTTATCAGGAAAAAAAAAACAGTTATTTGACCCCAGCCCCCAGTTCCAACTACCCTCTTTTTTATTCCTGCTGTTACAGCCCCAGCATCCCCCAAGTTCCATCCCTTCCCCCAGGTTTCCCTCAGTTTCACTTACCTGTGGGTCTTGGTCATCTTCCCCCTTCGGACCTAGTTTAAAGCCCTCCTTACCAGGTTAGCCAGTCTGCTTCCAAATATGCTCTTTCCCTTCCTGGATAGGTGGAGTCCGTCTCTGCCTAGCAGTCCTTCTTCCTGAAACAGCACCCCATGGTCGAGGAAGCCAAAGCCCTCCTAGTAACACCATCTCTGCAGCCAGGCATTCACCTCCAGGATGCATCTGTCTCTGCTCGGGCCCCTACCCTTGACCGGGAGGATCGAGGAGAACACCACCTGTGCACCAAACTCCTTCACCCGTGCTCCCAGAGCCCTGTAGTCACCTTTGATCTGCAGAGGGTCACCTCTCGCAGTATCATTGGTTCCCACATGGATGAGTAGCATGGGGTAGTAGTCAGAGGGACGGATGATTCTCGACAATCCCTCCGTAATGTCTCGGATACGGGCGCCTGGCAGGCAGCATACCTCCAGAGAGGCCTTATCTGGGCGACAGATGGGTGCCTCCGTCCCCCTCAGAAGAGAGTCACCAACCACCACAACCCGACGTTTTCTCCTGGGTGTGATGGTTGTGATCCTCCCAACCTCGGGGGTGCACGGATTCTCCTCTTCCATCTCATCTCCTGTCTGTAGTGCTGCATAGCGGTTCTTTACCAACGGAGGGTGGGATGGGAGCAGGGGTGGAGCACTGTCTGCTGCCAGAAGTAACCAGCTGCCAGTGTCCACCCTCTGCTTGAGCCATCTCATCCGTCTCCGAGGGTGTGGCCACAGTCCTTTGCCTCTGGATAGTTTCCTCATCCTTGCATGTTTCCTCATGGATGCTATCCAGGAACTTCTCCAGGGCATGGATACTCCTGAGCCTGGCCACCTCCTCCTGTAACTCCCCCACCTGCTTCCTGAGAGATTCCACCAGGAGACACCTGTCACATTGAATGATCTCCCCAGCCTGACCATCTGAGAGTGGGAAATGCAGGCCACAGTCCTTGCAAGTCCACGCCAGGATCTGGGTAGAGATATCCATGGTCAGTATGTCTGTCTGGATACAGGCGCAGGTGGAGGAGACAGTAGCAGTGCTGGCACAAGTGGTGCGGTTCTTCTTCACCATAGTGGCTACACAAACCACAAACTTCCCACCAACTCCCTCGCAAACTCCCCTGTTTGCAGTCCCTGTTCACAAGCTCCCCCTGGTCGCTCAGCCACTGGCTTTTAAGGCCTTCTCTGCCTGGGTCAGCCCTTGCCCCTCGTTAAGCACACAGGGGAAGGGTGATCACAAGGCTGATTGAGCTGAGCAGGGCTGAGCAGAGAACAATGGTACAAACAGCCCCCAGACAATCACACAATCACAATCCCAACTCACACAGTAACTGACAATTCACAGAAATCACCTGTGGGAAAAAAAGACACAAGCACAAGCACACACCGTCAGCAATTCACTCTCTCCCTTGCTTCTTCAGCAAGGGGATCTCCTTCGCCTCCTTCTCAGGGCTTCTCCTTCTCCTCCCCTCGCAAACTCCCCTGTTTGCAGTCCCTGTTCGCAAGCTCAGTGAGGGATACTGAGCAGAGAACCTCGGACAGCGCCCACTGCTCCCAAAAGGTATCAAGGGAGCCAGCGGACGCTGCCCAGAGGAACTCTGCTCGGATTCGTGAGCGGACGAGGGACAGGAAATAGGCCCCACAGTCGCAGACACCCCCCTCAGCCAACCTCCTCTCTCTGGTTTTGTAGATGGCCACTTTGGCGTAGGCCAGGAAGAGAGTGGCGAGGAGGTCCCGCGATTTTGTGGGGCCATGGATGGGGAGGCGTACAAAAAGAGGGGTGGGGAGAAGTGCAGCCAGAACCTCAATAAGAGGTTCTGGAGGAGCTGGAAAAGGGGCTGCAACCTGGCGCATTCAAGGTAGATGTGTGCCAGGGTCTCCCTCACACTGCAAAAGGGGCAGGTGTCGGGACGGGGGGGGGGGGGGGTGAACCGCGCCAGGTACACGCCCGTGCTCACGGCTCCATGAAGGAGCCGCCAACTGATGTCCCCGGTGGGCCGTGCAGTCAAGGGGGCGTATAGACTGGCCCACCGGGGGTCCTCGCCCTCCACAGGTGGTATTAGGTCCTGCCACTTCGTGTTGGGGCGGGACACGAGGGCGAGGAAGTGTACGGCATGGAGCACGAGTGTGTACAGATATTTACGGGGCGCGGTTCAAAAACAGGCCGGCTGCCGGCTGGGCAGACTTGGCTGCTTAGAGCCAGAAGTTTCTGGTCTGTGGACTAGGAGCTTTGAGCTGCTCCACAGGGTCCCTGCTGCTGTGATCAGAGGCCTGAGAGGGTGGTTGCGTTGAGAAGAGCCCGTGTGCTCTGTGCACGGGGAGAAGCGAGCCAGGAGCAGGCAGCAGGCTGTTTGCCCCAACTGAGGCATTTTGCTTCAGGTCAGTGACCTTTGTTAGCCCTCCAGCAGGGCAGTCTGGGGCACTGGTTGCAGAGAAGGGGCCATTGGGTGAGGAGGGGGGTTTCTTTTAACCGGATACTTCGAGTTGTTTTAAGTATTGTGAGGAATGAACAGTTCTTTAATGTAATAAGGGGAAAGAGTTAATTATATTTTGTTCTTCTCAGAGTTGTATGTTTTCTTTTGTAGCAGGGTTTCTATATATATGTACGTATGTGTAACTGAGTGGGGACTGAGCAGGAAGCTGGCTGGAGAGCAGTGATCCCAGCAGAGGAAGAGCAGGGTTTGCCTGGAAGATACCAGCAGCCAGAGAACAAGGAGCTGCTTCTTCCTACTCAAGCCTTTGAGCTGAGTATTCAGAGACTTCGCTGAGAACCAGGTGAACTCCACCAGAGCTTTGGGACACTTGAGTTGATGGTGTTTCTGAGGGGCTGCTCTGCTTAAATTCATTTTTTGTGTGTGTTGTGGACTAGTAAATGTGACTTCACAAGATTAGCCACATTATATTGTAGGTTTAGATAGTAGTCGTTATTTTGTTTCTTAAATCATATGATTTATAAAGTTAATGTTAAATAAAACTCATTTTTTTTTGTTTTCATCTGCTTTGAACAATCTTTGTTGTGAGTCCTTGGAGACTGACTCCTGGGTCTCCAGCTGCTTCTCCGTAGGAACTGGGCTGGATTTTTATGGGGCGCTGGAGAAGGGCAAAGTGGGGTGAACTTTAGCCCACCTGAAGGTTACACCAGCACGGGCCCTCGGTGTGCTGTGGTGGGGGTCCTGCAGTAGCACCCAGGGGCCCCGCTCAGACCAGGGCTGCATTGCGCAGGGGCAGACAGTCCTGGCCCAAAGAGCTCACAGCATTGTGTGGGGCAAGACAGACAGTTCATAGTCCCACCCCAAACGGTCTGCCCCCAGTGCAGCCCTCTGACCCACGAGTGCAGATCCAACGTGTCCCCTGACTCACCCCACAGAAAGACAGGTTGGGGCTGAGAGTGTCTGTGGGACAGAAGCTGCACTGATGCAGCCCAGCACGCCATGGGACACGGCTTTGTACAGCGATGGAAGGGCTTTTTCCTCTCCATCCAAGAACTCTTCTGTCGGCCTACCAATGTCTACACTAGGGGTTTATGTCTCTCGGGGTGGGCATTTTCCACGCCCCTGTGAGGCAGCGAGGTTAATGGAAGTAGTCGAGGCCTGAGGGTGTATTTAACAAAAACTGACAGCTATTACTTGCTCACTGGGAGTATCAAAGGCCTCTCCTGCGCCTCTGCTGTCCTTCTGGGCAGCACCAGCTGCTGTCCCATCCCCACGGCGGAGGGCGGAGCAGGGAGGTTCTGCAGGTCTCCCTGACTTGGAAACTGGATCTAGTTGCTAACTCTCCCAGAAAGACTCTCAGTCTAGCTGTTGGTTTCCCTGCCTGCTGTTTCCATTGCTCTGGCCCCTGCTGACTTCTGCCACGAAGTCTGGCAGAGACATTGGTTTGTTACCAAGGAAATCTTTGGGATGGCGAGGGTGTGTCATAGCCTGCCCTAGAGTGTGGGGCTGGGAGCCAGGAACCCTTGGGAGCCCTTGAGTTCCAATTCAGGTTCTGCTACTGATTCACTATGGCTGGCCTTTCGTTGCAGAAAGAGTCTGACGAAGTGGAATTTTCTCCAATGAAAGCTCATGAAATAAATAAAATTGTTAGCTACAGGACTCCTTGGCTGTTTTCCCGAGAGAGACCCTCCACTCCTTTCCCTGGCTCTTTGATTACATCTGCCCCATGGGGATGTAATTTCCATCCAGATAGCACCAAGAGCATGTGAGATCCTTTACAGACAAATAAAGTCACACAGCTGCTGCCATAAAGTTCCAAAGGGGCAGTCTTTAAACGTGCCACAGGGGTCTGTTGTTTTTCTGCTGCCATAAGGAGTTCATGCTGTGAAATACTCAGCACCCTGACTACCCAGGAGCCATGACCTCAGAGGTGCTGCGAGAATTACTGTGTAACTACACCAGACCCCTCTTCCTGCCAACTTTAGGATAGGGTCCTAGGATAGGCTTGATATGCTTTGGATTTTGCATCTCAGATGATGGATCCAGATGGTGACCTGTCAGCCTGGATAATGGGGCAGGGATGGATCCAATGGACCCTTTCTAAGATATTGGGAAAGCTGACTGTAATTTACAATCTGTGCCCTAGTTCTTCTCCTGCTAATCCAAACAGCATTAATTACTGCATGAGGCTGATGCCATATGACACTTTAATTACATTAATCTATGTTGATGATTTAACTGTCTAGATAAAATGGACTTCAGAACAATAGATATTGATTTTTATTGTCTGTTTTGTAGTGTTTGTCTGTATCTGGTGTATCTCAGGATCTCAGAGCACTTCACAGTCCCTCAGTAGGTAAGCCTCATGGTTCCCCTTCTGTGGGCTCAAATGAAGAGACATACAGAGGGGAAACTTCTTGCCGGTGGTCACCCAGTGAATCTGTCACAGTGGGAATCAACCCTGCATCTTCTGATGTGCAATCATGTGCTTTAGCCACAATACTCCCCTCTTGCCTCCTTAGCTGTAACCCCTGAAAGTTAAAACTCTGTGGGTTAAGTTTAGGGGAGAATGCAACGAGGGGGATGTTGTGGTGGGTGTCTGCTACAGACCCCAGACCAGAATGAGGAGGTGGATGAGGCATTCTATGGGCAACTAACAGAAGTTTCCAGATCGCAGGCCCTGGTTCTCTTGCGGGAATTCAATTATCTGACATCTGCTGGGAGGGCAATACAGCAGTGCACAGACAATCCAGCAAGTTTTTGGAGAGCGTTGAGGACAACTGCCTGGTACAAATGCTGGAGGAACCAACTAAGGGTCTTGTTCTCTCGACCTGCTGCTCACAAACAGAGAAGAATTGATCAGGGAAGTAGAAGTGAACAGCAACCTGGGCAGCAGTGACCATGAGATGGTAGAGTTCAGGATCTTGATCAAAGGAAGAAAGGAAAGAAGCAGAACACACACCCTGGACTTCAGAAAAGCAGATTTTGGCTCCCTCAGGGAACTGTTAGGCAGGATCCCCTAGGAGACTAATCTGAAGGGGAAAGGTGTCCAAGAGAGCTGGCTGTATTTTAAAAAAACCCTGTTAAAGGCACAGGAAGATACCATTCCAATGTGCAGAAAAAATAGCAAATGTGGAGGGTGCCCAGCGTGGCTTAGCAGGGAACTCTGCGGGGAGCTGAAACACGAAAGGGAAGCTTACAAGAAGTGGAAGCTTGGACAGATGAGTAGGGAGGAGTATAAAGATATTGCTCGGGCCTGCAGGGATAAAATCAGAAAGGCCAAAGGACAATTGGAGTTGCAGCTAGCAAGGGATGTGAAGGATAACAGGAAGGAGTTCTACAAGTATGTCAGTAACAAGAAGAGAATCCAGGATGGTGTAGGTCCCTTACTGAATGGGGCAGGTATCCTCGTGGCGGATGATGTGGAAAAGGCTGAAGTACTCAATGCTTTTCTTACCTCAGTCTTCACAGGCAGAGTCAGCTCCCAGACTACTATGCTGGGTAACACAGAATGGGGAGAAGGAGGCGGCCCTCGGTGATGGAAGCTCACATTAGGGACTACTTAGAGAAGTTGGATGTGCACAAGTCTATGGGGCCGGATGAACTGTATCTGAGGTAGTTGGCCGATGTGATTGCAGAGCCACTGGCCATTATCTTTGAAAACTCGTGGCAATGATTGGAAAAGGGCAAATATAGTACCCATCTTTAAGAAAGGGAAAAAGGAGGATCCGGGGAACTACAGACTGGTCAGCCTCACCTCAATCCCTGGAAAAATCATGGAGCAGGTCCTCAAAGAATTCATCCTGAAACACTTGGAGGAAAACAGGGTGATCAGGAACAGTCAACATGGATTCACCAAGGGCAAATCGTGCCTGACCAACCTGATTTCCTTCTATGATGAGATGACTGGATTTGTGGATGCCGGAAGAGCCGTTGACGTGATATACCTCGACTTTAGCAAAGTTTTAGATATGCTTTCCCACAGCATTCTTGTCAGCAAGTTAAGGAAGTATGGGTTGGATGAGTGGACCGTAAGGTGGATCGAAAACTGGTTAGATCAATGGGCTCAGCGGGTAGGAATCAATGGCTTGATGTCTGGTTGGCAACCGGTAATGAGTGGAGTGTCCCAGGGGTCGGTCCTGGGGCCGGTTCTATTCAACATCTTCATTAATTACCTTGATGATGGAATAGACTGTGTGCTGAGTAAGTTTGCGGATGACACCAAGTTGGGGGGAACGGTAGATACACTGGAGGGCAGAGACAGGATCCAGGGAGACTTGGACAAATTGGAACACTGGGCCGAAAGAAATCTCATGAGGTTCAACAAAGACAAGTGCAAAGTCCTGCACTTAGGACGGAAAAATCCCATGCACTGCTACAGGCTGGGGACCGATCAGCTAAGTAGCAGCGCTGTAGAAAAGGACCTGGGGGTTATGGTGGACGGGAAGATGAATATGAGCCAACAGTGTGCCCTTGTTGCCAAAAAGGCCAATGGCATATTAGGCTGCATCAGTAGGAGTATTGCCAGCAGATCGAGGGATGTGATAATTTCCCTCTATTCGACACTGGTCAGGCCGCATCTGGAATACTGTGTCCAGTTTTGGGCTCCCCACTACAGAAAGGATGTGGACAAATTAGAAAGAGTCCAGCGGAGGGCAACAAAAATGATTAGGGGGTTGGGGCACATGACTTATGAGGAGAGACTGAAGGAACTAGGCTTATTTAGTCTGCAGAAGAGAAGACTGAGGGGAGATTTGATAGCAACCTTCAACTACTTGAAGGGTTGCTCGAAAGAGGAGGGAGCTAGGCTGTTCTCGAGGTTAACAGAGGACAGAACAAGGAGCAATGGTTTCAAATTACAGCTGGGGAGGTCAAGGTTGGATATTAGGAAAAACTTTCTCACTAGGAGGGTGGTGAAGCATTGGAATGGGTTACCTAGGGAGGTGGTAGAATCTCCATCTTTGGAGATTTTTAAGGCCCGGTTAGACAAAACCCTGGCTGGGGTGATTTAGGGAGAGTGGTCCTGCTTTTTAGGAGGGGGTTGGACTAGATGACCTCGTGAGGTCCCTTCCAACCCTATTAGTCTATGATTCTATGATTTGATAGGAACCTACAACTACTTGAAGGGGTTGCTCCAAAGAGGAGGGAGCTAGGCTGTTCTCAATGGTAACAGAGGACAGAACAAGGAGCAATGGTTTCAAGTTGCAGCTGGAGGGGGCGAGGTTGGATATTAGGAAAAGCTTTCTCACACTTCCTTCTGTTGTGTCCCACCCTGAGCCTGAGCACGTTGCAGGCATGGGAGGCCTGCTTGAGTTTCCTGTGATCGCTGCTCCTGCCCCATTCTGTTTTACCAGAACCATGCCAGGCTGCCTGGAGACCTGTGGCTATGGATGTTTGAGCTGGGTCTCTCTGAGTTTGGAGAGTGCCTTGGCTGATGTGGGGAAAAAAGGTCTGGATAAGGGGGAGCATGGTTATCAGATTACTGGGGTAGGTGTGTTCGTCCCTCTTAATAAAATGATGCATGGGGGTGGTGGGAGGCTGATCAGAGGAAAGTGGCAAACACCGCAGGAAGGACCCCAGCTCAATGGGCAGTGTAAATGTTTAAACAGAGTCCTTGAAAAGAAGTGTCCCTGGCCCTGGACAAGCCCTGGGGAGCAGAGAGCACTGTCTGGGGTGGGATGTTAAGTGGCCTTTTCTTGAAAAGAAATCTCTCTCCACCTCTCCTGAGGGCTTTTTCTAGTCTGCCACCCAGGTAGTGCTCGCAGCTTGCTTGAACGCGCTGGAGTGAAAAGCATCAGATAAATGGAAACTGCTCCCTACGCTGGTCTTTGTGGTTTTCTCTCTCTAGTCCCTTCCTTCAGTTATGGTGAGAGGCTGAGGCAGGAGTGTGGGCAGATGGAGCCTCGGGAATGTCCCGGCACATAGTCCAGAATGAAATAAATGTTGATCCTTTAATGCTTTCGATCACTCAGATGCTGTCAGGAAACACTAAGACAAGTTAGGATGGGTCACTTGTCTTAGCAGCATGATGTGTGGCTGTTCATTTCACAGCTCCAAAGTTTGCTCAGATTTGTTACTGGATCAAAGGAGATTATAGAAACTATCAGAACCAGTGAGCTGTGGTCCTACCCTGCATCCACAGGCTTTGGGGGACTCCCAGACACCAACTCTGCTCTGCCTCTGGTCTGCAGGGGCATGTGAGGGGGATGCAGGGACCTGCACTGGGCGGGGTGAGCCTCTGCTGTTTCTTAGTGAGGCTGCTACATTGTCAAGCCTCATTCAAGCACCTTGCAAGGAATGCGGCCTGCAAGTCACGTGGGAGTAACTGTGTTAAGGCATAATGCTCTTCCTTCCCTGCAACATGGCCTGGGCAAGTGTTCTCCTTTTTCCTCCTGCCCTGGGGCAATGTGCACAGAGCGTGGTCTCTCTCGCTGCTCCCCTCGCATTCACAGGCTATGACATTTGGCCAGTTCCCAGCTCCACTGTGTGAGCACCTGGCCAGAGCTGCGACGTCCGTTTCCAAAAGGTCTGATGAGCGGTTTGAGCCCAGGGCTGAAGTTAGTGTGAGCTGTTGCCCACAGCACCATGGGGCAGCCTGGCCTGTTCACTGAAAATAGGTCTCCTGCTTTGTGTTATTTCTAAAGCCTTGGTTTCCTGCTGAGCAGCGCCAACTTCCTCTTGGGTCCTGTCAATGCTCACTCTAGGCATAGCGGCTGCACTGCCCAGCCTTAGCCACGTCCCTGAATGGCAGAGACAAATGGCTTTGTCTTGTCAAGCAAATTCTGTGCTGGTGAAAAGGGCCTGAACAGCAGCGCTGGAGCCCAACTCTTTTACGCACGTCCAGGGATCCCAAGTGGGTGGAAGTGGCGTGGTCTGCACAGCTCCCCCAGTCATTTCTCTGATAACATGTTCTAATTTGGGTAGGATGATGTGCTGCAGACACCTGTTTGCTAACAACTGAAACCCCCTCGCCCATCACACTGGGCCCCACAAGCTCTTTTCTGCTGGTAACGACCCCGACTGTCAATGTAATATTTGTGATTAGTCCCTCTAGGCTAACATGTATCTGATCTCTATCTACGTGATCTAGGCCAACACCCATCTGATCTCT
>ML685771.1:916808-946821 GCA_007922175.1 Pelusios castaneus
ACGAGTGTCAGATCTGGTGACATTGCAGAGTGCTGGGTATGCGAGACTGCACTCTGTGAGACCACACACTCTCCTTGAGAGACAGGTATCGTGGAGCTCCACCATGATGCTGCGAGACTGCCCTAGTATTTTGATTTATGGGATGTATGGCCCAGTTGAACTACATTTAAGTCAAATCTGGTCAGCCTTAGCAAATAGGTTTGCCTCCCCTGTCTTAGAGACAGAATGTCAGGACACATTCCGGGAGGAAGGTATTCATAGGCAGCTACGGAGAACATTTCTGGTTCTGAATAAATGCTTGGGGATTAGTTGTTTAGCATGGACTGTAAAAGTTTTGTCTAGGCCCATACCCAGTAGAGTGTGCACACAAGTAAAGTGGCAAAATAAAATAGGAAATATCAAGCATGTGTAACCTTCGGGTGGGCTAAAATTAATTCAATTGCCCTTCTCCAGTGCCTCCCAATCCCTGTGGAGAAAGCAGCTGGAGACCCAGGATCCAGTCTGTATAGGACTCACAGCAAAGATTGCTCAGAGTTACCACCCCCCATTAAAATACTACTAAAACCAGACATAATGAACTTTATTAACTACTAACTAAATAAACCTTATCCTAAGAAAACAAAATACAATTAACTAAGAACAATCCCTACAGAAACTGCCGCATGAAAGATATCCAAGAGTCCCAAAGTCCAGGTGGAGTTCACCCAATTCTCAGCTAGTCTTTGTTTGAATGTAGAGGCTTGAGTGGCAAGAGCTGTCCTCTTCTTCTTTCTTTGCAGGAATTTTCTGTAGCATTCCATGCAGGCTTTTCCTTCTCCTTTGCAACCAGCCCTTGGTCCCATATGCATGTCTGCAAAATCTGTTGCAGATAACTCCATTACAGGGAAATAACATCTTGTTCACTCCTGGCTCAGCTTCCTCTCCTGAAAACTGAGCACATGGGCTCTTCCCAAATCAGCTCTAGCCTGCTAATCTGCACAGACTGCTGCTCTCATGTGATCTGACTGACCACACACATCACACCAGCAGGGCACCCTGTGGAGCATGCTCAAAAATGCTATCACTTCCTGCTTCTAGGAGTTTCTAGTTGTGGGTGGCTAATCTGCCCAGCAACAGTAACCCACCCTCAGTAGGTCTCTCAAAGAGATAGCCCTCTTTAGGCATATGGGTTACCCATGCAGGATTTTTTAATAGAAAAACATTATGTATAGTCTATATATAGCTAACTTCCCATAAAACCCTGCAAAATATAGGGGTTTGCATGATACTGAGGAAACCCTTCCTTTCAGTTAGGTCATTTCAACAAAACTTGTTTTGCTTTTTCCAGAAGTTGTTTTTGATGACTGACTTTACAGCTTAAATGTACCATCTGATCATTGTTATTTAGTTGGGTAAAAATAAGTATCTAGTGAATAAAAAACATTCCTGCAGTGGATCTGACTGAAGGCTGTTCTCCACAAGGCAAAGGGCTATAAAGGTTGTCCTTGTACTGTGCTTTTCTAACCAGTGCTCAAAAAGCAACTAGTTAATGGATAAAATAACACTTGAATAATAACAGAAAAAGAGACAAGGGAGACACTGAGAGGTTTTTCTTTTGTTTCTCAAATCTCTGTGGAGCAGTTTCTAAATTTTGATGAACACCACATATTGAAGAGGGAATGAGGGCCTTCCATTCATGGAAAACCCAGCAAAAGACCTCATTCTCTTGAGATTCAGTGACTGGTTTACACAGGAGATAATTGAGTCAGTTAGTTTTTCTTTTAAATTGGGGGCAAGAATACAGAGACCCTGTGTAGCAGTTTTCTCACTGTTTTTATCATGTGCTTCATAGCAGATTGTATGGGAGTTTCAGGATTGTGGGTTCAGTTGCTCATCAGAATTGTGGCAGTCCTTTCATTCTTAAAGAAAGCACTGGAATTGGCTTGTTTTCAGTAAAGTTACTGAATGCATGCTTTGTGCATTGTACTGTTAGTGCCAAAGGGTTAAAGTTGTTTAAGATGGAAACAAAAGACAGTCTTAGGAAAGAGATATTTTATTAGCAAATTAAATGTTGGGCCAGAATCTGCTCTCCGTTGCCTGGATTTAACTCCATGTAAATCAACAGATTTAATTGGTGCATGGCAGCAGAATTTAGCCTCATTCTCTATGTAAAAAGTTCCTCTAGGATACAGAATTCTCATGAGCTGTTTTTTTAACTCCTCTCAGGCTCCTTCTCCATTTTGTGCTTATGTAGAAGACCAATGGATATGGAGAAAACTTAAACTGATTGGTTTCTCTTTTTCAGGCATGTTCAAAAATGTTGTGTTGCTCTTAATCTTTGTATAGAGTTGACTGTATTTCTGCCTCTCATTTGTCTTTCAGTGCTAATTCAAGAGCTGGTGAAGAAAGATACCTCATCCAATCTATCTGAGATCATTGACAGACTGTTCAGTGAGATAGAAAATGTGGATAAGGAGGTTGGGAATGAGATTCAGGAGATTCAGGTAGAAGGCTGCAAACAGTTGTTGACAACACTGGTTTATTTAAAAACAATCTAATTTTGTGGCCAGGGAACAGGTGAACAATACTGTGTTGTCTAACACAACTTGAATGCCTATTGGCCAGTGCAGATAACGAGTACTCCTGGTTCTGATGCTTGTTTAGAATATGTTCTGTTCACATTTTTATATAAGTATGGAACACATAGGGTAACATTTCATTCTTATATTTCCTTCAGCATATTTGAAGAAAATGAAGGTATTTAAGAAACATTAATATAAAACATAAGGCATATTAAAGTAATTTCTTAAAAATTCTCATTTACAAAAAATCCAGGGGCCATATTAGCATCTTACAGAAGAAGTTTATTATGTAGTATAGGAGGGTTCAGACCAGATTCACTTTCTTTCCTTTCGAGACAGAATACCCTCTATTTAATTCTAACATTACTGACATGTAACATTCTTTCTAAATTTTCTTTGTATAGAGTGGGCTGCAAACTGCACTGAGGATTATATTTTTGTTCTTAGGCAAGCTTATGCTTTATGCACTCTGCTTTGCTCTTGCTTGGTGTTTTCCCCTTATGCCCTGCCCCCACTCTGTCTTCTGAGGCCCCTGCCACTCTCTCCTTTTTGCCCTTTCCTTCCCGTTGCTTCCCCTTAAGGCAGGAAAAGGTTGGGAGTGCATAGCCTTTCTACTTCTAAAAGTGACGGGCCTTGGGCACACCTTTGTTCTGGCACCCTTGCTCCAGCATCAGCTGAGATTGGCCCTACCTGCTTTTCTCCTGCCTTAAAAGTGACCCAAATCAAGCAAAAAGATGCATTCTAAAATGAAATTTTCTGTACTCTCCTAGATTGAAGAAAGTGCAATAAACCTTTGGAATTGGGCTGTGACTAACCGAATAGGTTCAGTCATCAATGATGAACAAAGAGCTAAATGTATGTATGTGTTTTGTGTTCTAGGTTGAAGTTCTGTATAGAGGTATCTGTGTGTGTGTGTGTGTGTAAGTAAATTAAAATGAAGGCAGAGAGTACTGTGCAGTTGCTTTGTCTAACTAACTCAGGAAGTTCCAAAGGGGTAGCCATGTTAGTCTAGTTCAACAAAACAAACCAACAGTCTAGTGGCACTTTTAAAGACTAACAAATTTATTTACTGCATAACTCAGGAAGGATCACTCCAGTGCAATAATGATCCTCTAGTGACAATCAGTGTAGGAGCTATTGCATTGCTCTGCTTTCCTGTGACTGTGTAGCAGTGAAAAGAGGTATGACCACAGGAAAGGCGCTATCTGAATTCCCTTGTACTTCATTAATCCTTGGCTATGGTTTTGGTTCATACATTTATGGAAATAAACTGTACTGCTATAAGCATTCGGGCTGTGGGGGACTGCACTGATACAAAGCTTAAGAGGAGCTCTCTGTGCAGCTCAAAAACATGGCGGTTCAGTAAAAGATACTACCTAACGCACATTGTCTCTCTAACAAAGCAATTTAGTTAAATTGGTACGAAACTGTGTACAGACCGTAAGGACTCTGCAGACCAACAGCCGTTCTTACTTGATTTAAGACCTTCCACAATAGGAGCATCATGATTGGCAGAGTGCAAAAGTGAGCTTTAAAGTCACTTTTGTATCCTTGCCTGGACCTGCTCTCTGTGCAAATCTGCAGGACCCTAGTGTCTGTTCCATATTCTCTGCCACCACAGGCTTACAGTTTAAATTGTATACATAGTGCAGGGATATATAATATTAGGCAAAGGGGAGGGAGGCTTACATAGAATAAGTTACTAGTTCTAGGGCAAAATCTTATCCGATCTTGTAGTTAAATGTGACCTGCAAACCATAATTAAAAAAATTCCAGTGTGTGCCTGTGTGCTATGCACAGGAGCCAGAACTGTTGAGAACAGTGCTCGCCTCCTGAGATCCACGTGGTCCACGCAAGACTTCCTGTGGTTGCATGGGTCGATTCCCCTTCAGTTTTCTCTTCCTCTAACCGCCCTGTGCAAGAGTTGGAATGTCTTCTAACCTGCATAGCAAAACAAAAAAAGGAAAGGAAACAACGTTAATAGTTAGAGTATAGTTTTAGTTTAAAAAAAAGAGTTTAGTTAAACAAAGTTATCAGAGTTTCTTCTCCCGTCCCCTGGCACATACTTTGGTACTAATTCCAACTATGGTGTTGATCACATCAGTCTCTACCATCACACTGACAGTGGCATCAATACTTCTTATGGGACTGACCGCATCATTGGCTTTCGATGTGGCACTTATCCTGGCACCGATCACTATAATGAAATTACCAAAACCTTGGTACTTCTGGGCAGGAGAAAGAATAAACATCATCATATTGAACTGATTCATACCTAATCCCCAAGACCCGATTCTTCCAATGACTCTCCTGCACACACAATACTTGATCAGCATCTCTCGCTCATGCAGTCATTCATCTCTAGCAACAGTCATGATGCCCAATTCTCATCCAAGCGTTCCTCTCTCACTAGATCTTTAGTGGTGCCTAGGTACTGTCCTCAATATAGAGGACATAAGCCTTTCGCTTACTATGGTCCACCCTGGTTTGCAACCTCCTCACCCATGCCATATCATATGCAGTGGCACAATCGGGATGCCTGCTCCTCCTATGCCAGGCCTTATGAAGCACAGTCTGGCTCCCATGGTACCATGCTTAAATCTGTGGGACCACTGACCTCAGTGTCAGTAGATCAAGACATAGATAGAACCCAAGCAGACACCTTCCATCATCAAGTATCTCCTCTCCCATGAATGAGTCATCCTTGTCACTTGATGTAGCAGTCATCCCACCCTGCTGCTGCTACCAAACAGTTCAGTGATCTTTTCAGGAGTTGGAGATTCCCCTCAAAGAGGTTTTGGAGTCCCAACATAAATGTCTAAAAATCTTACACACTGCAACCCTCTTTAAAATAGCTTCCCAATAGATGAAGCCTTGATTGAACCAGCTAATTTTATATGGCCCACATCAGCAACTGTTCCTCCTACGAACAAGAGGAATGATAGGCAGTACTATAGCCTGCTTACAGAATGGCCAATCAGAGAAGGAAGCAGACTAATTTTAAATTCACACTACACGATAAAGATTGGAAAAGACCTGATTTATTGCATAGAAAGTATATTCGTCATCCACCTTATTGATGAGGGTCTCCAATTATGCAGTGTTATGGTCAAATTATGAAAAATTGGCCCAGTTCAGCAATGACATTCCAGAACCCCGAAGAGATCAACATAAGAAAGGAGCCCTGGTTCTTGCTGATACCACAGCGAGGATGACAGCAACAGCTGTTGTCATGTGCAGAGCCTCCTGGTGCCATAGCACTAGCCTACCTAGAGAACTGAAGACTAAGATAGTGGATCTACCCTTTGACAATACCCAACTTTATATGGAAAAAATTAAGAGGTCCTACATTCTATGAAGGAATCTAGAGCAGGGCATGACAAATGTGCTGCCCAGCTAGGAGCCAGTCCAATAGCTAAGGCACCTAGCTGTACTGTGGCACTTCAGACCCCCACCCGCTGCTGCTGAAAAAAGCTGCCGCCACCAGTTTTGACCATGCTATGGTGTGAAATAGCCCCCTGCCACTGGAAAAAAGCTGCCACTGTTGACAGTTTTGATGGTGGCTTGGCCGCTGAAGGTGCTGGCAGCTTCTTTTAGGCACCACGGGGCATTTGGCTTCCTAAATCAAGGCACAGGCTAGGCACCACTGTCAAATTTCTGTGTGCCATCTCCTCCACATAAGAACAATAGAACATATACTAACACAGCATGTGGGAAAGGGATACTATTCCCATTACTTTGTGGTACAGAAAAATACTGGGACTGGAGGCCCATATTAGACCTCAGGGCTTTGAACAAATTTGCGAAATGGCAAAAATTCAAGATGATCACCCTAACAGTAATAATTCCAACACTACAGAGAGGAGACTGGTTCTCAGCGCTCGACCTCCAGGATGTCTATTTTCATATTACCATCCAGTGTACAGGTGCTTGCTCAGGTTCATGGTTTCAGAAAAACACTACCAATACAAGTATTGCTATTTGGTCTATCCATAGCACCCATCCAAAGTCCTTGCTATTGTGGTAGCATATTCAAGAAGGCCAGGATTTTTGATCTTTCTATATCAGAATGATTGCCTCATAAGGGCATCTACCCAAGAACTAGCCATGTATGCTACCCATCTAACAACGGTAAAATTTCAGAAGCTCAGACTAAGAATAAACACTGAAAAGTCCACTTTTATTCTTACCCAGTATCTTGAATTCATAGGAGCAGACTTGGACTCAAAACATTCCAGGGCATCACTTCCAATACCAAGATTCACAGCTATCACACACCTGCTATTTGTAGTAACCAACACCCACATCCTGACATTTTGTATCACAGTACAGCTCCTAGGTGTATAGCAGCTACAACTTTCATAGTGCGACATGCACATCTTCATATGCAATGCCTCCAGGGCTGGGTTGCTCAGTATACAAACCAAACAAATAAGCACAGTATGGACAGACAACTGTACAGGCCAGATGAAGCAAAGACCTCCTTGCTAGGGTGGACTCAAAAAAGGAACATGTTGCGAATTCCCTTTTCCCAGACTCTACCCATACAGATGCATCAATCCTAAGATGGGGAACTCACATGCAAAACTACGCTGTTCCAGGCCGGTGGTCAGAAACCAATACCTATCTTCATATGAATGTTTTAGGGTTGTGAGCGGTGTGCAATGCCTGCCAACACGTTTTATCACATAAAGAACAAGCCAATAAGAATAATAATGATTGACAGTGCAGCATGTATGTTCTGTATAAACCATCAAGGGGGAGCCAGATCTTTATCACTGTGCACTGACTCAGTGAAACTGTGGAATTGGTGTATAAGGCCTAATATCTACATAGCAGCAGCATACCTGCCTGGCAAACAGAACACTACTGTGGACAACCTAAGCGGACAATTTGTAAGCAATCACGAATGGCAGTTGAACAACAACATTCTGAAAGAGATTTTCCAGTTATGGGGGCATCCAGTGACAGATCTGTTTGCTGTGGAAAAGAATCACAAGTGTCATCTTTTCTGCTTCAGAGCTGGAAAAGTGTCAAGACTTATGGGTCCCCTGCTTGAACAATTGGCTACCTGTTCTCTGCTGGATTCGTCACTGGAAGTGGCTTTTCTGGTGGCCATTACTTCAGCCATGAGACTAGAGGCGCTGCGGTTATTAATGTTGGGACTTCCATATACAACCTTTTTTAAGGACAAGGTTTGCCTGCCCCCCCACATCCAAAGTTCCTCCCAAAGGTGGTTTCCTCTTTCCACATCAATCAGCCAGTTTCTTTATCTGTTCTCTGCCCAAAACACATGTGCAGGGAGAAGGAGCATCTGCATACCTTGGATGACAGAAGAGCCGTACCATTTTACCCAGATAAAACCAGACACTTTCGTTAATTTTCCCTGCTGTTCATAGCACTGGCTGACAGATTAAGAGATAACTCATTCTTCACCCAGCGAATTTCTTCCTAGATCACATCTTGCATATGCGTATGCTATGATTTGGTTAATGTTGCTCTTCCTGTCAATCACAACTCATTTGATAAAGTCAAAAACCAACCTTGGTGGCCTTTCTAGCACAAGATCCAATTGCAGATATTTGTAAAATGAAAACAGTAACTTGGTCCTTGGTCACACAATTGCTTCCAACTACGTTGTGACTCAAGGCTGCAGCAATGATGTTAGAGTAGGTTGAGTTGCTCTTTATAGAAATGGACAGTTCAGCCTACTGTTCTATGGCTTGTGTGTCACCAAGAGTAGAATTCACATCTGCAATCATTTGAAGAAAAAATGATTACTAACTTCAGGGGGGGATTATCACATGGGTCAACAGGGCCCCTGCCCAGGGGCCCACCACAATGTGGGGACCCTCTGCCCTTCCAGCACTGGGCTGGCTGCGGCCTGGCTGGTCAGTCTCCAGGGGTGGCGGGGTCTGACTGGAGCATGCAGTACGGCCTCTGGTGTGGCCTTCGGTCCCCACCAGAAACTGCACCATGTGCACCAGTTGGCTCTGCCACCCCCGGGGGCCAACCAACCAGGCCACGGCCGGCCTCTGAGTCAGCTGATCACCATGCCCTGGAGGGAGATTCACTCTGATGGAGAGCAGGCTGTGTTTTCGCAGCTGGCTTTTCTTGTGGTTAAAGCTTGTCCTAAATAGAAGCTACTGGAACTTTGTAGGAGGTTCACCAGTAATGCCCCAGAGAGAAGGTGCTGAATCAGGCCATGTCATGGCCATTTACCTTTCCCACCTAGTTCCACTCTGCTTTATGGGCTACATTGCATTCTAATGATGCCCTGGGCATAGTTAAGACTGGGACTACTCTGCACCACAGCAGTGTTGTCCTTTGCAGAATTATTTGCTGCCACAGACCTCCAGGGTTTATGCCAATATAAGCACTAGGTGAATTTGCACCCAAACATGAAGAGCCTGAGTATTCCAATTAATTGAATTACAGAACTCTTATTGACTTAACTGGGAACATGTTCAAGTCCCATGTGGTAGAAACATACCTAATCCTTCCCACTTTGTAATGAAGTAAGGTTTCCAGGTTGGCTGCAATCTCCAGTGCGCTTTTGCATGAGTATGGTGAAAGGGTCTGACATGGAGCAGGAGCTGCTAATATACTGTGGATCTGCCCTGAGAGATTTGCAGTTATGAAAATGTCAATTGTAAGCCAATGTTCTGATTTTCATTTTACTCTGATTATATGGGGCAGTCAGCACACACAATAGTGCTCAGATTGTTAGGTTTCTGGGGGTTTATGTTAGCAAAGAAATGATTGTTTCTAACTACATAAATTGGCGAAGGAGTAGCTTCTTTGTAGTCTGATTTAGAGTTGGAATTCATAAGGGCTGGAAAAAACATGGGAAGAGGTCCATCCTTATGATTTTGTGTATTTTTTTGCAGTGCGCCATGTTTCTTGTAGGCTAGTGTGCCTATGTGAAGGCAGCGATCCTCCAGAAGAGATGGTGCGAAGGCAGATTCTGGTAAGGCTAGTTAAATAGCCTGAAAGTACAAATGCAGTATGGTGGATCACAAGGGAAATCTTGGAAAGTGTTTTCAAATGATAGCGTAATCAGGAAAGGAGTGAAATTATATTTGAGCAACATATCTGCTAAAGGTGGTCTTGTGTTATCACGGTGATGCCTCATTGAGCCATTCTGGTTAAGGGTTTTTCAGCAATACTATTATGAGTCTTTACTTCCATAGTAAACCCGCATAAACACAGCTCAGTCCATGGTGAGAAGAGAAGTTGCTGAGATCTCCCACATGGAAATTAACTGCACTAGCTCTGCCTTACCTGGCCTAAAAAAATGATGTATAAAAAGTAAATTATTACTTCAGTACCTTATGGACAACAATTACTTCTTGTGATAACTGGACCTAGAAATTTATCCTAAACTGTTTTCTTATATACATTAGAAACAAGAGGAAGACCAAGGACAACATAGGACTGTTATTCAATAAAAAGGGAAAAACAATAACAGAAAATGTGGAAATGGCAGAAGAACAAAATTATTTGTTTTGGTCTTTAGTGAGGTTGGATGCCTGACGCAGGGGAGGGCAGTAAAAATGGGGATAGGATCAGAAGCTAAAATAGTGAATGAACAAGTTAAAATTACTTAGGCAAGTTAGATGTCTTCAAGTCACCAGGGCCTGATGTGCACCCTAGAATACTTGTGCTGGCTCAGGAGATATCTGAGCCCTTGGCAATTATGTTTGAAAAATCATGGAAGACTGGAGAGGTCCCAGAAGACTGGAAAAGAGCAAATATAGTGCCCGTCTATAAAAAGGGAAATAAGGACAATCCAGGGAATAAGAGACCAGTCAGTTTAATCTCTGTACTAGGAAAAATAATGGAGCAAATAATTAAGAAATCAATTAGCAAACATCTAGAAGAGAATAAGATGTGAAGTGATAGTCAGCATGAATTGGTCAATAACAAGTCGTGTCAAACCAACCTGATAGCTTTCTGTGATGAGGTAATAGGCCTTGTGGATAGAGGGGAAGTGGTAGATGTGGTATATAGCTTTTGATAAGGTCTTGCATCACCTTCTCATTAACAAACGAGGGAAGTACAACCTGGACGGAGCTACTATAAGATGGTTGCAAAACTGGTTAGATAACTGCTCCCAGAGAGCAGTTATTAGCAGTTCACAGTCATGCTGGTAGGGCATAACGAATGAGGTGCCGCAGGGATCGGTTCTGGGTCCGGTTCTGTTCAATATTTTCATCAATGATTTAGATGATGGCATAAAGAGTACACTTATAAAGTTTGCAGATGATACCAAGCTGGAAGGAGTTGCAAGTGCTTTGGAGGATAGGATCACAATTCAAAATGATTTGGACAAACTGGTGAAATGGTCTGAAGTAAATAGGATGAAATTCAATAAAAACAAGTGCAAAGTACTCCACTTAGGAAAGAGCAATCCAGTGCACACATATTAAATGGGTAACAACTGCCTAGGAAGGAGTACTGTGGAAAGAGATCTGGGTGTCCTAATGGACTACAAGCTAAATATGAGTCAACAGTACAACGCTGTGGTGCAAAAAAAGCAAACACCATTCTGGGATGTATTAACAGGAGTATTGTAAATAAGACACGAGAAGTAATTCTTCTGCTCTACTCCACGCTGATTAGGCCTCAACTGAAGTATTGTGTCCAGTTCTGGGCGCCTCATTTCAGGGAAGATGTAGACAAATTAGAGAAAGTCCAGAGAAGAGCAACAAGAATGATTAAAGGTCTTGAACACTTGACTTACAATGGAAATTGAAAAAGCTGGATTTGTTCATTCTGGAAAAGAGACTGAGAGTGGATATGATAACAGTTTTCAAGTATCTAAAAGGTTGTTATGAGGAGGAGGGAGAAAAATTGTTCTTCTTATCCGCTGATAAGACAAGAAGCAATGGGCTTAAATTACCTCAAGGGAGGTTTAGGTTGGACATCAGGAAAAAATTCCTATTTGTCAGGATGATTAACCACTGGAATAAGTTGCCTAGGCAGGTTGTGGAATCTCCATCATTGGAAGTTTTTAAGAGCAGGTTTTTAAGAAAGGTTACAGGCTACTTACAAAAATTCCAGCTCTGATGCCCCCTAAGGAGTAAGTATCCCAGTTTTATCTTTAATCACTGCTTCTGTAGCCACAGAGCACTTGTGAACATTTATAATAAAATAGAGGAAGACTTTTTAAAGAAAGAATAAGTATTTAACTAGAAACGTGTGGTGGAAACAAATGGTTACAATACAAAACAAAATTGTTGTGGAATCTCCATCACTGGAGATTTTTAAGAGCAGTTAATCATCTGTCAGAGGTAGTCTAGATCAAGAGTGTCCAACGTTTTCGCCTGGGGGGGTCATGCTGCAATTTTTTTCTCACTCAAGAGGCTGTTGAGCAAATTTTGGGTAGATAAGGCATTAGAAATTTATCTTACTGTTAATCAAAACAACAAAAAGTTCATTTTTATGAATGAACTTGAAATCAGAAGACAACTTTATTAGCTTACTTTCTTGTCACTATACTGTACATTGATTTAGTGAAATAGCTGGCATTGCTTTTACTTAGCAAAGTAGCTGTTGTCTGCCCACACACTTGATGTAACGATGTGAAGTATTCTGTATAGATGTCCATCTGTCATGAGTGATTTTGATTTTATTTTGATCATTTTCATTCTTGAAAAAAGCTGTTTGCAGCAATATGTGCAGTGAATCAACAGGCATATTTTGATAGCTCTGGATAAGACACTAAGGGAGCATACTGATTATAAAATGTTAGACAGTTATGCTCTGTGAAAGCTTTTTTCATGTCACTGTCATTTTGGCTCTCAATTAGTTCCAGTTGGAACATGTCATGAGCATTATTGGTATCAGTTCCAAATGGATCTGCGGCAGCTTCAATTCATTACAGTGTTTCCTGAAATCCGCAGATCTTTGTTTAAATTCATCAGTGCAGAATGCTTTTCATGGCTCATTGGCTCTGCATACTTTGTGATAGCGTTGTAAAATGCACAACTTTCTTCATTGCTAACGGTTTCTGAATGAAGGCTTGGATGTACTCCTCCAGTTTGTTGACAAATTGATCCTTTTCTTGTTGTTTCAAATTCAAGTCTGCAAGATACTTGATGATAGCAACTAGGAATGCCAAGTCATTCAACCACTGATCATTATCCATGAAACATGTCTTTTTCTTTGTTTGTCATGAAGGTTTTTATTTCATCAAGAAGTGACCAGAATCTGGCTAATGTGGTCACCCGTCTGAACCAATGAACAGGGTTCAAATGAATGACATCATCACAGTCTGATCCTACGTCTGTAAGAAAGGATTGGAATTGTCTGTGATTGAACCCCTTGTACCTTATGAAATTGATTGTAGAAACAATGTTTTCCATTGCATGTTTCATCTTCAGGATCTTTGCACACAACTGTTCTTGGTGAATGATGCAATGATTTGTGATGAGACACTGATTTGAGCATTATACTAACAAATCCATTGTGCTTGCCTGTCATTGCAGGGGTTTGGTCATTGGTGACACCTCAGAATTTGTCCTCTGGAAGATTGAATTGCACCAAGCATGTTTTACTTCATTAAAAATGTCTTGTCCCATTGTTGTGCCTTTTATTAGACATAAGTTGAGCAGTTTCTCCATGACTTCAAAAGTTTCAGTGATTCTTCATACAAAGATTGCCATTTGGACTGTATCACCAGTTGTAAGGCACCAGTCCTGGTTGGTGACAGATGTGGTTGTGCCGGGCAGCAGGTGTTCTTATTGATGTTGTTATGCATTTGACACGGATATTTGCTTGGCTGCGTGCGTGAGTCTCTGTATGTGTGCTCCCTCAGGATTACCCCTGCCTCAGATCTTTAAGTGGGGACTCTGTTAACCCAGTGATCTAGAGCTTGGCTTGGATCTTAAGCAGGGACTGAGTTAGCCTGGTGATCCTAAGCCGAGATACTCCTTTGGTAAACACTTTGGGTTACCTTTAGCTCAGGTCTTTTGTGAGGACTCAGTTAGCTCAGTGACTTTAAGCCTAGGCATACCCTGTGTGCAAGAAGTAAACTGAGGCAACACTCATGACCGAAGAAATCAACATGATCACGGATCCTTGTAGAAATGAAGTTGCCAGGCTAGGCTTTGTTGCAATGTAGCACAATCGCAAACAATCTATTTCAACAGATTTGTTGGCTGCATTCATGCTCTCAATGCAATGGAACAGCTCAACTGACGGCGGGACTCTCCGTCATCCTCTGTGGTTGCATGAAATCTGGGCTCTCAGGCGGCTGCTTTTATATCTTACTCGGACTTACTGACTTGGCCCCCTTTGGGGTACAAGTGTATCTTGATTGGTTTACATACCCCTTCTCTGATGTCACCCATAGATCTGATAGGTCCGCACATCACTGGACATCTCCATACATCAAGGTGTCAGATTTGACCGTGACATTACCTTTAGACTTGACCAGAATGTTCCCTTCAGGTTTGACGGAGATATTACCCTCAGGTCTGACTAAGGGCTTGCCTACACGAGCACCGTAATCCGCAGTAAAAATCATTACTGCGCGTTAATAAGCGAACTCTACAGACGTGAAATGTTGTTCCTGCGCACTAAGCGCCTTCTTGCTGCGCATTCCAACCACCACTCCGCCGAGAGTGGTAACAGCTGTTTCGGATCATCTGCTGCGCGTTTCTGCTCGTCAGTACTGTCTCTGCGCATTGATTGGAGTCCTGAACTGTCCCAGCATTCCCAAGTCGTCCTGTCTGTACTTCCCCCCACCCTCTCTATGACAGTGACGAAACAGTCCCCACCTACAGGTGACTCCCGGGATTTTCAAACATTTAGTTACTTTCACTTCCTGGTGTTTTCCTCGTGGAGTGCATTGTAGTGCAGCAGTGTTCTCAGTTGCAATGGCATCCCGTTGCGGAGGACGTGCACCCCTTTGGTCCCCGCAGAGGTGCTTGACCTGATCAGCATCTGGGGGGAGTCCGCTGTGCAGGCGCAGCTTCGCGGCAGCAGACGTAATTACGACACATTTGGTATGATTTCTCGGGCAATGATGGAGAAAGGTTATGATAGAGACACATTGCAGTGCAGAACAAAGGTGAAGGAGCTAAGAATCAGCAATCAGAGAGCGAGGGAGGGAAACCGTCGATCAGGATCAGCGCCTGCTACATGCAGGTACTATGAGGAGATAGGAGCTATCCTCAGTGGTCACCCCACAACAACTCCAAACACCACAGTGGACACATCTGTAACCACAGATGTAGTCACTGCCACCACGGATTTGGATGAGGACCTTGAGGAGGCGGTGGGGGAGACGGAGGAAAACACGGGGCAAAGCGAGGCAGCGTGTAGCCAGGAGCTGTTCTGCACCCCCGCTGATACGTCCTCTATGGAAGACATGAATTCCAGCATGTCCCTTGATTCTGCTGAGGGGAGCTCTGGTAAGTTTCTGCTTTGTAATGCTAAAAGTCTATCTCACGTTAAAACAACACTGTACGTTGCAGGGGTGCTTGCTGTGTCTCCCAGCTGTGCAGGCTCCTTATGCCCCATCCACGAGGAGGGCATCAACACAAGCAGTGATTGTGAAGTAATCATCTGCCTTTAGGTCAGTAAATGATTCTTCGATGTACCTCCAGAGCCTAGTACTCAGGTTGGATGGGATGGCGTTGGTGCAAACGCTCCCAAACAGGGACACTTTGCCCCGCCAGCTGCAAAGCACAGCCCTGGGAACCATGGCTGCAAACAGTGCTGCTGCATACGGTCCAGGCTGACTGGCGGCAGCATGTAGGAGATGTATTCTAGAGGCCAGGGGCACCCTGAGGAGAGCGATATCGGGTTCCATCTCTGTGGCCAACGCAGATTACTAGCCCCCAGTAAAGCTGTCTAGTACGACGTACCTTTTACGCTTCAGCAAGAAATGGGCTGTGGACCGCACTGCACCTTCCAGAGTAATGTGAGACTGTAAGTGTTATTTTCTTATCCTGGCTATGTGTAAACTGCAGCTTGACAATTACTTCTTTCTTTAGATCAGACCTTGAGAAGGCCATTGTCTACTCCCGCAGCACGTATGAGAAACATTCGGGCTCGTGCACGAAGGAACAGAGATGAAATGTTTCAGGATGTGTTGAAAGCAACACAGGAGTCCTTGAAATCAGCTCAGGAATCCTCCTCTGCGACAAGAGCATTCAGAGCTGAATACCAGCAGATGTGGAAAACACAGACCGAGGAACTGATAAGCGTGATGAAGGAGCAAACAGAACTGTTCAAGAGCATGGTCACTTTGCAGTCCCAGGTGTTTAATGCTAGGGCTCTATTGCAGACACTGCAGCCGCGTCTGCGTCCCTATAAGAATTTTTATGAAGTGCACCCGTCCCACCATAGCATTCCAAAAAGTAGTTCTCCACCCCCCTACTTTCTAGAGCCCCGCAGCTACACACACCTGTAACCACAACCTTCAAAGTATGAATAAAAACAGTATAAAATCATTTCATTAAGGCTTTATTTTCACACATGGGTACTTTCATAAGGTGCTGCAGATGCGTCCTATAAGAGAACTAGGGGAGGGCATGACTGAAATGCTCCCTGAGTGCCTCCCTTATGCGAGAAGCTTCCTCTTTATCCCCCCTAATACTCCTAGTGGCTGGCTGTTCGTATGCCTCCTCGAGGCGCTGTGCCTCGGTTGCCCACACTGGGCAAAACCTTTCTCCCCGAGTTTCACAAATATTATGTAGGACACAACAAGACGCAATCACAGCAGGGGTGTTGTTCTCCGACAAGTCCAGCCGCCCATACAAACATCTCCAGCGGCCTTTTAAACGGCCGAAGGCACACTCCACAGTCATTCTGCAGCGGCTCAATCTGTAATTGAACCGCTCCTTGCTTTGATCGAGGTTGCCAGTGTATGGCTTCATGAGCCATGGCATAAGTGGGTAGGCTGGGTCTCCGAGGATAACTGTGGGCATCTCCACATCCCCCACTGTAATTTTTCTATCAGGGAAAAAGGTACCCCCTTGCAACTTTCGATACAGACCGGAGTTCCTGAAAATGCGGGCATCATGCACCTTTCCCGACCACCCAGCATTGATGTCAGTGAAACGCCCCTTGTGATCCACGAGTGCTTGCAGCACCATGGAGAAGTAGCCCTTTCTGTTAATGTACTTGGTAGCAAGATGATCCGGTGCCAAAATGGGGATGTGTGTGCCATCTATGGCTCCCCCGCAGTTCGGGAATCCCATGGCATCAAAGCCATCCACAATCTCACTGACATTCCCTAACGTCACTGTCCTCCGTAGCAGCACGTGATTGATGGCTGTGCAGACTTGTGTTAGGGCTACTCCGACGGTGGACCTCCCGACTCCAAACTGGTTTGCGACGGACCGGTAGCAGTCAGGAGTCGCCATCTTCCAAAGAGCTATCGCTACATGCTTCTCCACAGTGAGGGCTGATCTCATGTTGGTGTCTTTACGTCGCAGGGCAGGTGCCAACTCTGAGCACAGTTCCAGAAATGTTGCTTTCCGCATTCGAAAGTTCTGTACCCACTGCTCGTCATCCCACAGATGCATAACAATGCGATCCCACCACTCGGTGCTCGTCTCTCGCGACAAGAAATGGCGTTGCACCGTGTGCAGATGATCGGTGAAGGAGCTGAGCAACGCGGTGCTGTTGATCTGCAGGGCATCGATCAGCCCCTGCTCCTCTGTGTCATCCTCTGGCAGGGAGCTCAAAACATAATGAGCAACCATCCGAGATGTGTTCAGCATGTGGAGTGCGAGAGTGGAGACCAGAGCAGGATCCATGCTAACGCAGATTTTCTTTCTATCCAATGGCGTGCTCCGTGCAAACAGTATTGAAAACAGGCGCGAGTTGCTACTGGCAACAAGGAAGACGCTAGGGAAACGCAATGCACCATGGGAAACATCCGGTTTACCCATGGTGCTTTGTGCTCCTTTCCTTCATCCCATGATTCCAAGCGCATGCTCAGCAAAAACAGAACGCTGGGATACGTGCCCAGAATTCAGAGCGCTAATGCGCATTGCAGCGAGGAATCCTGTGACGTCTCAAGGAGCGACGTGTGTACAAGGTACAGCGCAATAAAATCCACGTGCTTCTTACAGCGCAGTTCAGAAGCTGTGCTGTAATCTGATCGTGTAGGCATAGTCTGAAACACCTTTATCTCCTTGGTGCTAGACCAAATGCCTCCTCACTTTCAGGTGCTTTTCCACTCTTGCTATAGCTGCAGCTGACTTCTTGCCAATTTCTGTGATGTCAGACTACTCCTGTCAACTTGACCATTTATCCAGCTCAGGCCTGCTGGTTTGATCTGCTTTACTAGTCCTTAAGCCTCATTCCTGATCATTTCTACTTGTCTTTTTAATTTAACCTTTTGCTTTCTCCTACAACAGACATTTGCAATGCATGCACATTCCACAGATGTTGGATTCATGGGTGGATTTTATTATAGGTAGGGGGAGGCTATGCCTCCCCAAAATCTTTCGCATAGCTTCCCAAAAATCTTCCTTTGCCTCCCTTTTTGCTGGGAAAGCATTAGGCATGGCCTGCAAAAGTAGTTTTCCTTGTTCTCTCTGCTTGTGCTGCAGAGGCAATGGCAAGAGGCAGGAGCAACTGCAAGCTATCTGTGACACCAGTAGACACATAACACGAGCAGCCCATTGGGCTAAATTAGGTGATAATTATCTTTAAAGATAGCCCATCCCAGCTTTGGAAGTTTCAGGTTACCAGTTAGGTTTACAAGCTGTTACAAATACTGTGAAGGGTTTTTGTTGTTGTTTTAAACCAAATTTAGGGTTACACTCTTTTAGGACCTCCCCTTTTTCCCTTCTGGGGAGTTGCTGGTCCTTTAATATAATGCTTCCTCCCCTTATCAAGCAGTTGTTTCTGTGGTGTACATCCAAGTACTTCTAGTAAGTTATTTTATTTTTTAGCTCCTTTTGCTTTTTAATATTTTTGAGGGGACTAAAGTTTCAAACTTTATGAATTTTATTAAAATTTGGTGTTTACTTTTTAAAAATTCTGACAGCTACACACTAGACTTGAGCCATCTTTAATTCTACCCTTCCTTTATTTGTTAATTATAATACCCATACACCTTTTTACTACTTTTTTTTTACAACTTTTATTTTTTGCCATGCAATGTATACAAAACTGGATGCGATCCACAATGGGTTAAAAGCAGTGATTTCCCTACACCCTCTTTTCTTCTGAAGAGTGGCCACTTAACCTGGTGATAGTCTAGTTGAGCTTGTTGACAGCTGGCCGAGGCATTGGTTAGCTTTTTCGTGACTGCTCTCAGAACACGTTGGAATATGTCTCCCGTATATCACAGGCTATGTCTACACTGGCAAGTGAGTTCGAATTAAGGAGGCTTAATTCAAACTCACTAAAGCCATGGCTATACTAGGCTTTAGTGAGTTCGAATTAAGGGCTTCCTTAATTCGAAGTAATAAGTTCAAATAGGGCTTCAGAAGTAAGGCTTTAATTTGAACTAACTAGTTCGAACTAATTTTAGCAAGTGTAGACATAGCCATACAGTGGAGTCTTATATCTTTACATACCATGTTGCCACTTATATTTTACCAGGACAATAAGGATCAGTAAATCATGAGTTTTCCAATGATACTTTACATGATATGTTTTGTACAAACTTTAACAGTCTTGCAAAAAGGGGTGAACAAAGGCGTACAGACCACCACACTTTATCATTGGTTGCTGTGTTAAAATACCAAGTGCCAAATCGTCTTTAAAACTGTTTAGTATTGGATAGTGACTGGGTTATGTTAATACCTTTGATGCTTTTGGTTCCTGTATTCCATTTAAATTAATATAAAAGGACCTTATAAATCTTGTGCTGCATCAGAATGAATGAGAATGCACTCAGCAGAGCAATTTGTCACACAAATTCTAAGGGCTGAAATTTTTCCTATTGTATTAGATCCATACACCAACATAATGAGATCTGACATCAGTTGGTTTGAAAATGGTTGAAATTTCACAAACAAAACACATGTTTCTTCTTGGCTTCAGATGACCATGAAGACTGGAAAAGGTTGGGTGGATGTTGGAAAAGCTGACCTTGCTGATGGATTTCTTGTGATTGCCATAAATGTAAGTTTTTGGCTAGGGGCACTCTCCTGCAAACATTTTTACCTGCAAGTACTGCAATTGAGCAACAGCTCTTGGATGTTTCTGTTTTGTTTTCCAGAGTCTAGAAAAACTGTATGCCAAATTAATGAAGAGGAGCAATGGTGAGGCAGATATTCTACTGCACAAAGCTGATGTAGAGAAGGACCTGTTCAAAGTGCTGTCTTATCAAGCTGAATCAGTATGTGTCCTGGCCATTTTCCCTCTATGGGTCACTGGAGTATATTGAATGTATGAATGATCAGACTGAAACTGTGACCCAGTTGTTAGAAGTGTGGGTTCCTGTCATTAAGCTGGAAAAGTATGTTTCCTTAGATCAGCTGTCAGGTATCAGATTGACACGCTCAGTATTGCAGTAGTTTAAGCATTCTTAAAATACCCATTTTTCAGACACATCTACTAATTATCATAATCCTATAAAGTTGTTTAGAACGTCTCTTGAAGGCTTGGGCTATGTCTGTGCAGCAGCTAAAGACCTGTGGCTGGCCTGTGCCAGGTGACTTGGGTTTGCAGGACTTGGACTGTGGGGCTGTTTCATTTCTGTGTAGACTTCCAGGGTTGGGGTGGAGCATAGGCTCTAGGATCCTGCGAGTGGGAGGGCCCCAGAGTTTAGGCTCCTGTTAGAGTTTAGAAATCTACAAAGCAATGAAACAACCCCTGCAGTCCAAACCGTGCTAGCTTGAGTTGGCTAGCACAGGCCAGCCTTGGATTTTTCTATACTGTATAGAAATACCTTCCGTGATTTGGCTACCAGGAGTGTTTATAAAGTGGACAGCTATCTTTTTGAGTCCTAACTGAGTCACCTCCTACACAGGTCTGTGCTTTATTGGCTGAAGAAGTGAGATATCTGATGTTGCTTTGGAACCAGAGTCTCCACATTGACAGCAGTGCAACATATATTTAGTGAGATTTGTAAATTCAAAACCACACATATCTGTGTCAATATTCTGTCACTAAAGTGATCAAATAATACCCAAGTGTAACACTGCATCTAGACACAAACTGCTAAGATTAGTATATAAGACTAAGGCCTTGTCTACACTTAAAAAACTGCACCGATCCTCAGGGATCGATGCAGCGGGATCGATTGAGCAGGCAGTGTAGACCAGCTCAGTCAATCCAGGAGGTACTCTCCAGTCGACGTAATTACTTCACCCCCTCAAGTGGAGTAAGACTGCGTTGACCGGAGAGTGCTTTGAGTTGATGGCAATGAGTGAAGATGCCACGGTAAGTAGGATTAACTAAGTCGATGGGAGATACGTATTCTGCGAAACGCAGATTGTATATCTCCTGCTGACTTAGCACCGTAGTGTAGATCTGGCCTAAGAGGTGCTAAAAGCTGCACACAGGAAGCTATGTGCAGTGCATAATAACAAATTTATTGAATATGCCAACACATGATCATCTATAGGTACAGTGTATTAACTAAACACACACACAGTTTTTCATGTACATGTGTTTTTATATACAAGTGGGGAGTCATGATTGCTAAATCATGATTTTATAGTGAGTCTCATGGTATTTAGTGATTTTCTAAAAGCTCCACCCCTTGCAAATCATGGGAATAGATGAGAATCTCAGCTTTCTTAAAAATAATTTTAATAAAATGTAAATTCGTAGTCTTGTAGTTGAAAAGTTTGAAAAGGACCCAAATGTACAAAGCATCAAAAAGAAAATAAAAACAACCTAAAATACATTTTTTTAAAAAGAAAAAACCTCATGATTTGTAAATCATCCATGATTTTTGAGAGTTGGGGTTGGCAATGCTAAAGAGTATTACAAACATTGGGATACAATTATGAAAAGGCTTCAATTCCGAAGTTCTGTAGGGAACCAATGGAAAGGCCAGTATGTCTGGAAAGCTATCAGATCTGTTAAACAGTTACACTACTCTTTTCCAGATGTTTTACTACAGTGACCATCAAATGCATTTTATCCTTTTTTTGAGTCGCCCTCTTAGGCTCCATATCCAACCCTGTGCACCAAGCTGCAACACTGGAATGCCCTGTGGAACAGGAGCCACTACTGTCTGATGAGTAGGCTCATTCTCATACTCCAGCATTGTCTTCCTTCCACACTGGGCCCATGACCCATCTACAACCTTTTCTTGACCCACTATTTGGGAAACACTGGGTTATACCATATTGCATGTATCTGCATAGTATTTTTAGTGTTTGAAGAAAATGATCACATGAATCCTGCATATTCACACACTATAACCTCAGGGTGTGAGTTGCAGGGTGTGTCTTGTGTTTTTGTTATCTGTCCCTTTGCAGTATAGTGAGTTGTACGGTATTGCAGCTGGCAGGGTATTTAGAGACAAACTGCTTTATTCTAACCGTATTGGTATGTTCTATTGCTTTCTTAGGCAGTTGTTCAAAGGTATTTTCAGAAAGCAGTGACATGCTTGCAACGCTGCAAAGATATGTTGACAAGACTGCCAAAACAGGTCAGTGAAATCAGTTCTTCTGTGTTCTTCCAAAAGTTCAAAATTAACAAGAAAGAAAGCAGCTTTTCAAGGAGCCACTGACGTCTCATAAAATTCTGAAAAATATTCACAAGTCAATTCTCTATTCTGTGTCTTTCTCTTGCTTGTTCTTTTGTATCTAGGACATTTGTTTCTTCAAAGTTCAGCCATACTTACTATTTATATTTTATCATTAAAATAGAAAATCTACAAATAATCCTGACATTTTCTCAGTCAAATTACAATTCATCTGAGCATACAACAGCAGAAAACTAGATACGGGCTCTTACTGCTTGTTGTCCATCTGACATCACAGTCATCTCTACCAGCCAGTTGTGAAGTTCAAAAGGATTGTGATTTATATGAAGACTAAGCAGTAGGACCAGATGAACTTCCAATCAGCTTGGATCCTGCTTTCCTGCAAGTATTCATAAAAAATGAGGGAAGATACATCAACAAGCACAGGCAGAAAGGTTTCTAAATTGAATGTATGATACGTCAGTGCATTTTAGATCAATCAGCAGTTCCTTAAATTTGATTGAGTATAGTGAATTTTATTTTTTTGTGAATGTGAGGTGCTGGCTTGACCCAGGCGTGGGGCAAAGAGGAGCTGTACAAATAAGTTTCTTACAACCAATTTTGCCAACATACCTCAGTCCTGATATATTACATCCTATTATAGTCTGGGTCTTTGAGCAGAGAGGTACAACTGAACTAAATTGTGTCTTTGGGTGGTATTTTCATGAAATGGACAAATGTCTAAGAACTAGACTATGTCCCTCAATCTCCGTGTTGAGCACATTGACCACCAAATAAAACTAGAATTGCATCAGAAAGGGTCACAGAAGAATCTATCGAAGAAGGAGAAGACCCAGAACCTACTTCTTCAACCCATGAATCATCATTGTCACTGGATAAGGCAATTATTCCCTCTCTACCCACCACGGCTGATGATTTTAAACAATTTCAGGACTTATTTTATCATGTAGCATTCTTTGGAGATCCCTATGCAAACTGTCCAAGAATCCCAGTACAAGATTCTTAGGATCCTACAGCCCAAGTCATCAACAAGGATTGCCCTCCCCATGGATGGAGCCCTAACAGACCAAACAAATGACATCTGGTAGACACCTGTGTGACTGGGGCCTCCTGGGATAAACCTCCTGAATGTGCAAAAATCAGGGCAAACTGCAAAACCGAGAGCCAAACCTCCCAAAAAACACTGACGGGTGGTACTTAAACCAGTTTCCCAATCAGCAACACACCATGTTTCTGATTCCCCACACTGGTTATCAAGAAACATAACAAAATAGAGAGAGCCCCCTTTATTGCACTCCAACTTCTCTGGCTCCCACCTAGCTGCATGGTCTTTAAAGAAATAAGTTCTCCTGAACCAAAGGGCCAGCCACATTACACAGAACAATATAGGTTTGTATCTTACCCAAAATACCACACTGATAGCCAATCCTTTAGTAACTGCAGCTAAAGGTTTAATATAAAAAGAAAAGAAACAAAATATGAGAGATGTTAAAGGGTCAAAGTGAATCACATACATACAAATGATTTAGAGTCCATGGAAAGCAGTTTGCAGGCTTGTTCCTCTGGTAGACGCCCAGCAACTGGGTGGGTCTCAGTCTTTTGTCCAGTCACAGAGGAATACATCCAGAGAAGAGTGATTGGTGTAGGCTGAAGACAAGATGGAGTTGGGGCTGCTGCCTTTTATCACCTCTGGCCTTCTCCATGCTGTGTGCTGTTTTTCCTAATCAAAATGGAGTTGTCATATGGTCAGTCTGGGTGACTCACTGTGCAGGTTTCTCCCCAGGGCCATTGTATCTGTGGTTCCCTTAATGGTCTATTAAAGGAGACAGTGACTGCAGACATGCAGTCTGGGGTTTTTCTCAGAATCACACAAGTTGGAATACAGCTATAGCAAACATATTCATACCTTCTAATACAGATATGATACCTACACCTAGACAGTATAATCATTCCTAGCAAATCCTACACTTTCCATTGGCACCAAACACAGCATAGCTCCCATGGATCATTGCAATTATGAACCATTAATATAAAAACAATCATAAGTGGTCCCCTAAAACCAGACAGCATTGTAACCTGCAACAATTGCCCCAACTTGTTGCAGGGCAGACAAGAAGTATTACGTCCCTAGTAAGGACTCTGAATACCTTTTCAATTATCCACCACCAAATTCTCTTGTGGAAGCCACTAATCAAACACATAAGCAGCAATATAATAGATCTACTCCCCATGACAAGGAAGTTAAGAAAATGGACTTATTAGGGAGAAAAGTATACACTTCTTCCACGTTACAACTTTGTGTTGCAAATTACACTGCATTGCTGGCAAATTATGACCATGACAATTACCTTAAATGAGCTAACTTTGTTGAACACGTTCTGGAAAATAAAAAACAGCAATTCCATGTGATAATCAAAGAAGGTCAGTTAATACCAAGGACAGCTCTGCAAGCAGCTCTCAATGTTGCCGACACAGCAGCTCGCACTATAGCCACAGGGATAGTTTCCAGAGGGGTAGCCATGTTAGTCTGTATACAGCAAAAACAACAAGAGGGATAGTGATGCATCGATCGTCCGGGTTACATTCCACAGATCTTTCCAGACAGCTTCAGGTGGCAATTGAAGACGTGCCATTCGATAAGAAAAAGCTGTTTCTGAAAAGACAGACAATCTGATGCACACATTTAAGGACCCAGGGCAACTCTACGAACATTCAGAATATATATACCTGTAACAAGATGCAGATCATATTGGTATCAACCATACAATTCCAGGTGTCACTTACAGTACCAATCCAGAACTAACTATAGACAACAGGACCAACCACAACATGCCAGACAATGCACACAACGTAGAAGACAACCCCAGAACCAAACCTCAACAACCTTCTTCAAAACCACAGTTTTGAAATCATAGTCAGGGGCCGACAAGACTAGCTGGAAGTTCCTGAGGCTAATCACCCCATCTCTTACACAAACTGTCTCCAATGTTTTTATCATTCGTGGGCAAACATAACTACAGACAGATGGGTCCTTGATACAATTAGGATTGGATACATCATCCCCTTCATTCCTAAACCACAACTCCACTACCCTTACCGTCCCTCTTTAGGGACACCACTCAAGAACAACTCCTACAAGAGGAGATCGTACACATCCTTGTCATTGGAGCAATAGAAACAGTCCCCACTGATCACCAGCACAAGGGTTTCTATTCACCACCATATTGCCTCACCAAAAAGAAATCAGGTGATTGGTGACCAATCCTCAATCTGAGAAAATGAATAAATATATAAAGCCTCAAAAATTCAAAATGGTTACACTTCCTTCTATCATCCTGGCTCTCAAACGCAATGACTGGTTTGTGGCCATCGACTTGCAAGATACTTACTTTCATATTTCTATTCACCCTGCTCATAGGAAATATCTTAGATTTACTGTGAACAATAACCATTACCAATATACTGTTCTACCTTTTGGTCTCTCCACAGCTTCTTCTCGAAGATGCTCACAGGGTCTTCTCGAAGATGCTCACAGTAGTCGCGGCCCATCTGCACAGACAAGGAACCAAGATATTTCCATATCTAGATGACTGCCGTTTCAAGGCCCGCACACACCAAGACACACTGTGAGCACTCAGTCTCAACATGTTGACATTCCAAGACATAGGCTGTTTAATAAATTTTAAAAAATCTATATTACAGCCCACACAAATAATAGAATTCATAGGCGCATGCCTAGATTCTCAAACAACCAGAGCCTACCTTCCGGACTCCAGGTTCAAAACAATTGCAGACCTAACAACCCTAGCACATCCAGTTATCAAGAGATTTCTACAGGGCACACAGAATCTGATCCTAGATATACTCCCACCTACTCCTCTCTGGGATCTTATTTTAGTCCTCAAAACACTAACTAAACCACCTTTTGAACCACTTGCAACCTGTTCTTTCAGTCATTTATCCATGAAAGTGGCCTTTCTAGAGCCATCCCATCCGCACGACGGGTCAGCTAACTAGCCACCCTGATGGCCATACCTCCATATACCATATTTCACAAAGACAAAGTAACACTCAAACTTCACCCAAAATTTATTCCCATGGTATCTTCTACCTTCCATATCAACCAAACCCTTCACTTACCTTTATTCATGCTGAAACCTCACTCCACACCACGTGATGCCATTCTTCATACCCTCGACGTCCGATGTGCTCTGGCCTTCTACCTGGAAAGAACAAAAACATTTAGAACAACTAATAGGTTACTTGTCTCCACGATTGCAAGATCTAAAGGAAATGCCATCTTGAATCAACATCTATCAAAATGAATCTCGAATTGCATCTGCCTCTGTTACACCCTCACAGGGACTTCCCCAGAGGACCATGTGACCTCACATTCCACAAGAGCTGTTTCCACAACCACCTTTCTACATAATGTCCCTTTTGTGGATATTTGCAAAGCTACTACCTGGGCTTTGTCGTACACCTTTATAAAATACTATGTTATTGATCAAGCATCACTCTCCGATGCAACAGTTGGACTTTCTGTTCTGTCTACTATGTGCAACGTTGACCCCAAAGTCCCTCCTTCCTAATTGGCACACTGCTTTTGAGTCTCTCAAGGCAGAGCACCCACAGGGACACTCCTCGAAGGAGAAAGGAAGGTTACCCACCTTGTGCGGTAACTAGAGTTCTTCAACATGGGTGTCCCTGTGGGTGCTTCACCACCCATCCTCCTCTCTACTTCAGAGTATATTATTATTGCCCCTGGATGGAGAAGGAACTGAGGGGGCTTGCACTGTGCGCGCACCAAGATGGCTCCATGCCAGGCATGAGACAGCCTTTTGGTGCCTGCGTGGCTACGACAAGCACTGCTAGAAAGTTCTCGATCCAGATGTGGGCATGCCAGAATCCCAAGATGGAGCACCCGCAGGGACACCCATCTTGAAGAACTCATTACCGCATAAGGTGGGTAACCTTCCCATTTCATAACATATGAATGGATACCTGGCCATCAGCATTTCTGTGACACTAATTTTCTTATTTTAGTTCAAGCAAAGTGTCTGGCAAATTGAGAATTGTGACATAATTTCAGAACTTCGAGGCTAGGCTGGCCCTCTGGAACATAAATATGTTCACTGTGGTGGACAAACCTATCTCACAGTTGAAAACCCAAGCAAGGCTGGGGATCTTGAAGACCCAAGGTCTGGCAAATCTGGGGAGGCAAATGTTTCAGGAGGCAGCATAGACATTAGTCTCCTATCCACAGTTCAACTGACAGTTGATGACTTCAAAACTGAAAAATTATTCTGTGCATGGTATGACGCTGTCCAGATTTAGGGGACCATTTATGATACTTTTTCATATTGATATTTCATAATTGCAATAATCCATAGGAGCTATGGCATGTTTGGTACTAATAGAAAGGTCGTAATTTGTGGGAATGATTATATTGATTATGTGTAGTTGTCATATCTGTAGTAGAAATTAAGAATATGTTTGTTATATTTGTGTTTCAATTTATTTGATTCTGGGAAACTCCCCAGACTGGATGTCTACAGTCATTGTCTCCTTAGATGGCCCATTAAGAGAACCACAGGCACAATGGGCCTAGGGAGAAATCTGCACAGTGAGTCACCCGGACTGACCACATGACTCAACTTCATTTTGATTAGGAAAAACTCTTTGGTTCTTGGTGGATCTGAGTCATTGATGGTTTATCTTGCATCTGCAGCACTACATGCTACGCCTGAAGGGCATGGACCTGAGTTTGTAGATTTTGCATGGTGCTCACTAATTCCACCAAGGTGACATGGGTTTTAGTGGGGTGAAGGGCCATCCAAGCAGGTAAACTATATCTTCTCTTTTTGGGCTGCTCAATCTGTCACAGGCCAGAGATTGGGCAGACATGCTTCATGATTGGAGCAGTGACAGTTATGCCTTGTGGTTCAGGTCAGAGCCTGAGGCCAGGAGCAGGACTGAGGGTCAGAACTGGAACCAGAAATCGGAGCCAGAGCTGGGAATTGAGCAGGGCTGGAGCAAGGCTGGGAACAAGGCCCAGTAGTGATCACAGTTGCAGGTGTGAAGTGTTGAGCAGGCAATGACTTGCTCTTTCTGTGGAGCTTAAATGCAGATCTTCAGGCATCTTGAAGCCAATTGGGCAGGATGGTCAGTCAGGTGATTCTGTTGCAGCCTGAGGGCTGAACCGGCTAATCCTAAAATAACTGAGGTTCCTCACACTTGTACACAGAGGAGCTGATAAAGCAGCAGTATTCTGAAAACTAAAGATTGAAAATGCCTTCTTCCCAAACTCTATAATGCAAGAGTTCCTGCTTTTGTGATCTTTTTATTCATTTTTAGCTCCTGTGTATTTCCTATTCTAATTTCCCTTTAAGTTCTCCCCATTCAAGTATTTTGTTTTATTTATTGATTTAAATAGGCTGCAACATGTGTTTGAGTAGTTTTACTGTTATGTGTGACCTTGAAAGGTTTATTTATTAATACTGCTGTGCTTTAACATAGAACAACAATAGAACAATTTTAGTCTGATTCCTTTTCCTTCCTGTAAAGTCAGCTCTAACAGTGGTGGTTGTAACTTTAATATAAAAAGTATTTTAAGTGTGCCTGACTGAGCTGTCTTAGATTCCAAAAAAGTCATTAGAAGACCCTAACAGGAGAATCCCTTTTTTTAAAATTTCAGACCTGTTATCTATCAGTCCTCTGCTATAACTTTGGAGTGGAAACATATGAACAGAAGGATTATGAACAGAGCTCTTTCTGGCTCAGGTAATGTAAAAGGGAAAACAAAGTCAAATATTTTTTTCTGATAAAATGGCAAATGTGGCAGAAGGAAGAGGAAAAACAGTAGTTATTAGTATTTAGGTTTCATGGAAAAAATGGAAAATTTTGAAAAAATAATTTTTGTGAAAATGTTTTGATTTTGGAAAAAGCAGCTCTTCATTAAGTGGTATCCCAGTGGGTGCTCCACTGCAGGTGTTCGTCCTGGACTCATGCCGAGATTGGAGATTTTCACTGCCGTGTCTGCTCAGGCTGTACACTTGTGAGTCATCTCATGGTGTGAGTGGCATCTCAAATCACGAATATGTGGCCTAGGCTACCTTAGTTCCTTCTCAACCATCCACTGCTTGAAATGCTTTCTGCAAACCTGTTTTCAATTAAATAAGTATAACATAAAATTAGTTTTAAAGATAGTTTTAGACCGTTTTAGTTACTATCAAAAGTTCTTCAACAGTTAACTCAAAAAAAAAAAAAAAAAAAGAAGAAGAAGAAGAAGAAAGAGAGAAGATGTTTCTTCTCAGTTAGTTTCAGAAGAATGCCTAACTCACTAGGATTCAAAAGGTGCTCCCTTTACAGGGACGCGATTCCCATCTCTGATGGGCACTCTCAATGCATTCACTGCCTCCTTCAGGAGCATATCTTGCAGAAATGCCCTCACTATAAGAACTTGAAGGCAAGAGCCAGGAGGGGCAGAGAACTAAAACTAAAAATAATTCTCTTAGAAAAGTCCTTCAGACTAGCCGTTGACCTGGGCCATAAATCCTCCCCAAAACAAGAGGGAGAGATGATGAGAAAAGAGCTTCAACCCCTTCTAAAAGCCCGCCAAGCAAGAGGACTGCACTGCCAAAATCAGCAGACACATTCAAACGGCTTGGTACCAAGCTAGCAAGGGCACTGAGGGACAAACACTCCAGTGTGGAGTCGAGGTCTAAATTACTAGTGGTCTCCTCAGAGCCACCTTAGCACACCTTGGCATCATCTACTATGGCACTGAGTGTGAAAACGGCATCGC
>ML685771.1:946831-1013995 GCA_007922175.1 Pelusios castaneus
ATCATCTACTATGGCACTGAGTGTGAAAACGGCATCGCGTACAAAACTGGCACCAAGTGTTACAACAGCACCGTCCAGTAGAACAGTACCGCGTACCATGGCACTGGTAAACACCACAGTGCCCGACCTCAGTACAGCACCGTCTGCATCACAGCTGGTAGCGATAGCAGCACCAACACCACAACCAGCACTGCAGAACCGTGCCGCGTCCAACTCAGCACCCACAGGGAAACCTAAACAAAAAACCTGACATGTTGATTCCAAGAACTCAGACTGTCTTCCACATTCACCTCAATGTGTACCAGGTAGCTCACCACAACTGTCACCATTCTCCTACAGTGCTGATGATGACTATCTCACCAATGTGCAAATGTGCTGACAAAAATACTATATTCCATCGAAGAATAACAAGTACTTATTTACGCACCTGTGACGGGATGCATATCGTGCAGCCCTCGGGCATGACCTGTATAATCTTTCTGTTCAGTTTTGCAGTGTAATTGTGTGATTTGATGCCAATTACGCTATACCAGGTTCCGTTGTGAATGCTCAGAACGTGTTCCACGTGGCTGCCATGGGGCCATGTTTCCTACAGCAACATGTATGTACAGATGTGAAGCATGATACAGGGTTCAGACTCTCGGGACTCTCTCTAGCACAGTGGCTGGAGATTTACATGTCAAAGGGGATGCTAATGCCCTCCCTGGCTCAGGTAGAAGTGAAGAGAAGCACACAACCGGACAGTGAAGGGAGGGGCTGTCAGCAGTTTGTTAAAACAAAGAGACAGTGGGGGGGAGAAGCTGCAGGCTTTTGGCCGGTGAAGACACCATCTTGCAACCAACTTCAAGCAAGATCGGGGCCCTGCCTGAGAACAGGCAGAGAATGGCTGTAAAACATCAAACAGCCGAACACCATGAGCATAATCTTGGACTCTGAGGTCAGTTTAGGTAGAGATGTTAGAGCAGTATGCGGTTTTACCTTTTATTTGATAGTGGTCACTCCTGACTCATTTATAGTATGATTCGGCCTTGATTGGCCATGTTCTCACTTGAAATCAGACTCTGATCAATAAACTAGTAGTTGTTTTACCTAAAGCTGTGTGGTCTTTAGAGGGTGTGGATGTGGGAGGCTGGGCACAATCCACTTCTTTGTTAAGTGGACGGATTTGAGACTAAGGTGATTGGGAGTGGGTCCCAATCCCTGTAAGGCAGTGGCTCCCAGGGTAGTGTCTGGGGCTGGGTGTGCTCGCTTGGGGACCAACCCCTGTGTGGCTAGTGGATTTACACCCACTGCCTGGGACCAATTACACGCTTGTGGCTGGTGTGGACTGACTCAGGAGTGAATGGTCACGCAGCAGAGCGGGGTGAATTGGGGTTCAGGAGCGGGGTTCAAGTGGTCATAGCAGCACACCAGACTGGATTCGGGGAGCAGCCTGTCACAACACCTTCCCCCAAACTGTCTTGTGATGGAAGCTGCGGATCAAAGAAACAAATAGCTGCATAATAAAACCACACCACAGGACAAAGAGTGGAAGAGGGTTGACCTCTTTGGTCACAAAGTTTATTCATCTTCAACACTACAGCTCAGAGTCACAAACTGTTCAGCCTTGCTATTGAACTATGATCATAACACTTACTTGAAGATCACCAATTTTATTGACGTAGTTCCTGAGGACAGGCGAGATCAATTTCAGTCTCTCATTAATAAAGGCCAGCTTATCTCCAGGATGGCTCTCCAGGTGGCCCTGAATGTTGCTGATACAGCAGCTGGAACTACGGCCACAATGATAGTAATGCAGCATGCTTCTTGACTTCACTAGGCAGCTCTTCCAAGGGTGCATTCAATATGGTATCAAAATATTTGCATGTTACTTAGCTGGTTGTCAGACTACCATAGCGAATGCATTCAGCCGACATTTTGCAACAAAACATGAATGGGAAATGAACAATTAAGTCCTCCAACACATATTTTAACAGTAGGGGCATCCACTCATTGATCTCTTTGCGACTCAAAGGAATCAGAAATGCCATGTCTTCTCCTCTAGAGCAGGACTTGGGACCAAATCAATGGGGGATGCCTTCCCCATAAATTGGCATGTACATCTACTGTATGCATTGCCACCCACACCACTAATACACAAAACATTACAGAAAATGCAGTCAGACAGAGCAACTATAATTTTAATTGCTCCTGTGTGGTCGAGACAACACAGTTCCCTTCCCTTCTCCAAATGTCCATAAGTATTCTGGTACCACTCCTGTTACGCAATAACCTCCTATGTCAAGATGTCGGCCGAATGCTCCCTCCACATTTGGACAAACTACATGTCACAGCGTGGCTGCTCCGTGATTTCAACTCAAGAAACTACAATGCTTGGACCAAGTCAAAGACATCCTATTAAACAGTCAAAAAAAAAAAAACCTACAAGGAAAACTTATCTGCAAAAGTGGACTAGATTTACCAGATGGTATAAACAAAAGCAAATCTCACCTCTTTCTAACCAATCCCAATCATCTTGGATTACATACTCCACTTGAAGGACACGGGACTCTCGAACAGTTCACTTAAAGTTCACCTCTCAGCAATCTCAGCCTTCCACCTGAAGACAGAAAACAAAACAATTTTCACACATAAACTCATTAGGCACTTCATGACCTGCCTGCAAAACACATACCTAGAGATATGACTGCCAATGATACCCTGGGACCTAAATCTGGTTCTCTGAACTATCGCCAAGATCCTGTTCGAACCTTTGGCAACCAGCTCACTGACACACTTATCCATGAAAATTGTCTTCTTTAGTAGCCATAACATCTGCTAGGTGGGTAGGTGAAATAGGGGCACTTATGGCGGACATGGCCCCCCACCCAAACAATATTCCACTCAGACAAAGTAACATTATTCCCACACCCCAAATTGATACCCAACATTAACAATATATACCAGAACAATCAGGAAATCAATCTACCCATCTTCTATCCTAAGCCTCACAGTGATGCTCATTCTGCCCTTCTCCACTTACGAGACAGGTCGCGACACACTACAGCAGGGTGTTGCGACCTTACAGGAAACACCAGCCCACCCCCCTAGGTCGAATCCAGCCATATCCCCGTCTCTCTGTGACACACTAATATGTCCCGACACAGTGTTTGAGAACCACTGGTTTACACTAAACAATTCAGCACACTCGGGACAGATCCAAACCCACTCCACGAGGGGTTTGGCCATGACAGTTTCTTTCCTCAAGAATGTTCCATTAAAAGACATATTCTGCAGTCACATGTAGCTCTACCCGCACCTTTTAAAACACTATGCAATAGACCAAACCCTGAGGTCAGACATGGCTCTAGGTACCAATGTACTTTCTGCAGTAGAGCTCACAAACTCCACAATAACCCCCTTTCAACACAGGGGTACTGCTCCATAGGTGCCTAGATTGGAGCACCCACAGGGCCACCACTCAATGTCGAAGAGAAGGTTGCTAGAAAGTTGCTAACTTTGTGCAGCAACCAATGTTCTTCAAGATGTGTGTCCTTGGGGGTGCTCCACTACCCTCTCTTCTCCCCTCTACTGCAGAGTTGTGCTCTAACACTCTGCAGTTGAGAAGGAACGGAGTGAACCTGGGCCGCGCATGCATGGCTTGAGATGCCAATGGCACCACAAGACCACCTCCCTGTGCACGGTCTGAGTGGACACTGCAGCGAAAATCTCCAATCGCGACGAACAACTAGAGTGGAGCAACTCCAGGGATACCCATCTCAGAGAACATCCGTTACTGCACAAGATCAGCAACCTTCTTTTTCCTGATGGAGAAAAATTGTTTGAAAATTTTCATATAGCCCTAATATTAAATGAACCAATCTAAAGCTCTCCTTGGCTTAGCAAAGCGAGGGCTACACCCAGCTCAGCACAGTGGCATTTCTGTTTACAGGCACATTGTTTCATCTTAACTTCAATGCTATCTCCACATTAGACATCCCTTTCATGTGGATTTTCATATTCCTACCAGAGGTCCCTTCCTTGCATATAGAAGGATTCATGGTTTTCTTTAATATTATCTATAGCACTTGTTCTCCCAAGGAGGCTTTGCTGTAGAGGATTTTTCCCAGCTGTTGCACCTTTCATAACATCAGAGTTATGGTTGCATTTCAAGAGATGTGAAAAGTGTAGAAAAATGCAGAAAAATTACTCGTGTCAGCATTTAGTAAGGGGGTGCAGCCTCCCTCACCGATGGACAGGGAGGGAAAGCCTGATGCCTTACACAGCATTATATGCATTTTCCATAAATAGTCTTTGAATTTCTTACAAGAGAAATACTAGAAGGCCTACTGATACTGTTGATGAAAGGCAGTTTGTTTCATGTATTAGTTCTTCCTGCTTTAGTGTTCTCAGCCGCATTCAGACAGCTCCATAGCTCCTCTGGTACCTTTGCTACTCACCAGCTGTGTTACATGTGATCTTGACATTTATTAGATTTCCAGTGTTGACAGTTTGGAAAGAATCCAATTCCTCCAGCTTCTTAATGATTTTGTTCCTGGTTTTTTAGGATTATGAGAAAAGATTAAATTAATTAATTTAATTAATGGCAGCATAGAATCTGTAGGACTGGAAGGGACCTCATGAGGTTACCTAGTTTAGTCCCCTGTATTAATGGCAGGATCAAACAATATCTAGACTAGGTGTTTGTTTAACCTGCTCTTAAAAATCTCGAATTACAGAGATTCTACAATTTCTCTAGGCATTTATTCCTGTACTTAACTACCCCTGAGAGGGTTCCTAATGTCCAATCTAAACTGCTCTTGCTACAAAACAGTAATGATCCTATATGTGGAATCAAGAAAGTCTTGAAGCCATGTTTATGGTGAATTAAGACTGATTGTTTGGAGAACATCTCTTTATTTTGTTCCCTTTACTTAGAAGATGGAATACTAAGTGCTCCCAAATAGCAGTGAAAAAATCTTTGGAATACAGATGTAACCTTTGCAAAGCACAGACATTTGCCTGGATAGAATATTGTAGCCCCATTTAGTGGGATTAGTGTTATCTCATGCTGAGAAAACACCAGATCTGGGAATAAAATCCCATAGATGTAATTTGTCTTTACATTCCTATAGCTTAATTTGCACTCATCTACCATTTGTTGCCTAGATTTGGTTTTATGGACTTACCTACGGGCATTCATCTCAGAAGCTTTTTATACTGTAGTTTAGTTTTTAGAGCAAGGACTGAGAATCGAGACTTAAATTCTGATTCTGGCTCTCCTATTGACTTGCCAAGACCTAGAAAGCAGGTCATTTACCTTCTGTGTGATTTAGGGCTTGTCTACACTTGAAATGCTACATTTGTGCTATTGACTATTTGTGCTGCAACTATGCCACTATAACCTCTTCAGTGTGAACACCAACTGTGCTATTGGAAGAGGTTCTCCCATCAGCATAGGAAGTCCACCTCCCCAAGAGGTGATAACTAAAAAGAAGAGAAGTTTTTCTGTCAGCGTAGTGTTCTCTACTCTGGGGGCTAGGTCAGCTTAATTGAACTGCTCAGAGGTATGGATTTTTCATATCCGTGAATGATAGAGCTGGATTGACCAACATTTTTAGTGTAGCTCAGTCCTGAGTTTCCTTATCTACAAAGTGAGAACGATAATACTGGTGTTCTGATTGGTATTGGTGACCGTTGGGTCACAAACCTCTCTGAAATTAAGGTGTGACTGTACCCTGTAGTGCACAGACGTGTCAGAAAGGGTTAAACAGAAGCCCTTTACCCAAAACAAAATGGGGCTGTGAAGCCATCAAGGAATTTTGACTGAGTAGGCAGAGGGATTTTGCTGAGGTGGTGTATGTGTGTGAAGCCAGAGCACACACAAACTGAGACCATACAGCACAGAGAGAGAGGCAGAGGCAAAAAGCAAGAAAGTCAAACAGTAACCTGTGAGCACAGCATGTCTTTGAGAAAAGCTATGGAGAGCTTTTTGGTCCATTGGATAAAAAGGCTTCAGTGTAATTCAGCTTTGAAATTTATCCTTTTGTTCTTGGCTTTTCCTGCCTTTGGAGAAACAGGACTTTGTACATTCCTTGTAAATAAACAAGATTATATCAAAGAAAACATCAGGCTCCATCAATTTCTCTTCCCAAATGGAACATCATCAGTGCCCAGAAATTTGACTAGCTATTCAGATAAAAAGGGGGCAACAATAGTTACCTGCCTCAAAGCAGGGCTATGAACAGGGGTTGACATAATTTTTCAGATCAGGTTCTCCAGTGAGTACCAGCAGAAATTGTTTGGTACTCAGCTATCAGACATCACATTTGTGCCTCCTCGCACTGTCCCCCAGAGCAGGAAGAGTTCCAGCCCCACCTTCCACCTGCCTTGGGGAGGGGGGGTATGAGGCTGGGGGGACGCAAATTCCCCCCGTAATTCCCTTCCCCTGCAGTTACTCATTGTGCGGCAGCTGCTGGTCCCCTGCAGCCTGACTCCAGCTGGGACAGGGCAGCCTCAAGACCATCACCACCCCTTGCCTGAGCATCACTCAGTGTCTCTCTTACAGCGGCTCTGGGCTGGGTATTACCGTAAATATCTTCCTCAGCCTTGAACATGGAGAGGCCTCAGGGTTTACTCCGGGGGCATTGCTGGTGCTGAGCACAGGGCCATGAGCCCAGAGTGTCCAAGCCAGTGCCCTGAGTCCCGAGCCAGCAACGCAAGTGCAAAGAGGTGTGCTGGCTCTTTTAAGTCTCCTGCTCTGCATCATGTAGCTGAGGCACGTGGTGCAGAGCGGGAGAAGAGATGGGAAAGTTGAATCCCTCCTCTCGGATAAGCGGTGGGGGGTAGTGGCTGGCCGGGGGCAGGGTGGGTGAGCCTGGGGCTATGCAGGGTATGCTGGTACACATTTGAGCCTTTGGGGGAAGTTTTCAGTGCGCTTTTTGAAAGGTTAGGTGCTCATGAGTACCTGAGTATCACTTATGTTAATCCCTGGCTATGAAGCTTTATTAACTAACTTCAATACAGCATTTTGCAATATTTTAGATAAAAGGTATTCCAGAAGGCAGAGAGCAATAGGATGAATCAGAAAATACCTGATCTAGTTCAGATCTGGGGATTTAAAATGCAAACTAAATCCTGTCTGTTTTCTGATAACAGTGAATACTGTGGATAATTGTGTCCTCTATCCTATTGTGGTTGTTGTCTTATCCCATGATAATCAAATCGGATGTTTTCAGTCAGTGGTTAATCAGATGGGCGGCTGATGGTTGTTAATTGCATGCGTGAGCACACCATGTGTGGGCTGTCCCAGTCTGCGCAATTACCCGAGACACCCCTTTACGATCAAATGAATTGACATGGCCATGGATCTGTTGAGAACGAAGGCACTTGGGCTAGGTTTTTACAGTGAAGCACGATGAAAAGTGCGACTTACAACTTGCAAGTATATTGAAAGTGTGTGCCCTGTTGCATTGGAAAGGCTCGACTTGGCAGCAGGACGGCTGCCATCGCCTATGGCAGACAAAGCTGTTCCCTCGGACCTCCATCTTTATACACCCTCACGGACAGGTTTCGCTCTGTCCCCTGTTACGTTTGTAGTTGCCACCCTCTGACGTCATCTAGTCCTACCCAGCTCCATGTATGGGAGATTGGGCCAAAGCATCTCAATTCATCATATTGTTATGACATTGAGAAGGTCAAGTGGTTCCTGTTATTTAGTGCAATTCCCCATATATCTCAATACTTCCTATTTATAACTTGAAGTAGCAAAATACCAGGTGCATCTGAATCTTAGCCAGCTACTGTTAATTTCCAGGACTCCTTACAGACTACTGTGATTTTCCACATGCTTGACCATACTTTGGCTTGGTATCCTGGACTAGTTTTCCAGGCCTCAGGCCTCATCTTTGGCCTGTTATATTAGCCTTATATCTTAGGTTCTCACTTTCTACTACATTGGGTTGTGAAGCTTAAGAATGAATTCAGTTTCTCTTACAGGGTCCTTTGTAACATCACCTTGATCAAAAGTGTCAAATCCAAATTTTCTTTACAAAATGACATTCAAATGTATGGGCAGATGTTAGAGTCTGCTCCTGGCACGAATTGCACAGTTGACATATCTAGATCCTATCTCTCTTGATTTCCATTCCTGTGATGTGCCCTGTCTGCAGTTTTGTGATATTGGATGTTATTTTCTGATATGCTTTGATACCAGTCAGGATCTTTTATCTTTTCACCATTTATTTTAGTTAATATTTTCTTCTATGTGCTTTGTGTCTCCTAACCATAAATTAAATGGAAAAGACAAGAGTGAACTCGTTGCATAGTCCCGAAGGCTGACTGAGTTTTTACATCTGTTACCCCATATAATTCTGATTTTGCCTTTTAAATTGTAGCCAGAGCTATGAGATTGGGAAGATGGATAAGAAGTATTCTACTGGGCAAGAAATGCAGGTAAGAAGTAAACATACAGAAGCTTCTGAATTATTCGCAGACTTATAGGAGTAAGTTATTATTGCCAGTCCTGCTCTGCAGCACCCTCCCTCCTCCTGCCTGTACTTGGACAGTCTTGGGCTTCCCCTCATAGCTCTGCCAGTGGTTATCCATCCTGATCTTTAGCACTTCCTGCTATTTTAATCCTGCAGAATGATCGGATAGTGTAAATAAGTCTCCACTAGATACTAGGCAGAGTCTTAGACTGAGGTCATTGTTGTGTGTGTCGTTAGTCATATTTCAGCCTAGGTTTTCATGCAGATGAAAAGTTAGTGCATTAATACTCTGCTCCAGTTAGTGTATTTGGAGAAGTATTATAGCATAACCCATAGACGCTGCCTTGACTTGGAAAAGTGGTTGAGTTTGGTTAGGTTTAGTGAATATGTGTTACTTAAGTCCTGACCTAAATTTGATCTTTTTCATAGTGTAAATGAACTTTGAACTTGACCAGCTAAATTGAAGTAAAGGTCGCTCTGCATTTACAGTAGGAAAAAGGTCAAGTTTAGGTCAGGCTTAGCAAACATGTTTACTAAGCCCATCCTAAACTTAACCAGTTTTCTAAGCCAAGACAAATCTTAAGAAGGGATGAGGATACTATTGTTATATGATGGGAGTGCCTAGCTATCCCAGTCAAGGAACAAAACATTGTCCTTGGCACTGTACCTCTAGTAACAGAGAAGAAAGTCCCTGGCCCAGTGTGCTTACAATGAATGATATCCACAGCTTATATTTCCATCTCCTTCATTTCCACCTCTTTGCATAATATTTAAGTGTTGTTTTTGGTTACTTCATTTGAGTTTAATTATTGACTTTGTCTTTTCTTTCTAGGCTAAGGTGCTGCGGTTACTAGCCACTGTCTATTTGGAGTGGGATTGTGAACAGTATCAAGACAAGGCTCTCAGGGCTATAAGCCTGGCTAACGAGGTTGTAACTTACTGAGATATCTAAGCGTGGTGGATTGATTTAAATCACCATATTTAATCATGATTTAAATCAGCAAGCAGGAAACCTTGATTTAAACCATTGATCTTAATCTTGTTTTGCATTTATGTTTTCTAGTTATTTTCCTAAAGAAAGGTTAGTTATCACTGGTTGGTAACCATTAAAACATATTCATTTGCAACTAAATATGGCATTTACACTAAATCCGATGCATCTTTTTGCTACCATATGTTTGTTTAAATAAGTTTATAGCTTAATTTCCATTTATTCAGATTCTTGATTTCTGATTTTCTATTTTGCAACATTTGCCATTTTCTAACATTCCTATTTACTAGTTTATTATGAATTTTTATGAAATTTGTGATTTGTGTCAGATTCTGTTTGGATGGAAATTCAAATTCAATTTAAAATACACCCAAAAAATCATTTGAATTTTTTTGTACTAAAAACAAAATTACCTTAAATGTGTTGGATACAGAGAGGGAAAAAAAAGATTGTCAAAACATATTTTGTAGTTAAAGCTGTTTTATTAAACTGTAGTTAGTGAAGTGAACTAATTGTTTCTAGCCATTGTGTTCTTCAGGATTTTAGAACTAATAGATCTCATCCTCTGACTTCTACTTTTGTTCCTGCTTTTCTACCCCCTCCCCCACCCCGGTTTCTTCAATTTAATGATTAGATCATTCAAAGTTAACTGCATAAACTTGGGTGAAGAAAGTATTCTCTCTGCACCTGCAGATACTACCGCTATCAAAAAATGGTTCAGCAAACTCTGGTTGTAGGTTCTTTGCAGTGACTTCCATGAGTTTGGTGGCTTGACTGTCTTAAAAATTGATAATAAATATATACTGCTTATGTTTTTGTTTAAATTTAAATAATTTTAATAGAGTATAGTAAATTTTAGGTTTTAACATGGGTTGTCATAATTTAAAATCTAATTTTAAATAAGTTTATTTATTAAAATAAACTTGCATTTAATTTAAATTATTTTTAAAATTTAAATAAAATCCTTGTTTTTTATCTAATATGTGTCTAAACCATGAAATGACTAAACTGCTTTCCCGTACATTTGGTTCATGCTCCTAATACTGTGGGATAAATTCACCTGTGGTGTGACTCGGTTTTACCACGAGGAAATGCTATAGAGCAGGGGTGGGCAAAATACGGCCTGCGGGCTGGATCTGGCCTGCCTGAGGCCTCTGTCTGGCCCGCTTCCCTTGCCCTGCTCTCCCCTGTCCCCTTTTGCCCCCCCCCCCAGCTGCTCACTGTGCTGGGACTGATGCTGCTGCTGCACTGCCCCCGCTCTGCCCCCCACGGCTGCACTGGGAGGCTATGGCCGGTGCTGCCATTGCTCTGCGCCTTCCGCTCACCCTGGGTGGCACTGCATGGGGCACTCCGGGGCCAGCACTGTGCTGCTCCATTTCACACCCCCTATCCCCAGCTGGCTTTCCCTTGCCCCTGACCCTTCACCCCCTCTCCACTGGCTCCCTCCCCCGCCAACACTGCCCCCTTCCCCTGCTCTCCAACCTGGCCCCAGACCAGCTCTTCACCGCCTCCAGTGGCCCCCCGCTGAATTTTACTGCATGCCCCTGCTGTAGAGTCTTTCAGTCAAGTGGTACAGAATGGAGTAGAGGCAATGGACAGTGTATCTTAGGATATGGCCCCCATCACCATAGTATCTGAATGTCTCAAAATCTGTGAGCTAGACAAGAACTGTTATCTTCATTTTACAGATTGAGAGAGAAGTAACTTGTCCAAGGTATTATAGGAAGTCTGTGGAGGAGCAGGGATCTGAACCCAGGTCTTACATTAGTTTCTAACTATTGTACCATCCATCCTCTTCTGAGAAGTACATAGCGGGTATCAAAAACAAGGCGGGAAAGTTTGTACTAGGTTCTGAAATGCACAGCAATCCAGTGAGGACTGGAGGTGTTTCCACTTTTTCTATGTGTTATAATATTCAGGGAATTTATAATTCTTTTTGTTTTGTTGTTAAAGTCACACAGATAGACATTATAAACAGACATCATCATAAAATGTGCTGGGTTTAGTTTTATTGTGTGTACTTTACAGAATTTTGCACTATATTGTATGAGTTAAACCAGTCCTGACTATTACTAAGATTAATACCCTGTAGCTAATATGAAAATAAGTGTTTCGTATATTCTAATAGGATTGCCTATAAATTCCATTATAATTTTCTTGCTCTGGCCAATCCTCCAAAGATACTAGAACTAGAATTAATAATCTGTTGGAGGAAATGTGGTCTGATGAGTAGTTTACAGGGCTGAGAATCAATAGGCCTAAGTTCTTTTCCCAGCTTTTTTTCTGACTCACTGTATGATCTTAAATTATACAACTTTTTTCTCTACTCCTGTTTCTCCATCTTAAAAACAATAGTGATAATGATATTTTCCCAATCTTGTAGTGTAGTTTGCAATTTAAGGATGAAAGATGCTATACAAATTCATAGCATTCTTCATGGTGCTTTGTGTTTTGAAGTCTGATATTGGTACCCTTGTCAAACTTTAGTAAATAGAGACTGCACATGTGTATTCCACTCTGTGTCTGTGCACCCAGCACCCAGCTGTTGGAAACATCTTCCCTCAGTGAAGCCTGCTGGGCGCTTTGTGCGGTATAATGGGCAGAGCCACCCCTAGCCCTCCTCAGTTCTTTCTTACCACTTGATACAGTCATTTGAATGCTGTTCTATACCAGAAAAATTCTCTCAGCTTATGTGCAAAATTTTGTGTGTGTATAGTTTGTCTAGTTCTTGGTTTTGCAAGGATAGTTAGTAAGTTTTAGTTCCGTGAAATATATTTTTTGAGGTGTTGGGGTTTTTCTATTCATGGTACTGAAGTATTCCTCACTCACTGTGTTTCAAGTCATGTATTTCTTTCTCCAGGCCTATGCAAGTGAGTGACCCACACCATAGCTGTCTGAATGCTTGGGAGAGACATACATGAATGATTAATGACAGATTTGCAGGAAGTTCAAGTTTAAGACAAAGAAGGATAGGGAAGCTATGCTGAAATCCCTCCTGATGGAGGTGGCATTCAGGCCATCAGAGTTGCTCTGCTCTGATTTAGTATCAAATGCTGCAGCTTTAGTGAGAAGCTCACCGTTGGAATCGTCCCGGTGTGACTTGGTGCCAAGTGCTATAATTTCAGTGGATAGCACGCCTCTAATGTTAGCAGAATCCTGGCATTGTTCTCTCTTTACCATACCTAGGAAGACATACAAATATTCCAGACAGACAGCAGTTAGTAGAAGATCTCCACATCTAAGCCTGGTAAGAGAATTGAAAAGGAATCGAGTAGTTGATCTGAAATGTAAGCAGTCCTATAAATATGTGGCTAAGTTTTCGTAGTTGGCTGTGATGCCACAACAAATTCTTTGGCATTGCAACAGGAGACCATCTCAGTGCTGACTACCCCAAAGGCATATGCAGTGGCAAGAAACCTGTTTTATCTTTTGGTGCTGGTGTCTCCATCCTTACAAGATCCAGTCCCCTGGTACTGCTGCCAGTGATTACCTTGAATAACATCCAAGGGAAAGCCTTCTACGATGGGATCACTTCCCCCATTGCGTGGGTCCTAGCACCAGTCCCAGCACCAGATAGATCAGCTACACTGTAATCAGAGATGATAAAGCCTTCTTGTTTGATTCGGAGGTGGTGGTCGTATGTATCTCAGCCCTGAAGCAGGACCTTATGGACTCCCCACAGATATTTTCTTCTCATTACCATTGTGACCCTTCCATCACTGGAAGCTTTTAAGAGCAGGTTAGACAAGCACCTGTCAGGGATGGTTTAAGGGGGTACTTGGTCCTGCCATGAGTGCAGGGGACTGGACTCAATGACCTCTCATGGTCCCTTCCAGTTTCTATGATTCAATGTTCCCTCTCATGGGAATGAGGCCAGGCCAGTGGGGCCCTGCCTTGTATTAGAGGCAGTTTTGGAACACTTGAGGATTTTACCAAATGTCTGGATCTCTCCACATCTTGTCTAGAAGGACTGAATCTGTTCACCGAATTACTCCATCCCCAGAGTCCAGTGGGCATCAAGAGAGGTTCCAGAGCAAGAGCAATAGCCAGTAGAGAAGATTATACTTCCTATCCAGATGAATCCATTGTGTCGGGCACAACTTCACTTTCTCTTTATGATTTTATAATTTATCAAGAGTTTCTAAAGAGAGTAGCAGCAGACTTTAGAGTACAGATGAAAGAGATCAGTGTATCTTCACATTGCCTGGTTGATGTTTTATCATTGATGGGTCCCTGCAGGCTAGCTCTGGCCATTAATGAAGCAGTACTACAGCCTGTAAAGGCTCTGTGCCAGACTCCTTTTCACTGCCTTTCACCTCTAGAACGGGCAGAAAGAAAATATGTGACCTCCCAAGGTTTTGAGTACCTCTGCACTGCCCCACCAGAGGGATCATTAATCATGACAGTGGCTAATGAGAGAATGAATTAAGAGCATGAGTCTGCAACCCCCAAATCAAATGATGCTAAAAAGATGGATTTATTTGGGAGAAAGATGTATGCAATGGGGTTTGCAGCTGTGTGTCACTAACCAACTGGCAAAACAGGGGCAATAAGATTGTAATTTATGTGGCTTCGTGGAAAGATCAGAGAGCTGCTTCTGGAGAATGCTAGGCTGGAGTTCTCTACCTTAGTTAATAAGATCAGACTAATCACAAGGACATCAGTGTAGGTGGGATTGAATGCAACAGACTCAGTAGCTAGAACAATGGCTTTGGCAATGGCCCTATATAGATTATCCTGGCTGCAGTCTTCTGGTCTTCTCTTTGATGTATAGAGCACTTTCTAGGACTTGCCATTCAAGAGTCCTTTTCTCATACCAGATGGACAGCAAGTTCCATGGAGTTAAGGACTTCAGAGCCATCTTGAAGTCCCTTGGTCTGTACATGTCTGCCCTGGCCAGGAAGCTCTATTAGCCACAGCAGATGAACTGGTTTTCTGCTTTTCCTTTTTGGCGCAACCTATCACAAAAGAAGTCCGGGTGCTTTGGCCATAGGCCTCCCTCTCCTGCTGTTTTGGCTCTGACTCTGGACAGTTTAAGACACTCAGGAACTGCAAAGCAGCCATTTTGATGGGCCACTTGATGTTGGTGTATCAGTCCCTATGCATTCAGTCCTGAACCCCCTCACCTTCATGGCCAGTCCCACTTCCACAGTGCGTGGTCTTAGATTACATCAGACCAGAAGGTTAGGGTAAATGGGAGCAAGGGCATGTGGGATATATTCCCTGGTTTGCTTCTACTTCTCCCACCGCACCCCTTCTTCCCTCTTCAGGAGCCATTCTCATGAGAAACTCTTTGTTCAGGAAGTTCAATCACTCCTTTGTTTGGTATCCATAGAGGAGGTTCCATATGGTCTCAGAAGGAAGGGTTTTATTCCCAATGTTTCCTAATTCCAAAAGTGAAAGGGCAGGGATGGGGAGTCTAAGATTAATTTTAGACCTGTGTCAATTCAACAAATTCTTAGAAAGGATAAAAAAGATACAGCCAATGTGTGCATAGACATTCCGTTTGCCTGCCCACAACTGACTCTGTGTAGTGACTGATGCTTCAGCCCTAGAATATGGAGACCACCTGGGATATCATAAGCATGGTAGCATTTTTTACCCAGATACCACCAGACACTTTTTTGGTAAGTTTTCCCAATTGTTCAAAGCAGTGGCTGACAGAGTAAGAGGCCAGTCATTCTCCACCTAGAGAATTTCTTCCTGGATTACATCTTGTATACACATATGTTACGATTTGGCTAATGTCACTTTTCCTGTTTGATTCAGAGCTCTTTTGACAACGTCAGATCAACCTTGGCAGCCTTTCTGGCACAGGATCTTATTGCAGATATTTGTAAACCAGATACCTGGTGCTCGGTTCATATGTTTGCCTTCCATTATGCTGTGGCTCAAGACTGCAGAGACAATGCTAGAGGGGGTCAAGTTGTTCTTCAATCTTTAATGAAATAGACTCTGATCCCACCTCCTGTTCTGTGGTTTGAGTCACCAAGAGTAAAATGCACATGTGCATTCAGTTGAAGAAGGAAAAATGGTTCCCAGCCTGCACCATCTCAGTTGTTCTACAAAATATGTTGCATATATTTGTTCCATGGCCTACACCTCTACATGGGAGTAACAGTGAGGAGTGAGTAGGGTAGGGGTGGCTTTGCTCTTTATACCCGCATGCAGTGATGCACACCAGAAGTGGGAGCTCTCGTTAACCAAAGGGTATTGTAGAAGGAAACAATTTCTGATGTCTGTGTGGTGGGTATGCAGATACCAGCAGTGAAATGGATGTTTGCAATACATCTTGAAGAACAATCACAGATTACATGCAATTTATGTTTCCCAAGTGCACTTTCTGTTAGTAATCAAGTGTGGGAAACAGTTGGTAGCATGCAAACCCACAAGCTTTGAAGTGCACAGTCTCCTAAAAGGCCTGGATTCCTACTTTCTATTAATTCAAGATCTGTTAGGGGAGGAACGAATTCTGCCAGAATGTAAAACATTCAGAACATCCTCAGCCTTTATTTGGAAATGTCTATAGATGGACCCAACAAGATTTGATTGCTGCATTTCGCTCTTGAGACCTATTCAGAACCTCTTGGCAACATAATAATTAAGAAAGAAAATTGAAAATTTAAACATTCAGTTTATCATAAATTTGCATTGCCTCCCAATAGGAAGACAAACAAGGAGTCTAGTGACACTTTTAAAACTAACACATTTATTTATCAGACACCTGAAGAAGTGGGATTTCCTCCCACAAAAGCTCATGCGATAAATAAATGTTTTAGTCTTTAAAAGTGTCACTAGACTCCTTGTTTGTTTTGCTGAACTAGACTAACAGGGCTACCCCTTGGGAACTTCCCAAAAGAAAGATTTCCAGTTACATAGTCCATTGCTTGGGACATTTAAAACTAGATTGGAGAATGCTGTGGAGAATATATATATATGGGGGGGAAGGGGGAAAGGCGCTGGGGAGTGGGGAAGCCTGTTGTGGCTAGGATTCCCTAACATTTCTTTGTGTTTATGAACATACTGGACTCTTAAAGGATTCAGCTGAAATTGTTCTCTTAGTTCCATAAAATAATTTGGCTGTCTATATAATGTCATTGTTTTTAATATGCAGGAGAATATGCATCCAGCTGGGTTTTTCTTGAAAATTAAAATCCTTCTGAAAAGTGGAGTGTCTGATGAAGGCATCAGGACAGGTAACCCAGTTCTGTGTGGTTCAGAATAATGTTGTTATATTTCATGCCCAAGAAGTAAGGCTGAATGATGTGGGAGAAAGTTGAAATCACTGTTTCATCTATTGTGGAAGGAGGGGACTTATTTGTTAAATGCCACAGTCTGGTGTTGGAATGTATGTGGTGTGGAAATGTGTCTAAATTTATTATAGCAGTGGTTGGGAATACAGCTATTATTGAGGGCATGGTGTAAATTTGAGCAAAAGGAAAAAGTTTCCTTTGTTTTGAGTAAGGGTTACATGCATTTGCGGGAGGAGGACTTATTAGTACTAAGACAGTAAAAAGGCTGCAGTGTAAAAATGGTAGCAGTTTTAGACTTTGAGCCATATACACTCAGGGTGAAATTCACTTTTGTGCAGAAGGCCACTACAGTTACTCCACTGCTTGGGGAGTAATACACTATTTTACAAGAGTAACGGTGCAGAGTCTGGCTGAGTATAAGTAAAATGGCCTAGATAGTGATTGGCTGTACTTTGATAATATAAAGCTGTGTTAACACAAGTTTGTTTGTATCATATAGGATTATAAACTATTCTTACTTGCTGCTGAGGGTTGTCAGTATAAGTACATGGTGGGCATTTCCACTAATAAGTAATAAATAAACAATGCGTTGAGGAAATATCAATCTCCAGGTAACTGGTTTGAATTCTACCAGATTGAAACTCACCTTCAGATAGCTGCTGAGGAATTTCAGTCCAGTTTCTAGGGACAGGTGTCCAAAACCCACCATCATGCTAACTGGCTCCTTTATTGAATCTTAACTGAAAGTCCATGGAGGTTGAACTCCCCTTGCTCATTGAAGGAGTCCCTTCAGGCCAAGGCCAAGGCACATTTTGAGGGAACAGCACGAGGAGGAAGCTTGCATTGTTGCTTTCCTTTCTGTTTATGTTCTTCTGGGAGACAGAGGTCTTGAGTCTCCAGAGCTGTGAATTTGGGACCTTTCATTTGCCCCAAATTCACATTGAAAGCATGAAAAGAAAATGAGAACACAAGAAACATTTTTAGGATTGTGATTTTTCCCTAAGAAGACAAAAGATGAGAGTGATTGTAAAGGAGTGTACTTTTTATGGGGCAGGCTGGGACAGCCTGGAGTGTAATCAAGGAGGGCCTTCTTGTTCCCTGCACTAAGACTGGGTTATTTAAACAGAAACAGGAAGCTGACCAGGGAAGATGGGAGCAAAAGCTAGGAAGACTGCAGTGGCTGGTGCTTTTTTTTCTCTGAAGGTCCAAGAGATGGTTTAAACGACTCTGAGAGTTTGTTTTGTGGACTTTAAATTTTAGAGCTCTGAACTAGGATGTTTAGGTGGCGACTTTGTGAAGGGTTTATTGTAATTGCTCTTGTCCTGAAACCTTACACTTTGTTTGTTCTTATGAAAAGAGGACATGGTATTTTGTCTGTGTATTGGCTTCTCCTTGCCCCAGGATGTTAAAACAAATCTAATGCTGCTCCAACTGAGGGGAAATTCAGGTGGCGCATACCCACAGCACCATGCCAAGCTGCCCGGGGGTCAATCCACTCCTTTACAGTAAGAAGATACATTTCCATAGCTACTTAGTAATCCCCACTGTTCTCTTCTCTCCAGCTGTGGCTGAACTGCTGCATCATGAAGTGTCACTAGATTTCTGTTTGAACACTGCTAAGCTGCTTCTGGAATATGAGAGGTACAGAAATCTCAGCACCCCTTACCTGTCAGAGAACATACATTTACTGGGCTTCCCACTTCTTACAAAGTGCTACCCAGCAATAGGAGAGCTAAATTGTAGAAATACTGTGTCAGGGGCATGATATGGTGTGAGTTGTGTTGAAAGAGAGAGAGAGAGCGATGCGACACCTTATCCTCCACTGTAGCCCTAACTTGTGCTGTAGCTGGGCAGTCCTGAACCCGGGAGCTTATCGCTCCCTTCTGTCCAAGCCCAGTTCAGCTGCTGTATCTATACTTATAGCCTTCTACTTGCTGAGATGCAGTAGTTCATGGCCTATTTTAAATTTCCCTTAAACATTCCTATTGTCTGGTCACCCCAGTGTAGGTAGTTTGGCAGAAGTACTGTGCACTTGGGTGTGAGATGTGATTTCCAAGCAAACTATGCCAATTGGCTGCGTCTACACTTGTAAATTAAGTCGACTTAAGCTTGCTTAAGTCGACTTAATTTACCCTGCGCCTACGCTACAGTTTCCTTAAGTCGACTTAAGCAGCTTGCTTAAGTTGACTTAAGGAAAAGAAAGTCGACTTAATGAAAAACAAGTTGACTTTATTAAACCACCTTTCTACTCGACCTAAGGCTTAATTCGACTTTTTTTGTCCGGGAGCCAAATGCCTGGCTGGGCACTAGTTGTCAGGCTGGCCTGTGGACAGCAAGTGAGCCACAGAGCCTTTGAGAATCAGGAATTGAGAGCACAGGAAACTCATAGAAGAGGGAGAGCACCTTTCTGCTGTGTACTGGTCCTCATCATGAAAGAGCTGGATAATCACTGGGTTAAATCATCCAGATTATTTTTTTGTGAAAAGCAAGTGAAAACCAGATTTTCTGAGATGCATATGTTGGAATGTCATCAGCTCCTTCTGCATAACTCTCTTAAAAATGCATCTGTGTGAACAGGGAATTGGTTGGTTTTGATTTTCTGAAGTCTGTTTCTGAGCGGTTCGAGTCCTCACCTGATCTGGAAAAAGTCATTGTGCTCCACATCGAGTTTTTGTTACAGAGGATGAAGGAGGCACTTGCCAAACAAAAAATTGAAGACATCATTACAGGTATGCGTCCAGCTTTTGCTGCCATTCACTGAAAATGGGGCTTAATTGACATAAGCAATTGATTTACCTCTTCTCCCTTCTTAACTGCTACTTTCCTCCTTCTTTTCTCTTTCTCTTACTCTTTGTCATGTATTGTATGTGATAGGTTGCAGGGATGCTAGCAGGTCAGGTGTACCAGACATGAACTGGCTAGTGCTTCCTTCCCAGGCAGAGAGACACCCGATATGTTCATTATAGGCATTGGTGGCGGGTATAATAGGCCAGGGTCCCTGGTGCAACTACTGCTGGCCTGCCACCGGAAGCCTGGGCCATGGTGGCCCTGCCTCTTTCCGTCTCTGCTCAGCCACATTCCTGAGGCCCCCAGGGCCTGTCACTGCCTGGCTGCTCCTCTCCTTCATTTTACCCTCCATCGCTGGAGGTCCCCTCTGTTTGCTGTGTCTCTCCAGTGATGGGTGGGGGAGGTGTGGGAAGGGGCAGAGTCTGGGCCAAAGTGGGAGTGGAGTGTAGGTGAGGTCATGGGCAGAAGCGGTGGGATAGGGAGCTAGCCTCCCCCAGGGGAAGCTTCTCCCGCTGCCCATGCTGTTTCCTTTAATGTTATGTCAGGTATAGCTGAGGTTACACTGTGCCACCTGGTGGCTGAACAGCCTAATCTCCCCTTAAATTTTCCATTCCTACCAATTACAAAATTTACAGTGTCACCGAATCTTTGAAGTTCAGTGCACAGCATTCTGTTGCATGTCTCTGAATTGTTCTGGTTTTCTAATTCCTTGACTTGAAAACAGCTGCTTACTCATCTAGCTGTCTGTTGGGGCAATGGCTGCCTGTGGTGGTTTGGAATCCTCATCATTTTCTTCTTCATCTGCCATCTATAGAGATGGCTCTGTTAGTTTTTCTTTCTGTGGAGCAAACTGTAGGTATTGATGTTTCTGTTGATCTCTCCACTCACTCTCAATCACAAATGAGGTGGGCAGTGATTTTGTTTTTCTTTACAACAACTGGAGTTGTTCATCCCTTTTCTCCATCCAGTTTGAAATGAACATGGTCAGCAGGTTCTAGACTTAGCTGTTCTCTGCGTGTTATCTGTCGGAAAAGTGATCATAAGCCGTTTTTGACTTGATTTGATTTGATTTGGCTTCTCTTTGTGCCTGGCCACTTTGGGGATAGGATTCTTTTCCAGGGTTGGGACAGTAGTGCTGAATTGTCTTCCCATTAGGAACATATGTGTCGGAACATATTTAGTAGCTGCTGTTGGTGTTCATCTGTAACTGAGAAGAGCAAGGAGCGGATCTGGCTACTCTCAGATTTTCTTGGCTATCTGTACAGCTCTCTTAGCCTCTCCATTTGCTTGTGGTAGTGTGGGCTGTGAGTAATATAATCAAAATAATATTTTGATCAGAATGACATAAATTCTGCTGCAGTGAATTGTGGTCCGTTGCCCATCACTAGTTTTTCTGGAGCAAAAGTGTACCTCAGCTTCTTGATAACATTTCCACATGTTACATCTTTCAAGTTCGTTATTTATATGTGCCTGGGAAAATAGTCCAATATCACCACATAATGATGTCTTCTGAATTTGTGTAAATGTAAAGCTAGTTCCTACTAAGGTCTATCTGGTAGACATGTTTGTATATGGTATGGTTCAGCATTGTCTCTTAAGTTTATTTGTACTTGATCTCCTTTCAAAAATCCTCCATTGAGTTTTCATCTTTCTTGGTAGGCCCATCATGGCTGCCGTGCTGCAGTGAGAAGGTTGTTGGTCTTTGATTGTTGACCGCATATACTCTGCATGCAAAGCTTTTGTCTTTGTAAATTGTTTCTGTGGTTAAATGGCCCAGGCAGCTCAGAATATCTCCAGTGACTTTAGCTTTGGGAGGGATTGAAGGTTATTTAAAATCCCTTCTTAGACTACTCCGTCTGCTTCTGAGTCAATTTTAAAGTCAGTAGTTTTTCCATGAATATTATTTCACTTTCCAAGCAGTCTCTGTCTCATCACACATTACAGATCTCAGAAACAGTGGCTCTTGATTTTCTGTAATATGTGTCAACTCCCTAACAGTTTTGGTACAGCAAACAACTGCAAAATGTCCATATTTTGTGCATTTATTATACTTTGTGCCTTTTGGCTGAACATGCACCATCTCTTGGGATATTAATTTTTCCACACCTTTCGCATTTAGACTGTAATACTTTGGTATTCGACTGCAATTTGTTCCTCTTAGCCTGGGAGTTATCTCTCTCCTTGCCACAGGGGTCTTTTGGTAATGACTTATAGCATTCATACTGCATCTGTTAAGAGCATCTAAGGTTTGATTTATAGTAGAATTTACATCGATGTAGATACATCTCTCAGAGGTGTGAAAAGACATCTATTCTGACACGAACCCTAGTGTAGACAGCGCGAGATTGATGGAAGAATTCTTCTGCCAACCTCATAGACTCTAAAGTCGGAAGGAACCAGTACGATCATCTAGTCAGACCTCCTGCACAATGCAGGCCACGAAACCTCACCCACCCACTCCAGCAATAAACCTCTAACCCAGCTACATCCTCTTGGAGAAGTGGGTTACATACACTGATGTGAGAATCCTTCACCTGGGTGATGGAAGGGTCTACGCTGAAGTGATACAAAGACACAGCTTTTCCATTGGAGCTTTTTAAGTGTAGACAAGCCCTAAGATAGGGTTTTTTCCCCAAGTCCGGCAAGTTGCTCTTGGTTTTGCTTTCTCACCAGCTCAGACTGCTTTGCTATTTGAATAGCTGTGTGTAGGATTAAGTCTCTTTTTAATTATAGCTGCTGTGAAAGATTTTTTTTTCTGTTAATCCAATAGCCAGCCAGTTTCTAATATTTTTACATTGTGAAGTTCCAGAATCACAGTTTTCAGCCAATGCAGGCAGATCTCTTATAAAACATTCCACTCTTTGTTTTGGTCCTTCAGTTCTCTGATGAAAACATATTCTTTCATGATCCACATTTCTCTGAGGTACAAAGTATGCATCAAACACGCCCAGAAATTTTTTATTGTTATCTTTGTGACTGTCTTCAATGAAGTCAAAAGATTTAAAGAACTATTCTGCCTGCTTACCTGTAGCATAAGTTGAAGAGAATATCTTTAGATCTTCAGTTTCTTTATGGAATTCTGTAGCAATTCAAAATCTTGCAAAATACATCTTCCAATCTCTCCCACTGTGAAGGCGGGTCAAAGTGGGAGTTCTTTGGGGCATTGAAGAGTAGCAAGTTGATGAGATCCTGTGACCTTCTATGGCATTTTTGTTGTTGTCTGTAACCTTAGTTGCTATTTTCCTTCTTTTACTGTTCTCTTCTGGCATTAGTTTACTTCTGAGACAGTGTCATGTATTTCTCATACATGATAGGTTGCAGCCCAGACATGGACTGGCCACAGAGCTTCCAGTTCAAAGAGAGACACAGAAGATATGTTCACTATCAGATCCTTTGACATTTCTGCCAGGCATTGCTGAAGTTAGATTAAATAAGGTATCATAAATAAGTTGTCTTGTGGCAATTTTAAACTTTTAAAAGTGCCACAAGACTCCTTGTATGTTTTGCTGAGCTAGACTAACATGGCTACCCCATTTGGAATTAAATAAGGTATGTTACACCACCACCACCTATTGGCTGAACATTATAATACAGTTTAATACTCCATTACTCCCTCTTCCATTCTTTAAAGAATGACAGCAACATCTGTTCTAAGGGCTGGCTCCACCTTCTAACTCAGGTCTTGCTCATTGGGCTAGAGTGTGAGTGCTCTCGGAATGGCCATACAGGAGCAGAAGTGTCACAGTCTAGCTCCATTCACTTCCGCCTCTCACTGTGAAAATGCACTGAGTGCAAGACCTTGTCTAGGGACCTAAATAAGTGGCCTGATTTTTCAAATATGTGTAGCATCTGCAGGTCCCATTCTGACTCCATGATGGTGATTGCTTATCTATATCAAGAAAGTTTTCAAACTATGCTTGACTTACTCATCCATTTTCCAACTCACCCAAGTAGATCACTAAGAATGTGCTTTAAAATTCTGGACCATATAGCATCCTGCATGTTTCAGCATGCCAGATTTCACCTGTGATGCATGCAAGGTTAGTTGAAGTCTGTATCTTAGCCAAAGAAATATCAAGCAGACAGGCTGATTCATGTTCCGCCGTGAGTCCTGTTATCATTAAAGGGGGGGATGGGCCTGATAAAAATCTGCAAATGGGTTACCCTTCTTTCCCAACTCCAATGAAGACCCTGATAATGGTTGCATCTGCACCGGGCTGGGGAGCCCACTAGAATAGGTTGCAAATGCAGAAGTTATGATGTCCACAGGAAACAACTCCTCACATAAGCATCTTAAAGTAAAGCACCATTCATGAAGCTTGTACAATCTTTCTAACACTCACCAAGAGACTTCCCATTTAAGTAATGACAGAGATTACTACCATCATGTTTTACTTGAACAAATGAGGTAGAATAAGATTAACTCTACTATGTCAGGAAGAGGTATGACTTTGGTACTTTAATATGTCTCTGGATGTCACCCTAAAAGCGGTTAACTTTCCAGGAATCCAAAGTATTCTGACAGCACATCTCAGTAGAAGATTTGTAGATAGCCATGAGTAGTCCATAAAGGACACCGTGAGTCAATCAGTGTTCAATAATTTGGGTTTTCCCACTAGGGGGCTATTTACCACCAGGGAAAAGAGGAAATGTCATCACTTCTTGAACCCAGGGTCCACTTTGAATGCATTCCCTATCTCATGTTTCTCCATGCATTCTCTCCAATTCCATTCTATGAGAGTTCAAAATGCTTCGATAGCCTACCTGAGACACGTACCTGTCAGGGGCATTTGTAAGGCAGATACATAGTCTTCTGTACCCAGCAATATCTTGCCATAGAAGCATCCATGTGAGCTTAGGCAGGGCTGTTCTATGCACTCTTGGTACCCACATCCAGAAAGGATTATTGCTTGGGAGTCATCAACAGTGATATTGTGTGTGTGTGTGTGTGTGTGTGTGTGTGTGTGTGTGTGTGTGTGTAATGTAAGAGCCATAGTTAATGTAAGGTAAATAACCTTTTTTTCTTCTTTAAGTTATTGTCTGTCTGTCTCTTTCTAGAAACAAGAAAGGGAAGAAGAAATAGTTATTAACTTTACATTAATTGTGGCTCTTTGAGATGTATTGTCCAATATATATACACCCCCCCCCCCCAAGATTCACCGCACCCCACCCCAGCAGCCTTAGTCTATTAATATCAAGTTTCTGTATGGCAAAGGGGCCAGCTGGCATGGCCCACTTTTTAGATGAACGCCTGAGTATACTCAGGATGCATGCTCTGCTCCAGTGGACGCTGCAGCCCCAGAGTCTGGAGTGTACTGGGCTTATGCGTATCAGTAGTGGAACACCATCTTGAAGAACCATAGTTACTGTAACGTAGATAACTATTTCTTTTTTATTTAAGACCTTATAATTGCTTAATTTCAATCATTTCTCAGGTCACTATACGGGAAAACAGCTGTCACCTGAAACATTGAACCGGCTGCATATCATTCTGTGGGACAGAGCGGCCAAATACTATGAGGTTTGGGACCAAACGGGGTCTTTGTTTTTTCTTTTAAAAAATCAATGAAGAGTCATTGTTGTTGGGTGACTCTAGTTATTTAAGCAGGAGCAGGGCCGCCGGTGCACCTGTGACTAATCATATCACACCAAATGGGTTTTACAAAAGGGTACTTGAGCTTATAAATGGGAGAAACGTGGTGAATGAAGGCAGGGTGAGCCCAAGGGTTTTTGGTGCCTAGGCGAACTATGATTTTGGTGCCCCCTTCCTCACATGTTACAAGAGAGAACACATTAATATATTTTTTTAAATTGAGAAAATTCACTTCCATCTAATTTGGCATCCCTTAAAGCCTGATGCCCTAGGTGACTGCGTAGTTCACCTATATGGTTGGGCTGGCCCTGGCTGAAGGGGAACCTGAGAGCGTGGGAAAGGAGTCTTGGGAGAGCAGAATGCTATGCAGGCCCAGTATGAGAAGGAGTAGCTGAGTAGGAGGCTGACAAAAGGGCAAATTTGCTGACTTTCCTGAGCTGACGAGCCAGTGCCAGGAGGATGAAAAGGGCCGAGTAAATGAGCTGTGTTTTGGGCCGAAGAGTCCAGAGATTAGTCACTCTCAGTTTATAGCCTCGAGAGTGGGGAGCCTTGGAAAAAGGGCAGAAAGGAACTGGGAACTAAGTACTGGTGGACACGTGGGTGAGTAGCTTAGAATCATAGAATAATAGAGATAGAAGGAACTGCAAGGATCAACTAGTATAACCGTCTACCAAGAAGCAGGATTTGTTACATCTAAATCATCCAAGACAGATGGCTATCCAGCCTTCTTTTGAAAGCCTCCAACAAAGGAGTTTTCGCAATCTCCCTTGAAGAATCTCAGTATGTTTTTATTTTGGGAATTGGGCAAACATAAGGGTTTTGTGGATTATTGTATGTGTACTTGACTAATTTATGCCCAAAGGTGGGATTTTAAGTGGATACTGGGAGAGACTATATTCTTTTCATCATGTTAGGGGACTGTTAGCCCCTTCTGAAACGTAGTGGGTCTTTTTGGTTAGCATCTCTTGGGAAAGCAGGACCCTGAAATAGACAGACCTCAGAGCCAATGGGGAGAGTGTGTATCTATACCTCTCCTTTGTGATTTCCACTTCATGCATCTGACGAAGTGGGTTATAGCCCAAGAAAGTTTATGCTGAAGAAAATCTGTTAGTCTATAAGGTGCCACAGGACTCTCGTTGTTTTTTACTGTGTATCAGCGTCTTTCATTTTAAGGCTGCATGGGTGGATGGAACATCATTTCCCAGGTTCCACTTGTGCTGTCTGCAAACTTGACTCCATTTGATCTACCCATGGAACAAGGTCCACATCAACTCCAAGGTGACTGTTACCAGGAGAGTTAAGACAACAGAGTCCTGGGGCACTTTTAAAGACTAACAGATTTATTTATCGCATGAGCCTTCGTGGGAGAAAATCTTCAAAGCGTCTGACGAAGTGGGATTTTCTCCCACGAAGGCTCATGCGATAAATAAATCTGTTAGTCTTTAAAGTGCCACAAGACTCTGTTGTCTTTCTACAATAGACTAACACGGCTCCCCTTTGGAATTTGACTATTCAGAACAGGACTCTGTTGTCTTTCTACAATAGACTAACACGGCTCCCCTTTGGAATTTGACTATTCAGAACAGGACTCTGTTGTCTTTTTACAATAGACTAACACGGCTCCCCTTTGGAATTTGACTACAGGAGAGTTAACACTTCCCTCACTTGGTGATTGAACTCAGGGAAGATCATGGTGGGGGTTTTCTTAAGCACTCCCATGCCCAAAACCGCCATTGTGGCAGATGCTTCCTTCTGAGAAGGGGCAGTCACCTGGACAACCACACTGCTCAGGGTACTGGACCTTTTGAGAAGCCAGGCTATGTATGAACATACTGGAACTAAGGAGACTTTGCCTTGTGTGCAAGGCCTTCCTTCCCTCATACATTCATTCCATGGACATATGATGTTGGACAATATCACCATTGTGGTCTATATAAACAGAAAAGTGAAATCTCATCCTCTCTTCCTGGAAGCTGTCAAACTTCAGACAGGAACCACATCATGTTAGAAGCCACTTACCTTCCTAGTATTCACAACTGCCTGGCAGGCAAACTAAACAGAAGCTTCTCAGCAAACCACAAGTGCGAGATTAACCATGCAGTCCCAAGCAAGTTTTTTACACAGTGGGGCACTCTGCTATGGAACTTATTTTCATCCCTAATGAACAGAGAGCTCTCCTGTGCCAGGGTCCACTCACTTCTGTCTCTACTCAAGTCCACAAACCACCAGAGACCTTTTATGCTGGTAAAACACCCTGTGCAGTTTATTTACAGTGTTGGTTTTCACCACCCTTATGCATTATACAGCCTTACTTCTCTGGTCTTAGGGGCCTCAGTGCCTGAGACGAGCAGGAAAGCATTCTCCTTGCCCAGCCGCTTCTGGTTCACGGGACTTCTAATGATGTTTGCCTGCCCACCAATCAGAATATGCCCATTCCCAGATCTCCTAATCCAGGGGTGGGGATTATCAAGCATCTCACCCTAGGCCCACTCCACCTTATGGCCTCATGTTGGATGGGCTTTGGAAATAATGCGCTCGTGCTTGGTCCCTGTTCAGGAGATTCTTAACTGAAGTAGAAAGGATTCTACTAGAACCTGCTGACTGGCCAAAGGAAGACCCTTTTTGGCCTGGGCACAACTCCATCAACATTCCACAGATACCTTAAGCATCCTGCTGGTCCCAGACTATCTCCTATCCCTGAAGACTTCGTGTCTTGCTATTAATTCACTGCAAGTACACCCAACAGCAATTAGTGCCTTTCTCCCTACGGTGGAAGTATATTCCAATTTTACTCATCCTGATATAGTACAGTCTATGAAAGGTCTGATCAGGGCCTTCCCTCTAGTCAGTAGAGTCACTAGAGTCTAGTGCTTAAATCTACACTTCAGTGGGACTTTAACTTTATCCTGTCAACAGTGTTCCTGTGGCTGTACCTCTTTTCACCAGAAGCTGGTTTATCCAGAAGCTGGTTTCTTCAAATAGTGAGTCCTCACTTGTCCATTACACACCTTTGAACTGTGTTCCTTCATTAAATGTTCAGACAGTCATTATCACTGTTCATATACTTTGTCCTTTGTGGATGCTTATTATTTTCAGGATCTGTTTTAATCTAAAACAGCTTTTTGATCAAGTCCTGTTTTTAACAGTTACATTTTCTTCCATTTCCCTCCCCCCCCCTTGATATACAGTCTCTGGTAATCTGTACATTTTATTTTCCTTTACTTCCCTTCTCTATTAGTGTTTGCTCACATACCCAGCTCTATTTTCTTCTGCTTTTCCTGACCTGACATCCTTCCTGTTTTCCTTCTTTCCTCCTTCTCACTTCCCAGTCTCCTACTCTTTTTCTCCTGTTCTTTTACTTTTTCACCTGATCTCCTACCCCAGCTCTGATTCACCTGCTAGCTCAACATCTAGAGTCTTTTCTGTCTTTCCTTCTCCAGTTGTCCCCTTTGTGTGGATTCTAACCCCTCTCCCCAATTCAAGCAGCCCTCTCATTGGTTGTCTGTCTCGCCAGGACAACATTCTATACTGTTGCACCACAACTGCAGCAGTTGCTAGTGCCAGGGTCAGGATTACTATGCAGCATATTCTGTAATATAGCTAAACATAAGTGTATACATTGAGAAACAAAGAATGTAGGCCATAGTTGCAGGATGGGAAGGTGGGGAAGACTGTATCCTGGGAAGCAGTAATTCTGAAAAGAATTTGAGAGGATGGATAATCAGCAGAATGTGAGTGCGACAGTCCACTCCCAGAATCTGGCCCGGTATGCTGCTGTGACCTCCCAATCTCCACTCCTGAACCCTGATTTACCCCGCTTTGCCAGATAACGACTCACTCCTGAGTCAGTCCGCACCAGCCCCCTGCGTGTAATTGGTCCCAGCCAGTGGATGAATGCCCTCTGGCTACTCAGGCAATTGTTCTCAAGTGAGCACCCTCAACACCAGATACCTCACCAGAAGTTCCCATTTTACAGGGATTAGAAGCCTACCCCAATCAACAAAGAAAGAAAGAAAGAATTTAACAAAGAAATGGATGTACCCAGTTTCCCTTATTCACACCCTCTGAAGTCCACACAGCTTTAGATAAAACAAATACTAGTTTATTGATTAGAACGCACAATCATTTAGTAAAGTTACCAGAAGCGTATAAAATGCATGCTAATCTAATAACACTACTACAGTTACGCTCATCTCACCACTCAAGTCTAGCTGTGATGGTTTGCAGCCGTTCTCTGCCTATTTCTAGGCAGGGCCCAATTCTTCTTGTAGGTGTTTCAAGATGGAGAGTCTCTGGCAAAAAGCCTCCGCTTCTCTCAAAGTGTCTGCATTCCTCTTTTCCAATCCCCCTCGGCCCCTCCCTCTCTGTGCTTGTAACGCTGATTGGGAAATGGCTCTCACTGTCTCCATGCTGCTGGACAACAAGTCTGATTGTATCCCTCCTCCCTGGGCCATGTAAAATATCTGGAAACATGTTTCACATCTGCGCACATACATGATGCTGCAAGAAACATGATACCACAAGAAGTCAGGACATTTCAAAGGGAACCTGGCATGGCATAATTGGTGTCAAATCATACAATTACATTGCAGCAGGGAACAGGAAAGTTACATAGACCAGAACCTAGGAGTGCACGGATGTGCATCCCATGGTGGTGAGCTCCCAGAATTACCCTGTGCACAAAAGTACCAGTGATCCTTGGATTCATAAATAGGGAAGTTGTTTTACCTCTGTAATTGGCACTGGTGCAACTGCTGCTGGAATACTATGTCTATTTCTGGTGTCTACAGTTCAAGAATGAGGTTCATAAATTGGAGAGAGTTCAGAGAAGGGCCACACGAATTGCTAAAAAGATTCGAAAATAGGCCTTATATGATAGAGTTGTGAAGCACAATCTGTTTAGCTTAATAGAGTGTAGGTTAAGGGGTGACTTAATTACAGTCTGTTGGTATCTACATGGGGAACAAATATTTGATAATTGGCTCTTCAGTATGACAGAGAAAGGCTGTAACACAATCCAGTGCCTGAAAGTTGAAGCTAGACAAATCCAGTCCAGAAATAAAGTGCAAAGTTTTAACAAGCTGATTAATCATCAAACAGTTTCAAGGGTCATGGTGGATTCTCTATCACGGACTATTTTAAAATTAAGATTGGATTTAAAAAAAAAATCTCTGCTTTAGGAACTATTTTGGGGAAATTCTGTGGTCCGTTTTATATGGGAGATCAGACTAGATGATCAGAATGGTTCCTTCTGGTATACGAAACTATGAATCTATGTGACTATTTCAACCTTTTGATTATTATGAAACTTGAGTTATATAGTTTAGGAAAATATAGTCAATTTAAATTTCATTGTGATTGTTTTATAGTTTTTAATTTATTTTTTTTAATTTTCTAGGCAAAGAACTACTCTGAAGCCCTTCAGTGGTATAACTATTCTCTCAGCTTCTATTCATCTGAGCAGATAGATCAGAATTTGGCTAAGTTGGAAAGGAATATGGCTTCCTGCTACTTTCATCTGAAGCAATTTGAAAAAGTATTTTTGTGGTTTTTGTATAATGTATAGTAATGTCAGTGGGACTTGATTTCAAATTGTGAAAGGGTAAAAGGCAGAGGAGGTTTGTTCTGTAGCTTTTCTGTATAGACGGTATATGATTATACTTGAGACTTCAAGGTTTTAAAATGTACACATTTAGTTATTATTAATGTATTTATTTTGTTAGCCCCACTCCCACCCCCAGTTGCTTTACAAACAAAAAAGAAGGCCACAAACAGCTTAAATCTAAAAAAATGATAGAGAGAAGGGGTCCTGTGGATAAGTAAAGTAACAGATTTGATAGTAAAATGTTTTTTGATACTAATATGTTTTTTAAAGGAAATATAAAACTATTCTCATTTGTTACCTGATATGGCCATTATCAGTTGGGTAATTTGTTAGAGATATCATGGTAGAAGATTTTTCTTCAAAGTGGGCAATGGCTTTGTGCACCAGCTCAGAGAAATGAAGCCACATGGCTGCATCATTGATGGAGCACGTGATTGGGGAGCAAAGTAAAAAGGGACAAAGGTGGAAGAGTTGAGAGAGCCTTCAAGGACAAGAAGGTTGAGCCTGATGAGCTGGAGAAGTACTGTGTAGCAAGCTAACCTTGCAGTTACTGGCAAAAGGACTGTTTTGTGTAATTCCAACACGTCATCAGACCACTAACTTCAGTGAGCTTAGTAACAAAATCACTAAGATGGTGTATGCACTATAGAGAGAGAACTGCAATAGCTGTAAAGAACAAGAGACCAAATGAAGCAAGTTATCTTTGTCTCTCTTGACATAATAACTAATGTGGCCAGGGCAGACTCATGACTAAGCCGAAATATCTTGCAGCTCGTAAGAGAGGACTTATACAAACGAATCCCATTTTGTCTAAAGCAGGGGTGTCAAACTCATTTGCTATGGCAGGCCAGATTTGACTTAAATGTACTTCAAGTGGGTCATATATACCATAAATTGAAACACTAGGGCACTCTAGCAACATTCGGAGTGCTGTATCTGCAAGACTGTGCTCTGCGAGACCACTCTGTCTCTCCCTGTTAGGGAGAGAGTGTGGTCCCGCAGAGCACAGTTATGGGCCAAATGGAGGAGGTTCGTGGGATGCATTTGGCCCATGGGCTGCGTGTTTGACACCTCTGGTCTAAATTAAAAAGGCATCTTGAGCACTTGCTTAAAGTGACTGTTAGGTGGAGGTCCAAGTTATGCTTGTATCATACAAATAATGTAGGAACTTGTCTTCTGATACAGTCTGTGTGATCTCTAATTCTTAAAGAGCTGCTCTTAAAAATATTCTATGGGAGATTAAAGTGCTCAGAGCAGGGAGGCATGCTGTGAGGTGAAGCCAGAGGAGCCTTTGAAGTTAGACTTATGGCAACTAATGTGATAGTCTTGTGAAGTTGAGGGCATTCTTTTTCCTGTGTGCACACCAACCTGACACTGCCAGTCTCATGTACTGTGACGCCGTGGATTCTCTTGGAAACACATATTCTACTAATGTGCTGCAGATGTTAGGGAAGTCATACTGAACCTTCCTGTGTCCCTGCCCAGTTAAATTTCTGGAACTGATGACTTCATAGAAAAGGAGAGAGTTAAAGAGAAAAGAGTGAACAATTTACTGGTGTCTCTAGACACCATGCTGCTAGGCACCATAATAGAGCTGGTGCATAGTGGCAGGTGTTAAAATTGCCTTAGTGTTTACATTCTAACTCTTTGTTTTCAGTTCATCATAACTTCTCAAAACTTTCATCTCTTGGACTGAAATTTTCTGGGTCTGGTACCTGGTTGAAGGTGAAATTTAAAGCAAAAAACGTTCAACTGTTTGTGAGTACAAGGAGAGAGAAAAAATAAATTTTCCTCATTAGAAAGAAATTCTTTTAATTTATGTTACAGCTTTATAAGCAAAATGGCTGAGCATAAGGTTCAAATTTGGCTGGGAAACAGTCCTCATTGAGAAGGATCTTTACATAATCCTGTGATACATGGTTTTGATTTCACTAAATCAGTAGGATTCAAAGATCACACTTTGACCTTTCATAGAATATTGTTAAGAGTAGCTCTTTAAAACAATGTTTGATTAGAAATTCGGGTGTACTGTAGATGCTTGTGTGTCTTAAGGGGTCCTCTAATCAAACATACAAAGACATCTAACAAGCTCCAGTGACTAGAAGTTGAAGTTAGGAAAATTAAAAATGGAAAAAAGAAATCTTCAGAGTAAAAAAGTTGCAATTGACTATTGAAACTGCTTACTATGTAGTCATGTAATTAAACCTATGCTGGTGTGTAAATATGAGGGAGCCAATTTAAGGTTGCACAGTGAACACGAATTATGGCATTTTCTAACTTCAATGCTTGGCTCTGCAACCTTAATGTTTTTTTTAATGTTTTGAGATTTAATTTCCTATTAAAAAACCAAAAATCAAATAACAATAATTATATCATGTGGAACTATACGGACTTGCAGCTTGTCATCCATCAGCAGGGTTCGTGACCATTATATCGAAAACATTGACCACTGCCACTTGAACTAACTGGTAGGAGTAGTAGGTTATTACCATCTCCTTGGACCAGCTACTGGAGGGGGATGAGACAGGAGTGGGTTTCACAGCTATTTGCTGAACGTAGAGAAATGCAGAGACTCAGAACATCTGTTTCAATTGCAGGCTGTAGAGGACAGTTTTCTATAGTGGTTATAGATTGTCTGCCTCTGTGCCTCCAGCCTATTTCAGTCCCCTTCTTCTCATATATATACTCTCTGCTCCTGTTTCCCTACCTCCTCCTCTATTTTTTTCCAACTTCCCACTCCAGCTCCTTCCTCCCTCTGTGGCTGTCCGTCCTCCACCCTCCGCAACTGCTACCACCTCTCCCCTGGTTCCATCAGTCTCTTTCCTCCCCCACCATTTTTCAGCCCTCTGAATTCAAAGCGGGTTTCAGCCACTTTCACTGTAGTGCCTACTTTTCAGCATCAGGAGCACTGAGACTGTAGGAGAGACAGTGTCTCTGCTCTCAGTTTCTGTGCCCAGTGCCACATTGGCCCTTGGCTACTAGAAGGAGCAACTGCAGGGAAAGTCCTGCTCAGCTCCTCTAGTCTGGGCTGGAGCATGCTCAGTGCAGATAGATTGATAGAAAACGTAGCTGTCAAACTCTAACAAGTCTTTAATGAACATCTGCAAGATTGAGACTTTTCAAAGTCCCCTAGCTTGCCAAATTTGGGCAAAATTTTCACAGGGACAGTGAAAGGCAGATCTCTGATACTAGGGCAACTGCCCTGACAAATTTAAAATCCCTGCTTCACAGCATGAAGGTACGAGAGCTCCTTAACAAAATGGTTGTACTACTACTTTTTAATTTGAGTCAAACAATGTGTTTTTCTCTAATCTCATTCTCAGAAATGGTTGAATCATTTTACCTGAAACTTTCAAAAAAAAATTCAGCCAGAGGCAGACACCAGGCATGAAGAATTCTAGCTAGAAGGGTCAAAGTTTGGAAACGTTATAAACAAATGGAAATAGTGACTTATAAGAGGACGTGTCAGACAGTGTTACCTATCAGTGGCCCTGCTAGCTTTTTGTGCTTGTTATGGTGTACCTCGCCTCGGCATAGGTGCTCAGCAAGAGTAGGATAAAACCTTGGACCTCTGGTTCTCATCCTGAACTAAAAGGTCCTGCTGTCTTAGCCATCCTTTTAATCATTATATGTTTCCCACACACCACTCAGGGGCCAGATTAACACAGGGGCTAAAGGGTCAGAAATCCTGGGCCCCAGCCTAAAGGGGGGCCCCAGGCTCCAGCTCCTAAAACCCCTGATCTGACCTCTGTCCCCCGGCTCAGCAACGGCAGAGCTTGAGGAGTGCTGAGAGCGCTCTTGCCCTGCCGGCGCTGAGGGGGCAGGGCCCTGGGGCCAGAGGCCATGCTTCTGCTCCGCCCCTGGGCCAGCTGGTCTGCAGGCCAGCACCTGTTCACTCTGCCAGGGGAGGGGGCTGGTGCCCTATGGTCGGGTGGGCAGCCTGGGCCCCCAGGCTGGTTAATCTGGCCCTGCCGCCACTAGATAGGGACAGAGAATCACAGAGTGGGTATGAGTTAGATGCTTCAGCTAGATGAGAAAGCTTGTCCTGAGTTTTAAAGGTCCATCCAGCTCCACACATGCCCTGACAGCAGGGATTGAATCTGAGACCTCGACATCTAAATGGAGGAACCTGAATGACCAATGTCCATGAGTAAGGGATGCAGCAGGCTCGTGAACTTACGTGACCTAGCCATTGTTAGACAGGGACAAAGCACCACATTATTGTCTAACCTTGGACACATGTGGCAGCTTTTGTTTCTATATACACTGGCATCTGACGAAGTGGGAATTTGCCCATGAAAGCTCATGTGAAAAATAAATTTGTCTTTAAGGTGCCACAAGACTCCTTTTTTGTTTTATATACAAGAGGTGCTGCAGACTTCTGCCTCATTTCATCTCAGAGTATCAGAACAGTGAGATTTATATAGGGCTTAGGCCTTGTGTTGGACTTCTGCACAAGAGTGAATTTCACAAGGGGATATGTGCAGGATTGGAAGAAACAGCTTTCTGTTAAACTGTATCAGTTGAGAAAGAGTTTGTGGACCCTGGAAGTAAAGACTGTATTGTTAATGGGTTAGAATTAAGGGTGTGTTTTGAATGTTTAACTGCAACATTAACTTCTCTTAATGCAGGGACTTTTTTGATGGAATTAATTCCTAAACTAGCCAAATGATCCTAGAACAAACATTCTATGGTAGTTTTGGGTCTTTTATTGTCCCTCTGTATATGCTCTTAAGAATTAAAACTTAGTTTTGTGATTTTTATTGTTGAAATCTTTTTGTTTTTCAACTCTGGATAATTTAAGACTACCAGGGCATGGCTTTTCTGTCTGTAAAGCACCAACGTTTATACAGCTGTAAAGCTGTATAAATAACACTTATATAATCAGTAATATCTTCCCTCAGTTTAGCTCACCCCTGTTACAATATGTGTTACTGACTCCTCATGATTGCAATAAAATCCTGTTAATCTTTTCTCTTAACAGGCAAAAGAGGCAGTGAAGGAAGCAGAGAGGTGTGATCCCAATAGCATCTTCACCCAGTTCAGTGTGTATAAGATTGCGGTCCTGGAGGGTAACACTGAAAAAGGTAGAAACTATCAAAAGGGTAATATGTTGCTGTGTACATATCAATAATCAATTATTTTGCATTTTTATGGATTAGGTCTTTTTCTAACAAAACAAAACAAAAAAAAAAACCTGCCTTATGCTTAGCCTGCTTCTCCACCTATGCCCCTCCTCGGATACCCTCCTGGACATGCAAAAATCAGGGCAAGCTGCAAAACCGGGAGCCAGACTCCCCAAACACTGACGGGTGGTACTTAAACTAGTCTCCCTGTCAGTCACAACCAGGCTTCTAGTTCCCCACACCGGTTACCAAGGAATCTGCTCAAAATAGAAACAGCCCCTTTATTGCACTCCAGCTCCTCTGGCTCCCACCTAGCTGCACGGTCCTTTAAAGAAATAGGTTCTCCTGACCCCAAAGAGCCAACCACATTACACAGAACAATATAGGTTTGGATCTTACCCAAAATACCACACTGATAGCCAATCCTTTAGTAACTACAACTAAAGGGTTAATATAAAATGAAAAGAAGCAAAGTATGAGCGATGTTAAAGGGTCAAAGTGAATCACACACATACAAACGATTTAAAGTCCATGTAAAGCAGTTTGCAGGCTTGTTCCTCTGGAGTTTACAGGCTTCTTCCTCTGGTAAACACCCAGCACCCGGGTGGGCCTCAGTCCTTTGTCCAGTCACAGATAAATAGTTCCAGAGATGGATGATGGCTGTAGACTGGGGACTTGAGACAAGATGGAGTCAGGGCTGCTGCCTTTTATCCCCTCTGGCCTCCCCCATGCTGTGTGCAGTTCTTTCCAATCAAAATAGAGTTGAGTCACAGGGTCAAGTCCTAGTGGCTCAACAGGTTTCTACCTGGGCCCATTGTACCTGGGAGCTTCCTTAATGGGCCATTAAGGAAACAATGGCTGTAGACATCCAGGCTGGGGAGTTTCCCAGAATCACACAGGAATATGTTTGTTATATCTATATTTCAACCTAACTTCTAATACACATACAATTTCTACACAAAAACCATATAATCACTCCCAACATATTACAACCTTTCTATTGGTACCAAACATGGCATAGCTCCTATGGATTATAACAATTATAAAATATTAATAAGAAATAGTATCATAAATGGTCCCCTAAATCTGGACAGCGTCACACTCCTTTCTCCCCATCACCTCTAAACTAACTGAAAATGTTTTCTGAGCCTCAAGTTTGTCTTCAGGTGTATCCTAGAATGTCTCCAATCTGGCTTGTACCATTTCCACTGACATGGCTCCCATGAAAATCTCTAATCACTTCCTCTTGGCCAAATGTCAAATGCCTCATTTGCATCCTTGATGATTTCTTGATCTTTCTTGATCTCTTTTACTTTACTTACTTACTTACACTTTTCTTACTGTTGATCATCCTCTTGATTCCTTACCTACCTTGGGCTTTTTTAATACTGTACTCTCCTAAGTCTCCTTTTATCTTTCTTGGCATTCTTTCAGGTTTCTTGGTGGGTGGTCCTCCTCTCACACTTTCTGATGGGGTCTCATAGGTCTCAATCTCTAACAACCTCTTTTCTTCCATATCCTCTATTCTAGATCAGTGGTTCTCCACCTGAGGTCTACATCTAAGGGTTCATGGGAAGTTGCCATTACCATGGAACAGTGGTTTTCAACCCGTGTCCTGCAGACTCCTGGGATTCTGCAGACTATGTCTAAGATTTCTAACGGGGTCTGTACCTCCATTCAAGGGGGTGGTCCACCCTCCATTTGTAGAGGTCCACAGGTGAGAAAAAGTTGAAAACCACTGCGAGGGTGATTTTGTCTGCTCACAAGGATTCAGTTACAATCTTTATTCTGATGCACTTTGCCCTCTCTCTTGGACAGTCCTCCTGGATGTTTTGCTATTAGTGTAAACATAACTTTGCCAAACTGAGCTTCTTAGCTTTCATTTCATGTTCTGATAGCTGTCTCTGAAGCTATGTCTACACTTGTTAATTTAAGTCGACTTAGCATGTCCACACTCAAATTTTAAGTCGACTTAAAGGGGACCCTGCGAAATCGACCTAGAGCGTCCACACTGGATGCCTCGGTCGACTTGTAGGGGCTAGGTGGATCTGGGACAGGTCCATGGTGGCAGGGTAGGTGATCTAGGAGTCTGCTTTAAAAAAGACGAAAAAGTGCTCTGTAAGCTCCCTGGACAGGAAACATCGAAGAAAAAATGTCCCACAACCAAAAAAATCTTTTTGGTACCAATGGCATTGAATACTTCAGACTTTGGGGCTTCAGTACCATCATGTACTGCAAGTACCCATTGAGCTACAGACTCTAAGCGGGTAAACTCAGACAAGGGCCAAGGGCAAAGAAAAACACTCAGTCCTGGTACTCACGGAGCCAGAAAGACAGTTGGTACTGACCACTGCAATGGCAGGTGAGTTTATGCGGCTGCCACCGGTAGCTGTGAAATCTTTGGCACTGGGGACAACTATACCTATAAAGACTACACCACTGTCAGTACTAACTTTCCCGACACTGCAGCAGTTTCTTAGATGGAGATCTGGCAGCCTGCGACTCCAGAATCAACCCTGTTTGGTACTGACACTACCAGCACACCAGCACATCAGTACTGGTCACATTATGACATCTACAACATCTCCATTACTATCCACTGATGAAGAGGAGGAAGAAGGCCAAATACATTCACCACATCACTCCTTCCTCATGCAGTCCCTAAAGCAGGACTGTCCCACCATCCAATATCTCAAAGACCTAGTTGGTACAACACCCATGAGTGCCACCTGCTATGCTGTTTCACCTCAATGGCAATATTGGGACCCTGGACCTAAGAAAACTAAACACATTTATCAGAACCCAATACTTAAGATGGTTACACTAGCAACAATAATACCAGTATTAGAAAAGGGTGATTGGCTCTCTGCTCTTGACCTACGGGATGCATATTTCCATATTACAATATACCCACCACACAGGAGAGTCCTAAGATTCACTCTAGGGAATCAACATTTCCAGTTCAAGATTTTCCCATTTGGTCTATTGACTGTTCCAAGAGTCTTTTCAAAGGTTATTTAATCGGTCGCAGCACATGTATGAAAACACAGAAATATAATGTTTCCGTATTTGGATGATTGCCTGATAAAAGGAAGAACACTAAAAGAAGCAATAGAAGCTATCCAATGAGTGATAAGTAGGTCTACAAATAAACACACAAAAGTCCACACTGACACCTGTTCAAAGCCTAGAATTTATTGGAGCATACCTCAACACCCTGCAGGGCAGAGCCATACTCTCTAAAAAAAGATTTATTAGCCTAACCAACCTTAAAACAATGGTCATGGGCAGCCCTCAAATATCTACCAGGATATGCCTGCAACTATGAGATCACATGGCCAGAACACCTTTCATGGTCAAACACGTCAGACTTCATCTGAGATGCTTACAAGCATGACTTTGAATGGTTATGTTATTCAGAGACACAGTGTCAACAGACCTCTTACAATAAAAGAATTGCTAAAATGGTGGACCCTTCCCTAAAATATTTTCACAGGAGTCCCTTTCTCCCAAAACACGCCATCAGTAACAATCACAGCAGATGCCTTCCTAATGGGTTAGGAAGCGCCCCTATTCAACAACAAGATACAAAACCATTGGTCCAAATCAGAGGCAAACCTGCTAGAGTTCAGAGAGGTATGAAATGCATGCAAACATTTTCTCCCACTGATCGAAAACAGATCAATCAGGATTCTAACAGGCAACACAGCATGCATGTTTTATATAAACCATCAGTGTGGTGCAAGATCACACTCTCTATGCACAGAGGCAGTTCATCTCAGGAACTGTGCGTTAGGGTTAGACATGACCTGTGCTTTTTTTTGGTTTAAAAAAAAAAAAAAGGTTCTGGTCTGGTACTCAGCCTGATTCAGCCCTGACCTTGGACCTGGCTGGGAACCTGGCGCCACTGGATCTTGCACCTGGGGCTGGCGGCGGCGGCGGCAGGAGCCGGGGCTATATCACTGTGAAGAAAAGGTGCCAGTACTCCATTCCAGTGTGTACCATCAAAAAAAAAAAAAAAAGCATTGGATGTAACAGCATCATATCTTCCAGGCTCAGTGGACACTACAGTGGATACACTGGACAGAGACTTTGTATGGGCCCCTGAAGGGGAAATGGATCTGGGAGTTCTCAACATGATATTCAGTGAATGGGATTTCCCTTCAGTAGACTTATTTGTGACAGTACAAAACACCAAATGCCCTCAGTTCTGTTCCAGAGCAGGGTAGACCCACACTCATTGGGTGATACTTTCCTCATCAAGTGGGATGCGCCTCTCATGTACTCATTCCCACCCATGCCATTACTAGCTGCGCGGGGTCATCCACAAAATCAAAAAGGACAGTGCCAAGGGCATTCTCATAGCACCCTTGTGGCTCAAGGAAATGCGGTTTCCTTATCTCCTCCAGATGGCATTATGCCCACCACAGCACTTCCCACATATATCTCATTTTCTTTCCTAGGATTTGGGACATATCCATCATTCCTACCTGACGACCCTACACCTCAAAGCATGGCTGTTTCATGATTCACAGAAGGGGAAGTAGCCTGTTTAGAGGAAAGTTCCAAAGGGGTAGCTGTGTTAGTCTATTGCAGAAAAACAAACAGAATCCTTCAAATTCCAAAGGGGGAGCCGTGTTAGTCTATTGTAGAAAGACAACAGAGTCCTGTGGCACTTTTAAAGACTAACAGATTTATTTATCGCAACAGAATCCTGTTAGTCTTTAAGGCTATGTCTACACTGGCAAGTTAGTTCGAATTAAGGAAGTTTAATTCGAACTAACTTTAGCGTTGGCTACCCTAGGCTTTCATTAGTATACGAATACGAACTAATACATTCGCTTATACTTTTTGAACTAAGGGTTAATTCGAACTAGTTGGTTCGAATTAACCAATGTGGCCATGTTAGTTCGAACTAAGCACTTAGTTTGAACTAACCGGCACATTGAGCTCAATGCAATTGACTAATTTGAACAAGGCACATGCTTAGTTCGAACTAAAATTTGCTAGTTTGAATTAAGTTAATTCGAGCTAACTAAAATTAGTTCAAATTAGTTAGTTCGAATTAACTAATTCAAACTAACTTTGGTAAGTGTAGACATAGCCTAAAAGTGCCACAGGATTCTGTTGTTTAGAGGAAGTAAAAGATGTTCTGCTGAACAGCAAGAAGAATAAATATGAGAAAAATATATATATATAAATGGAGAAGATTCTGTGCCTGGTGCAACAACAGATCTCTCAGCCTGGCTTATTCCAGGTACCACAAGTACTAGATTATATAATAGAATTGAAGAAACCTGGCCTCACAATGAATTCCATTAAAGTACATGTGGAGGCCATCACTGTGTTTCACAACAAAGTAGAAAATACAACCATATTTGCTTACCTGATAACTAAACTATTCCTCGAGGGCATTAAAAATACTTATCCAGAAATCAGAATTCCAGTCCCTACCTAGAACCTCATCTTAGTTCTACACACATTCCTGGGACCACCCTTCGAACCACTTGCCACATGCTCACTACTCCTTCTCTTCATGAAAGTCACTTTATTTGTTATCACACTGGGTAGAGGAGTAGGCCAGTTTGCTGCATTAATGGCTAATCCTCCTTATAAGGTCTTCCTTAAAGACAAGGTCACCTTGAGACTACATCCATAATTCTTACTTAAAATCATTTCTTCTTTTTACCTAAACAAACCTATTTATTTACATGCATTCTTCCCAAAGCAACATGCGGCTAAGAAGGAAGCCACACTCCATACCCTCGACATCTGAAGAGCATTAGCTTTCTAGCTAGGGAGGACAAAGACTATTCATTGCTATCACAGAATGATCAGAAGGGAAAAGCATTTCCAGAGAAAGGCACTCCAAGTGGATATTGGGGTGTTTTCCTTTGTTACCATAAAATGCAACAGCAGGCCCCAATGAGTATTTGCACACATTCCATAAGGGCACTTTTGACATCAGTACCCTTCCTTAATAGTGTAGCTATCACAGACCTTTGCACTACCTGGATATCAGTGCATACGTTCTCTTAACACTATGCATATGGCCCGCCGGGCTTTTTGAAGTGGCCTGCCTGTGCCCCACTGGTTGGGAGCCAGGCCGCAGCCGCCCACTCCCGGCTCATGGCTTGGAGCCAGACTGCGGCTGCCTGCCTCCCTCCCCCGGCTGGTCAGCAGAGGCAGGGGCCCCTGGCGAGGAGGGAGGGAGGTGCTGGCCGGCCAGGAACAGAGCCGGGAGAGAGCCGGCTGGACCGGAGCCATGGTCGAGTGGGCGCTGTGCTGGGGCCTGTTCGGGCTGAGCAGGGCCCGGTGCTGCCCCCACACACCTGGAGGTGCGGAGCGGAGGGGATCCTGGGAGGTTCTGGGTTTTTATGGGCATCCAGCCCTTTAAAAAAAAACAAACAAAAAAACCCTTTTAAAAAACTTTTTGAAATGTTTAAAAAACCTTTTTGGTTCAAGGGCCAAAAATATAATTTTTTACAAACCTGAAGGGCCACTGGTCTATTTAATAAATAAATTAATTTACATTTAATTAATTAACTGTAATTAAAACTTAATTTGAATTGAATTAATTAACTTTTAATTAATTAGACTGGTGGCCTTTCAGGGTTGTAAAAAGTATATTTGTGACCCTTGAGCCAAAAAGGTTGGGAACCACTGCATTAAAGAAACAATTGGCCTGAGATGCCCTATTCAGGCTTATGGTTTTATCAAAGGTACATACCACAGCTGTGAAGCCCCTTCCTTCCATCAAGGGGCACTGCTTCTGAGCAGTTGGTGAAGCTTTCCCTGGGCCCCCTCTACCACCCCAGCCACTCACCTTCTCTGCCCCTGGCCGCACCCCCGGCTCTGTCCCCAGCCTCTCACTGTAGCTGCTGCATGGGTCTCTGTAAGCTGCGTTACATACACGAAACAATTTACCATACGTGGAGTGAATTTAAACAGTCAATAAAAAGCAGAAAACTTATAATTCACACCTAAACACAATTCTCAAATAATATTCATCCTCCCTACTTACCCACTTTAGATAAGTGTCACTTTCCCAACTGTACAGAACAAGTTTTCACTTGTTAATTAAACCATGTTTTGTGAAGGCTTGTAAAGGACCTACCTTTATTTTTTTTCAGGAAGCATCAGTGTGTACTTCCTGTTATGCATGTTAGCAAAGCAGTCAATGACTGCATTCTCTGGCACAGATTCCAGGGCAACCTTTTCATTTGAAAGCACTGCAAGATGCAGTAGTTTATCTTGTCCCATCATGCCAGGTGTGTAGATGTCTTAAAGCACGGAATGATCTTTCACAACTGCAGCTACTCACTGGGATAGCCAACTTGCTTAGATTCCCCATGCATTGGAGAAGCAGAGGGTGCCTGGGTGCTCACCTGGTGAATGCCCCCGTGTTCAGCTGAGAGATGCCACCCTGCTGACCCACACTGGAAACGCCTAGTGCAGTGGCTCTCAAAATTTTAAAATGGAGCCCCCCATAGACTTGGGTGTAACACTTGCTCCCCATTTTTTGAGTGGCAGTGGGAGGAAAAGTGAGGGAGTAGGGAGGGGAAAGGTGGGGTGGGAGGGGAGCAGTGCAGCTGGATGGAAGAACCCCTGCTATTTCCACTTTCCCCCATGCATCTTGCCTCACTCCTGTGCCCACTCCCTACCTGCAGCCTCCTGTCCTCTGTGGTTCCTGAGCTGGCACTGGCTCCTGAGCCACTGCAGCTGGCCACCACTGGCCCCCCCCCCCACACTTCACTGGCCCCTGGTTCCTCCCAGCTCCCAAGTTGTCCCCTTGCCCCCCCACACCTTGCTGTCCAGCTCCCAAGGCCCCCCAGCACCTCATCCAGCTCCCAAGGCCTCTCCTCCCCCAGCTCTTCCCTCAGCAAGCACGCACACTAACCCCCAGAGTGGCTGACCCACCATGTGCCGCCAGAACCTGCTCCCTGGCCAGGCCTGGGGCCATTCGACATTTTAAGTTTCCCACCACTGTTCCTGCCCTGCCTGGGCATGCTGCAGGGCGGGAGATTTAAAATGGCCCCTCCCTGGCTGGGCCCCAGTTCCCAGGCTGACTCAGGTAGGCTGGCGGAGCATGCAGGAAGTGGATCACATGACTACCTGTGTTCAGTGATGGCATCTCTCAGGAAAGGCAGAGCCTTTGCCCCCTTCATTATGGATCACACACAGGGGCATGGCTGCCCCCAAAATAGGTTTGGGGACTGGGCCCTGCCCCCCGGGCCCAATCTGCTCGCTGTGGGCTCGAACTAGCCGCTGGAGAGGCTCGCCAGGGCCAGAGTGGGCTCCTGCCACCAGTGGCCTGCGGCTTGATCCTGGATCGCTGGTCCTGGCGGGGGCTGCAGTGGACTGCCGGTGGCAGCCGGACTCCAGATCAATGGTGCCAGACCCAGCGGGGGCCGCAGCAGGCCACGGGGGTCGGCCTTCTCCTGGATCGTTGGGCCCAGTGGGGGCCACAGCGGGCCGCCTGGGTTGGCCAGGCCCTGGAGTCAACTGGGCTCTGGATCGCTGGCCCCAGCCCCGGCAGGGGCTCAGTAGGGTCAGCAGCAGCCATGCCCCACCTCCCCGCCAGACTTAGGGCTCTGGCACGGGGACTCTGCACCCAGCACCAGCGACACCACTGATCACACTTGGCATAGCTCAACATCACCTAAAATGGAACACCCACAGGGACAGTCCTCAAAGAGAGGAGAAGGTTACTCACCGTGTGCAGTAACGGAGGTTCTCTGAGATGATTGCCCTTGTGAGTGCTCTTCCTCTCTTGGGAGCATATACATGCAAAATGCACTCTGCGGTAGAGATGGGCTGGTTGGTCCCACAGCACTCTGTAACCAAAACGGTGCAAGACGCTGATAGCACGTGTGCAACCCAATTGGGCACCGCTACCATAAATCTCCGACCTCGTGCAGGGCCCTCAGATATCTAAAGTGGAGCATCCAGAGGGACAACCATCACAAAGAACCTCAGTTAGTGTACACGGTGAGTAACCTTCTCTTCTCTTTGCTTCTATGAAAAATTCCACTAACAGCTGGTTTCTCATGTATATTTCAGCTGTCGAAGCAATTGTTGCAATGGGGGCGTTAGCAGCACGGCCAGCTCAACATGAAGAGAAGCTGCTAGCAGATGGAAGTGCAGCCACCAACCTTCTGAGTTTAGCTGCCCAGATTGCTTTAGAGGTAGACAGAGGAAATGATATTTTCTTTGAGTTCTGCTTTATTTTCAAGTAAGCGTCGCAGCCATAGCCTGTACTAGTTGTAGCTCTCCTTGCTATGAAGATCTTGCTATGTAAATTCAAGTGTTGTGAATAAAGTGAAGCAGAGAGTTGTTCCACGGCACAGAAATAAATATTTATAACTTCCAGAGGAGGAGCCATGTTAGTCTGTTTCAGCAAAACAAATGAGGAGGCCTGTGGCACCTTAAAGACTAACCAATTTATTTGAGCATAAGTTTTCGTAGATGCATCTGATGAAGTGGTTTCTAGTCCATGAAAACTTATACCCAAATAAATTGGTTAATCTTTAAGGTGCCACAGGTCTCCTCAAAAGTTTTAAAAGAATTCTTAAGAAGCATTCCTGTGATAAGATGTTAGAACATTGCTGGACATTACAGCAGATGTTTCCTTAGGGTGCTGTTCTGTCACAAGCTAGAGTTTCTGTTGGCTTCTATGGCTTGCTTGCTGAAGGTGCTTGATTCAGACAGGGAAGCTGCTTATGTGTGTTTAAGGAGGTCAGAATCTGGGGTTGGGCAATGCTGAAGGTCTATAAAAAGTTACTTGTCCCTCTTACTTGTCTGTGATGGAGCAGTGACTGAATGGTGCATGCACTGAATGATTGATTATATTGGCATATAGAGAAGCCCTTTTATCTGTCTGCTTGGACTTTACTAAAAATATACATGTTCCAATGTCCTCCCCAAGCTGCACGGATCCTGTTCTGCCTGTGAACTGATTGTGCAAGGAATCACCTGATCTTTCATTAGGATTTTTTTTCTTGTATCTGGGGTTGTTTCTTATGCAGAATCCTCTTACCCTTCACTCCTGAAAAGGCCATGTAGACCCAGCAAACATTTTCCAGTTGTGGATAGAATAGTGTTGTCTGAGGATTGGCATAGCTTTTAAAAATCGTGTTTACTTGTTTTCAGAGTGAACAACAGGCTGTGGCTATCAGGGCTTTGGAGTATTTATCTCAACACTCACGAGATTGGCAACAAGTGTTTACAGCTTTGAAGTGAGTATTTGAGATACACATAAAGGAAGGGAATTTGTGCTGCTTTTCTTTCTTTCTTTCACTTACTGCCTCTGATTCAATTTTTAGTGCTCGTGAAAGTGAAGAACTGAGCAAGTGACTGGTGCTCTGCTAGACATCAGCTCCTCTGCTGTTGAAGTCCAGAGCACCCCATGGCACCGCAAAACATGCCTCAGTCCTGAGTTGCCAAACCTTTAGCAATGTCTGGCAATGGCTTCTCTTGAGTAGCAGACGCCTGTTGCTCTGTGTTTATATTGTTTTTGTGTTGTGGATGAAAGACTAGTAGTGATTACAATGAAACTGCAACAAATGCATTGGCCATGCTGATGATGATTCCCAGAAGTCAAAAGGCTGGTTTGGTATCTGGGCCTAGCCCTAGAACTTGGATTTGGTGATAACCAAGTCATTTAAAAAAATATCATGTTAAAACATTCTACCCTATTTTAAGGGGAATAATTATAAGACACATATTCTTCCGTTGTTTCCCCCAAGCCAGCTGGACATTAACTTAGCAAAATCGAGGACAAAATAAAGAGTGAGGTTGGGGAAAAATCTTATAAAATTCTTAATCTCAATCTTTTAATGGGTGAATTAAATTTATTGCATAGAAAACAGCTGGGAAAAGTTGTTTCTTGTTGGAGCTGAAAGGCACAAAATATTAATAGAGGTGTAATTTCTAAGTCTCATTTTCTGTGTTTTTCTTACACGTAGGTGTTTGATTCGCCTTGTGTTGTCAAAGATCATGACAGAATCCAAAGAGACGAGGTGCGATCATTTGTTAAATACATTTCCCTACTGTGGCTGTCCACTTAGAAAGTTATATATGGTTTTTATTTTCTTACCATATGATGAAGAGAACAATAGAACAATTCATGCCAAACACCAGTTAACATAACTGAATAAGGACTGGACCCAATGGCATCAAGTGTCACCATCTCTTCACTTTGTATAACTTTCCTCCACATACTTGCACTTCTCCCTCTCTCCCATTAACTGGATGTCAGCGTGGTACTAAATTGGTCTTTGGTGGGGAATGTGGATCAAGCAGTTTCTCTGAGGTTGACATCTCAAGTTGACTGTGACAGGGTACTGGGTAGACTGTGGAGTCAGCTCCCTGGTACACCAGCTCCCATTATGGGAGATAAATTAGAGCAGGCTGGAGAAAACCAGCAACTAAAGAGATAGCTGCCAGCCCAATTAGCCTGGGGCTGTATAAAGAAAGCTAAAGGAAAAGGAAGTGGGAGAGGAGAAAGAAGGAGGGGTAGAAGCAGAGCAGTGGCTCTTCCCTCCTGGGGGTGGCTTTTAAGGAGGCAGACTGTGTTTACAAATGGTGGTGGAAGCACTTGTAAATAAACCTTCATCAGTGGTTATGGAATCAAAGGTCTGTGAGGCTATGTCTACACTTGTTAATTTAAATCGACTTAGCATGTCCACACTCAAATTTTAAGTCAACTTAAAGCGGACCTTGCCAAATTGACCTAGAGCGTCCACACTGGACGCCTAGGTCGACTTGTAGGGGCTAGGTGGACCTGGGACAGGTCCACAGTGGCAGGGGGGCACCCCTTGCCAAGTACCAGGGGGCTCAGCCTTTACCCCATTGTACCTTGGTACAATGGGGCAAAGAGGGACAGGGACACTGGCAGGGCATAGGGGCAGGGTGGGCAGGGCTCTGTCCTGCCCTTTGGGGGGGGGCACGCCAGGCTGTGGCTGTGCCAGTCACCCTGGCAGGGAGGGCAGTGGGGATGCCCTGGAGCCCCCTAAGTCGACTTAAAGTCGACTTAGGGCTACTCCACGTCTACACTGGCTAAGTCGACTTTCTAAAGTTGACTTAGCCAGCAAAGTCAACTTAAAATGAGATTTAAGAAAGTCGACGTATTTTTTCCTTAAGTTGACTTAAGCAGCTGCTTAAGTCAACTTAAGGAAAGTGTAGTGTAGTGTAGACGCAGATTAAGTTGACTTAATTCACAAGTGTAGATGCACCCTCAGTGACTTTCTGACCAAAGAAGTGGAAGCAGAGTATGGCCACAGAGTGCCCTGCTACATTGACATTTGAAGTGTGTGCTTGTCAAGACCTCTGAGAACAATGTGGTCTTCCCTACTAGAGACCAAGCACTTTTCAACGTAGTGTTGAGTGCCCAAAAACCAAGGAAAGGAAGTGTCCCAATGGTGGTGGTAGACAATGGATCTACTTGGATGGGGCTCTGTGATTTTGCTCTGCACCCAAGTTGGAGTTAGTGTCACGGTGCCTACTTCTGTTATCAGAAGGAAACAAGACTATGTAAATGAACCTTGGAAGTCGAATCTGTGGCCTCTCTTCTGAGAAAATCTCCTACAACACTCCTCTTATAGGCCTACAAATCTACAGATTTACAAGACTCACAAGAAGCCTGCAGTGCAGTCACTCCAGGCCTTCCAACACTATGGATATTGAGTCAACAGACGTTTGACAAAAGCAGGAGTTACTGTATCAGGAATTAGAGTTACTGTATTCTGTCACACCATATGAAATAATCACATGTTCTGTAAAACGGCATTTTTCCTCCATTCTAGGACTAAAGGTGTGGACACACTTGTGACTTACTTGACCTCAGGTACGTAGGAGTTTAACTTCCATTTTTCACTATTTTCTTCAGATCTGAACATGTTGATGGTACAATTAATGCTGTGGTTTTCTGCTCTGGAAAGCCTGCAGTCTACAGCTGGAAGAGATTCATTCCTATTAGGGCCTGAAACAGAGTTAGCTGCTTCCCTTAGAAAAAAGGAGGTCAGACTAGATGATCGTACTGGTCTCTTCTGACCTTAAAGTCTATGAGTCTAAGTGGGCTCCAGCCCACAAAAAGCTCATGTCACCCTAAGGTGCCAGAGGAGTCCTCATCTTTCTACACTGTTTCCCCTTGGGAAGGATTTAGAGTCATGCATGCAGTCAAAACAGTCAGGTATCATCAGTCACAGTAGCAGGCCTAAGGGCTCAATCTGGGGTGGCCCAAAGTGGCAATTCTCGACTCTGTCTGCATAGATAGGCTCAAAACGTATCTTTCGTAGACAGGCAGGAGCTATGAGAAAAGAAAAGGGTTGTTTCTTGGTTTGAGTTTCCAATGTGAATTTATAATGGTCCTAGTTAAAGGCCAAGTGCTGTCCTCTCTATGGTCCTAGCTGTTTACAAGAAGAGGATTGTTTATATTAAAGTGACTTCTGTTTTTTCTCTGAAACATTGCAGAAAATAAGAGAAAGTTGGTACGAGAAATGAGGGGCTAATCATAATACTGACATCACTTCAATTTACTGTCCACCTTCCTCCAAAAATCTGCTTTCCTCACTGGCATAATGCTGTTATGGTCCCTTTTCAGAAGCTCTCATCCGGTGGGGGAAATGTTTAGTTCTTCTTTGAGTGCAGGTTCCCATTTGTATTTAACACATGGGCTATGTATGCACACCTTGTGCCAGAGTCTGGAGATTTTAACAAGCAATGTTTGTTGGCTTGCACATGTCCAGCAGATCTCCTCATGCTCCTGTGTGAGAATATAAGAGACAGTGCGAGTTCCTCCTCAGTTCTGTTTTCCACCACATGGGCTGAGATGGAATCAAATGTCCTCTCCTCTTTCAGCCCTTCAGAAAATCCTGTGAATAAGATTGTAAATATTCTTTTAGCCTGGAACATTTAGTGTTTAGCATAGTTAGTGCTGTTCGTTTTGACCAGGCAGTGTTACTACAAATCTCGGTTTACAAGGCCATGAGTGTACAGTCACCCGAAGTGGAGCATCCACAGGGACGATCATCTGGAAGAACCTCTGTTACTGCACAGGATGAGTAACCTTTTCTTACTTACACTTACTGGAAATACTTTGAGATGTGAGGTCCCTATGTGTATTCCACTAATCCCTCTCTATTCCTTCTGCTTCAGCTCTTGATTGGATTCACGGTAAAAAGAGGAACTGGGGGAGGGGGCTGACCAACACATATTGCCTGTTACGCCTTCACTTGAGAGCACCAGGAGATCTGCTGCATACATGCGAGCCAGTGGAAACTGCTTGTTAAACTCTCCAAGCTTGGGTGCATGGTGCACATTTAGGTCTTGTGTGACTAGGGAGCACAAGAAGAATTTCCAGTTACAGTTCGTAACCTTTGTTTTTACTAGATATTTTCTCTCCTTTCTTCCTGTCTGAGCAGGGAAGCTCCTGAGAAAATACACCTTAAGCCCTGTAGCTGCTATAGTCACCAGGACCATGTCAAAGAGAGTGAGAAGCTCAAGTAAAAGAGTTTTCCTCCATTAGGCAAAACTGGGACCCTAAGAATTGTATCTCAGGTGGTTGAGGGGATTCATTTTCTTGCCCCAACCTCCTTCCAGCAGATTAAGCCAAACACCACAGACCCCAGTTGGGCTCCACTGTCAATGAATTTCTTGGTGAAGGGGCATGTCACATTTTGTTTGTCTGTCCTCTTTGACAATCCTCCTATCTAGGTAGAAATATTAGTTTGGGCACATTCTAATGATTTTCTATGTGCTCTCTGTAAAATGTTGACTCAGACCTGTGAGTGGTAGCCCATATGCTGAATTACTTAGATTTCTGAAGTCCCTTAATGTGTTTTGTAGTTAAGATTGGGCAAAAGAGGTTCAGTTGTTCTGCTCAGGAAAAATTTCCATCTGTCAAATGACATGTTTCGGCAGCACATCAGAGACTGGCTGAGCCTTTCACAGAAGGGGGTATGACACCGCATATGAGGACTCAGGAGGCTCACTGGTTTAGAAAAATAGGTAAGTAGCACTGCCAGCATTCAAATAGAGGGAAAAAAGGATTGGGAATAAAAGCCCATGGGTGAAGAACTGACATTTAGTGATCTCTGAATCTTCCTGCAGCGAAGTTTTGGCTTACAGAATATATTTGGTATGGAAATTGAGTTCTTGGGTAGGGGAGGCATGACACACGGAAGAGGGTAACATGCAAGTCAGAATCTGCAAAATCACTGTAAAATCAAAGAATCTAATTGGACCAGTTAGATACTCAGATTTTACAGTGATGGGAGTAATGTAACTATCTAGAGAGACAGATCACAGATGAATCTTTATGGGAGTTGTATGCCTAATTCTCACCTGAATGTACTGGTTAGGATAGAAATTATATGCAGAGCAGTCTGAAATGATAGCTTTTTATGGCTCTGGGGATGGTATTGAATACTTTCAGCCAGATTCTGTATAAATCTGTAGTAACCCATTAAAGTTAAGTTATTACTCTGACTTTGTACTGGAGTAATTTACATCAGAATCTGGCTCCTTCTCTTTCAACTTGGTGTAAATGGGTTTAATGACAGAATGATTTGTTATGGAAATAATGGATTGATTTAATATCATGAATAATCAATAGCAGTGGTTTTCAAACCAGGGGTTGGGACCCAGTACTGAAATTGCCAGTCCCTTTGCAAGGATTTTTAAGGAATCTGTCAACTTGGGGGTTGTACCATATGACTGGAGAATTGCTAATATAGTTCCTATTTTCAAGAAAGGGAATAAAAGCGATCCGGGTAACTACAGGCCTGTTAGTTTGACCTCAGCAGTATGCAAGATCTTGGAAAAAATTTTGAAAAAGAAAGTACTTAAGAATATCGAGGTTAACAGTAACTGGGATAAAATACAACATGGGTTTACAAAAGGTAGATCGTGCCAGACCAACCTGATTTCCTTTTCTGAGAGGATAACACATTTTTTGGATAAAGGGAATGCAGTAGACTTAATTTCCTTAGATTTCAGCAAGGCATTTGATACAGTTCCACATATTATTATTATTATTATTATTATTATTATTATTAGTTAAGTTACGAAAGATGGAAATTAATATGAATATATTATGGTGGATAAGGAACTGGTTAAAGGGGAGGCTACAGTGGGTCATACTGAAGGGTGAACTGTCAAACTGGAAGGCGGATACTAGTGGAGTTCCTCAGGGATCAGTCTGTTGGGACCGATCTTATTTAACCTTTTCGTTACTGACCTTGGCACAAAGGGTGCGTCTACACTTGTAAATTAAGTCGACTTAAGCCTGCTTAAGTCGACTTAATTTACTCTGCGTCTACACTACAATTTCCTTAAGTCGACTTAAACTACTGCGTAAGTCGACTTAAGGAAATTTTAAGTCCACTTTATTAAACCTACTTTAATGTTGACTTTACTGGCTAAGTCGATTTAGCCAATGTAGATGCGGATTAGCCCTACGTCGACTTTAAGTTGACTTAAAGGGCCCCCAGGTCTCCCCTACTGCCCTCCCTGCCAGGGTAGCTGGCACAGCCAGAGCCTGGCGTGCCCACCCACAGGGCAGGACACAGCCCACTGTCCCTGTCCTGCTCAGCCCCCATTGTACCCTGGTACAATGGGGCAAATGCTGAGCCCCCTGGCACTTTGAAAGGGGTGCCTCCTCTGCCACCATGGACCACTCCCAGGTCCACCTAGCCCCACAAGTTGACTTAGGCATCCAGCTCTAAGTCGATTTGGCAAGGTCCACTTTAAATCGACCAAACTGTCCCTCGGGAAATTTAGGCTTGAAATTAGATGCTGTGGGGGCAAAAAACATAACTGCCTTCAAAACTGAGTTTGATAGATTTATGGAGGGGATGGTCTGATGGGATGGCCTAGCTTGGCAATTGATAGATCTTTGACTACTGGTGGTGGATAAGCCAGTGGCCTAAGAGGGGAGAGTACATGGGATGGGTTCTGAGTTATTACAGAGAATTGTTTCTTGGGTAACTGGCTGGTGAGACTTGCCCAGGTGCTCAGGGTTTAACTGATCGCCATATTTGGGGTAAGGAAGGGCTGATTGGCTTGGGCTCTGGGGGTTTTTCACCTTTCTCTGTAGCATGGCACACAGCTCACTTGCTGGTGGATTCTCTGTATCTTAAAGTCTTTAAATCACAATTTGAGGACTATAATAACCCAGTCATAGGTTAGAGGCTTATTGCGGGAGTGGGTGGGTGGGTGGGTGAGGTTTTGAGGCCTGCATTGTGCAAGAGGACAGACCAGATGATCGTACTGGTCCTTTCTGACCTTAGAGTCTGAGTCTAAGAGGTACTGGTTTGCACCACCCCCTACTGCCACTGCCAAAAGACTAGAATACATTACTCAAAGATGTAATTGTTGGGTCATGGGCATAAATGTTTTTTTTCAGCTGGGTCCTGAGGAAAAAAGTTTGAAAACCACTGATCTATAATAATAACAACTACTGACAGTGTTTCCTGCTGTTGTTAAGTGAGCCCCTGGTATTTATATTGTTTACAATGTAATACTGGGTCTGAAATGTCAGTAACCAGAGACCAGGAGATGGGCGTGGACTATATCAGGCTGGAGTTTTTTATTCTGATCCCTTGTCTGATTGATTTTATTAGCTTGGAACTTGGCTGTACAATTCGACAACTGCCCAGGAACTATGAGGGATTTCTTTGTGTTATCATTCAAGGTATGTGCTGTAAACAGTATTGTATAGGATGGATGATGAAGTGCAGCTGGTTTTGTTACAAGCTCCCAAACAAATACATCCTATGTTTCTTTAGAGAGCTTCACTTGGGTGCCCTCGGGATTAGATGCTTTTGTCACAGAGAGGAAAACCAGTCACAGCTTCACTTTTCAGAATTATAATCACACTTTACATTACGTGATTTAAGAAATGGGATCCAAAATCTCTGCACTCAAGGCAGGACATAGAGCATTCCCTCCAACCAGTTTCAGGTCCAGGCCAGGAGGTCTCCCCCAGACATTAGTTGCTGAGTGAACATGCTCTGTCAATTTAATCATGTTCACCTGGGTCTATCTGAGATAAATCCAAGGAGAAGACCTATAGAAAACAAAGTCATTCTCAACAGAAAGAATTCATCTCAGAAAAAAAAAAGTTCACCTTGACGGCAGAGAACTTGAATAAGAAGACCTCTCAGTCCCAAAATTTCTGGTGCCACACAAGCAGGACACTGCTTCGTCAAGGCATTCCGCCTCTAAAAGTACAGTACCCACAACTCCTTCTAGTTGACTGCTGAGATAATCTTGTTACTGGGAAGACATCATGCTGGTTGTACGGTCTCTGCAATCATCAAGGCATTCACATTGGTCCTGTCCACTTCAACTGAAGTGGACTTGCCAGAGCAACATATACCTCCATTGCTGACAACGGAACAGATCCCTGCATACCAACCCTACATGGTACCTCTGGATTAGGAGTTTAGGTTCTCAAAGGATCTACTTGTTTCGGAGGAATTAGAGTTTCCCTTGTTAGTTGTTACTGAGAGATTATTGATGCTGAGGCTAACAAGGTCATGGATTGGTATCACTTGACTCTCATTTTCAGGGTGTGCTGGGGCTCCCCCCTTGAAGAGGAGGAATTTTCCTTCAGTTTGAATATTTTGAACCAGGATTCCCCTCACGTTTCAGACAAAGGATTTCTATCCTGACACTTTTGGCAAGACTGGGGAGTGCATCAAAGATAGGCCCGTATTCCTCCAACCTGGTTCAAGCACCAGCTAAAGCCCCACCAATGCCTTTTGGATCTCTCCAGTGGTAATAAAGGATGGGACCCGTCCATACCTAGGGTAGCCACATGAACATGCCAAGCGCAGGGCAGGCTGCAAAAAGGAGAGCAAATTCTCCCTGCTCTGGCGGGTGATACTGAAGTCCTGTTTCCCAGGAAGCCACAAACAATGCTTCTGAGCTCCACACTGGTTATCAAGAAACTTAAACAAAAATATAGTCAGCCCCCTTTTCAGCTTCTGACTCCCAATCAGCCACTGGGTCTAGTAAAGAGATAATCTATATTATTATTTTTGCTGTGTGAGCAGCCATGGAAAGTTCTAGAAAACCCTGGAACAGTTCCAGAAATTACAACAGTAATTATGACAGAAGAGAGAAATACTTGGTGGTCTTAGAGGGTGGCCAGGTAGGGCAGTTGCCCAGGGCCCCATGAGGGTGTGAGGGGGCCCCAAGGTGTGACCACTGGGGGGGGCAGGGGGACCTGTGGTGGAACTGGCAAGATCGGTGGGTGGGGTGTGGCATGACCCATTGGGGGGCGGGGGATCGCGGTGGGTCTGGCACCACCCCAGGAAGGTTGGGGGCCTGCAGTGGGGCAGCAAATGGGCTGGGGCAGGGCAAAAATCAAGGATGGGGCCCTGTGGCATAGGGGGCCCCATCCTTGACTTTTGCCCAGGGCCCTTTTGCCCAGGGATAGCTTGGGGATAGCTTGCGTGACTGGAGCACTGCCATGGATGGGTATAAATTGTTCAGGAAGGACAGGCAGGGAAGAAGGGGGGGAGGAGTAGCGCTATATGAAAAGAGCTGTATGGCTGCTCGGAGCTCCACTGTGAAAGTGGAAACAAGCCGGTCGAAAGTCTGTGGGTTAAGTTTGGAGGGGAATGCAACAAGGGGGATGTCATGGTGGCTGTCTGCTACAGACCCCAGACCAGAAGGAGGAGGTAGATGAGGCGTTCTATGGACAACTAACAGAAGTTTCCAGATCGCAGGCCCTGGTTCTCTTGCAGGAATTCAATTATCTGACATCTGCTGCGAGGGCAATACAGCAATGCACAGGCAATCCAGGAAGTTTTTGGAGACAACTTCCTGGTACAAATTTTTCAGGACAACTTCCTGGTACAAATGCTGAAAGAACCAACTAGGGGCCTTGTACCTCTAGACCTGCTACTCACAAACAGAGAAGAATTGATAGGGGAAGTAGAAGTGAATGGCAACCTGGGCAGCAGTGACCATGAGATGGTAGAGTTCAGGATCCTGATCAATGGAAGAAAAGAAGGAAGCAGAACACACACCCTGGACTTCAGAAAAGCAGATTTTGGCTCCCTGAGGGAGCTGATGGGCAGGGTCCCATGGGAGGCTGATCTGAAGAGGAAAGGTGTCCAAGACAGCTGGCTGTATTTTAAAGAAACCCTGTTAAAGGCACAGGAAGATACTTTCCGATGTGCAGAAAGAACAGCAAATGTGGAAGGCGCCCAGCATGGCTTAGGAGAGAACTCTGCGGTGAGCTGAAACACAGAAGGGAAGCTTACAAGAAGTGGAAGGTTGGACAGATGACTAGGGAGGCGTATAAAGATATTGCTCGGGACTGCAGGGATAAAATCAGAAAGGCCAAAGGACAATTGGAGTTGCAGCTAGCAAGGGATGTGAAGAATAACAGAAAGGGGTTCTACAAGTATTTCAGTAACAAGGAGAGGATCAGGGGTGGTGCAGGTCCCTTACTGAATGGGGCAGGTATCCTCATGGTGGATGATGCGGAAAAGGCTGAAGTACTCAATGCTTTTTTTACTTCAGTCTTCACAGGGAGGGCCAGCTCCCAGGCTACTACACGGGGTAACGCAGAATGGAGAAAAGAAGAGCGGCCCTCGATGATGGAAGGTCAGGCGAGGGACTACTTAAAGAAGTTGGATGTGCACAAGTCTATGGGGCCGGATGAACTGCATCTGAGGGTGCTGAGGAGTTGGCCTATGTGATTGCAGAGCCACTGGCCATTATCTTTGAAAACTCATGGCAAACGGGGGAGGTCCTGGAGGACTGGAAAAAGGCAAATATAGTACCTATCTTCAAGAAAGGGAAGAAGGAGGATCGGGGAACTACAGACCCGTCAGCCTTATCTCAATCCCTGTAAAAATCATGGAGCAGGTCCTTAAAGAATCCATCCTGCAACACTTGGAGGAAAATAGAGTGATCAGGAACAGTCAGCATAGATTCACCAAGGGCAAATCGTGCCTGACCAACCTGATTGTGTTCTATGATGAGATGACTGGATTTGTGGTTGCGGGAAGAGCCGTTGACGTGGTATACCTCAACTTTAGCAAGGCTTTTGATACGGTTTCCCACAGCATTCTTGTCAGCAAGTTAAGGAAGTATGGGTTGGATGAGCGGACCATAAGGTGGATAGAAAACTGGCTAGATCAACGGGCTCATCAGGTAGGAATCAATGGGTCGATGTCTAGTTGGTAACCAGTAACGAGTGGAGTGGTTGGTTTGAAAAAAGATGTTACCTCTCCTACCTCGTGTCCCTCCAAGTATTTGTTGTCCCCCAGTTATGCTGTCGTTATTGCTGCTGCTGCTGCTGCTGTATAAACCAGGAACTAAGCAGAAAGCCCCAGAAGGATCAGCTTTAACAGAAGTGTTGTAATCAGTGATCTCTCGGTGGAAAAGAATGAGGAGTGGGAAGGAAATGGTACTTGAGCCTCTGAAAAAGTGTCCCAAGCAGTGGGAAGGAAAAGGAAAATAGAAACGATAAATAAGCTTTTTCTTTTCATCACTGCAGTAGAAAATGGTTTTTTTCTTTGTTAATTGCTAGCAGTGAGCTGGCAGTATTCTGACTGTCCATTCATGTTTCTGTTTCAGTTGTCCCAGTTTTGTCCTTCTGACAAAGCTGTTTTGCTTGCCCAGAAGACATGCTTGCTGTTGGCTGCTGCTGTTGATCTGGAGATGGGGAGATGCAGTTTACCACTCACTGAACAGGTAGAGTGCTGTGGTGTTACTTGGCCCTTTACATAAAGGTCGTGTGCACATCTGGTTTTGAATGTGCCCCGAATACAGCTTCTTTCAGTGTTAAATGATCAATTATTTCACGTTGGATGGGAGCTTGAAAACATAAGCCTTTCACAGTATTGAATATACTTAAGAATAACGGCACACATTGCTGTACAGACAATGTAAAATACTGGACAGAAACCTCAGCTGCTGTAAATTGATACTCTCGAATTCAGTGGAGCTAAATGGTTTTACACGAGCAGAGGATCTGGGCCAGTGTCCCTGCCCCAAGGAATTTACATTCCAATTTACAAAAAGATAACATATAAGGAGGGGTGATGACAAGCCAGGGTGGAACAGGCAGGTTAAGACCAGAGGCAGCCTTAGGGTATCTGGGGCCCTAGGTGAAGGCCCATTTTGGGGCCCCCCAAGGCTCCCCACTGGTGGCCCCGCTCCCTGCAGCAGTCCCCAGTCCCCCAATGGATCTGGCTCCCCACAACCGGCCCCTCCTGCAGCCCTGGGACTCCCTCGCCCAGCTCCTTCTCGCCAGCCCCCCCGTATTCCCCTCTCAGGCTGTCTATGCCTGCCAGGGCTTGGAGCACTCCTGCTGCTGAGCAAACCAGATGTGGCTTTTGGGGTAGGCAAAGCAGATGACCTCCCCTGCTGTCCACTGAGTTGGGGATGAGGCCCCTTACTACTCGGGGCCCTAGGTGGGCGCCTGCTTCACCTACCCCAAAAGGTGCCTCTGGTTAAGACTCTAGCAATAGGATTATGCAGTTGCTGAGTTTGGTGATGTCACAGTTTTTATTTTCTTATACATACACACACCCTTTAGGAGAATATACGAGTTAATAGGTTGTGGAAGAAATACAGAAGTCTGCGAAGATTTGACGAGCAGGGTTCAGCACTGGAGCCACTGTCTTTTCTGCAGAGAATACAGAAATTGAAAAGTCTCTGGGAGTGACTCTCCTGTGAATAGTGGACACTATGATCTTACCTGTGTGCCTCTTTGACAAGGATTGAGAACCCAGCCATGCAAAACAAAACCATGCTGCTACTTGCTCTCATTTTGTTTGCAACCTGTGCATGCCCCTTCTTACAGCTCTGTCTAGTGTCAGGTGATAATGCTGTTCTAGAATCCAGAATTTTGGTACAAATACAGGTGATAATCCCCCTGTTAGTCTGCCAGGTACCTTAGGTTCATTTTCTCATTCCAGTGCCATGGGTTACTGTTGTGCTGGGTACTTGGCTTCAGTTTTGATGTCAGTCTCTTGCTCACTAGACAGTCGGACAGCGAGAGCCTCGCACCACTCAGCAGCAATGAGGGCTCATCTAAGCCAGTCCCTTAGACAAGGACTCTTAGGCTGTGTCTACACTTGTAAATTAAGTCGACTTAAGCTTGCTTAAGTCGACTTAATTTATCCTGTGTCTACACTACAGTTTCCTTAAGTCAACTTAAGCAAGTTGCTTAAGTCGACTTAAGGAAAATAAAGTCGACTTAATGAAAATTAAGTCAACTTTATTAAACCTCCTTTTAGTTCAACTTAAGGCTTAAATCGACTTTTAAAGTCAACTTAAGCCAGTGTAGACCTGGAGTAGCCCTAAGTCGACTTAGGGCTACTCCAGGACTCCCTCCCTGCCCTCCCTGCTGGGGGGGGGGCACAGGGGGAGCCTGGCTTGCCCTGCCAGGGTCCCTGTCCCCCTTTGCCCCATTGTACCAAGGTACAATGGAGCAAAGGCTGAGCCCTCTGGCACTGGGCAAGGGGTGCCCCCCCTGCCCTTGCGGACCTGCCCTAGGTCCCCTTAGCCCCTGGAAGTCGACCTAGGTGTCCAGTGTGGACGCTCTAGGTCAACTTTGTAAGGTCCCCCCTCAGTCGACTTTAAATTTAGGTGTAGACTCACTAAGTCGATTTAACTAAGTTGACTTTAAGTCGACTTAGTTAAGTCGACTTAGTTTAAGTCGACCTAAATTTGCAAGTGTAGACATAGCCCTTGTGCTCTGTGCCTGGAGCAATGCAGCCTCAAGTGTGAAGGATCCTTGATGCTTTGAAGGGTGAAGATGTCACACTTTAAAAAAAAAGAAAAGGAAAGAAAACTGGGTGCAGATGATGCAACTGAGTTATTTGGCTTTTCACTTATTGTGTAATCAGGTATCCTGGAGGCTTTTGTACACTAGTCTGCTGTGAATTTATAGCCATTTTTCTTTTTAAAAACCTATTTTAAAAATAATGTATTAATTTTATGAACTAGATGGAACTTCTGTCTCAGGCCCTTCAGTACATCCAGGCATGCAGAGAGATCTGGAACGTTCTGAAGCTCACAGGTAAGCTAGAAATTCTGTACCCAAAGGTCACTGAGATGTAGTATTGTAGTACTTGTTAGAACAAGTGTGTCAAAGACTCTTATCATTTTGATGAGTGAAAATCAAGGAACAACTCTTTCCAGTTCAGAAACGTTGAAAATGCTGTATTACAAAATGATTTGTTGTGAGATCTAGAGAGGCCAGCAGCACAATTATTTTTGTGTATCTGGGCTGGCTTCTTCATTGTCTAGATGCTGTCTGATTCAGCGGGTTTGGAATTTCGATGTGTCATTTTACAGGCTGGCCATTGAATGTAGAGCAGTCTGCAGAAAAATTCTTTTAAAGTTCACTCTTCCAAAACTGCTTCTATGCACTGTACAGTTTAACAGTAGAAAAAATATGTAGCTTTTACTTGACTGGCATATTAGGACTCACAGTCAGGGATTCGGTATTCTACCAGTAGCAACAGAACTGATGTATGCCTTCTCTTCTCTGGATCTCCAGCAGGAAGAGCATTAAGGAAGGCTAAAAAAAAAAGCTTTTGTGGATTGGTTTGCTGTTCTCCGGGAACAACCTGAAGTTAATAGAATAAGTAGAAGATGTTAGTGTAACTGTCCGCTTGCCATTGAGTTCATTATGGTGCACTGTGGTGCTCAAATAGTTACAATGCAAGTGGGAAAAGTAACATTATAAGAGGACATTATAACAGGACAAATCTCTCGTGTGCTGCACTCTGAAGATAGAGAATGAATCCCTCTTCTCCCAGGCTGTCACCTGACTCAGACCTGAGCTGCTCTAAGTAGAAAGTGGCATATTCCTCTGATTAGCCCTGCCTCTCTTCATTGCCAGTCAATAGCAGGGTTTGTTACACGCCTGCTTTCCATTAACCTGGGGAGCTGGTGCCCTGACGTCACTCTTAACATTCTGTCTGTACGTACATGACAGTAAAATGTTCTGGATTTTCCCTTTTGATAAGTCTGTTTGCACATGCAGTATAAAATCTATAGGTACTACTTTAAATGTAATTGATTAACCCCTTCAGTACTAGTGGGTTAGGGAGAAATACACATAACAGAGTAGTACCTGTGTGTCTCTAGTGGCCATCCTGATGTTTTCGTACGATGAATATCACAAAATTGAACTGATTCACCCTGTAACTTGTGCTGCATTCAAGAAGTTAGCAGCTCAGGGTGGAGCATGCATAGTTCTCAGCAGGAGGTAAACACTTGCCGTACATAGGCCTAGCCTACACTTGCTGCAGAATTTGGCTGCAGTTGAAGGGAGATACGCAAGCTATGTAAAAACAACTTGTATATCTCCCTTCAGCTTCCTGCCTCATACTTACTGTTGGGTTTCCACTGCCCTCCCTTCGACTCAGCATCGCTCTTTTTCAGGGGGTGGGCTTATCGGATCGACTTCCCAGTCAGTTGAGTGGGTCTTCACTGACTGCTCAATCGGTCTGGAAAGATCGAACTGATGGTGGCAGATTTGCTGCTTGAGCGTGTGGAACTGGGGATGGGCAGCTTGTACTGAGGTGCTCGTGGGAACTGCAGAGTCTGTTTGAAGAGGTTATATTTAGCGGAGTCACTGTGGTGAAAAATTTGCCTCGCTGTGCTGACTGCCTATTTTCCAAAGAAAAGTGAAATTACAAACCCAGATGCCCGTGAGTGGAGTTGTAATTAGGTTGTAGTTAGCAGCATCAACAAAGAGGAGAGATGGCTCTAGAATAATTTCTAAGATGACACAACAGAACAAACAGTGCAGTTTACAAAATATGTTCTGTTAAAATGACGTTTTTGAGAAAGCATTTCATGCTGTATCAAATAGGCAAATATTCCTCTTAGCTCACAGGGGCCTTTGATGAAATTGTTCATGGGAATTTCTTTTTTGCAGTCTCCTGGTAGGAATGGGGCATGAGATTTGCTTGTATGCTTGTGCTGGCTATTTTTTAGATGTCCAGAGTAGCCCAGTTCTCAGCTACAGTTTCATATGTAATCTATACACAGCCAATGTTTCCCCCCATTTAACAAAGGCTCACTCATTTGTGGGGGATGTTCTCATAGCAGATCCTGGCCTTGCCAAAGAGACCCTTTTACAAGCTACATAAATTACAGGCACCTCTATTTCTTGAATACAGGCTTCATTGCTATGGGATGGTTTTATTATCCTGAACAATGTTACCCACTGCTTGATTGAACTAATTCTTCTCCTAAATTTTCAAAAGTACTCTTTTAAGGACAAGAATTCAAGACCCTATTAACCCACAACCATAGGAGATGTTCAGTTACTGGAACTTGCAATATATAATAGTGTATGATAATGCTAGAGGACTTTTGGAAAATGCTTTCTAGTCCAGTCTCTCCTGTTCAGCAAATTCCTGATGATGCTTACAGGCAGCATACTCTTAAGCACTGACTCCCCAATGACTGTTGGAAGCCACTGTGGTTTGTTTGTGTTCTGAGAACATTGCCTTTGAGCAGAATCCTACAAGACTTGCTGCATTGACTTCAGTGGGAGTTATGCCTGAGTAAAAGTTGCAAGCTCAGGCTGCTTGTGATAAATTAAAGGAAATCCTTACTGTTTCCTGATCTGCTGTTGACTCACTGTCTGACCTTGGGTATGTCAGTTCAACTCTTTGTGCCTCAGTTTCCTCATCTATAGTATTCATCTTTGTAAAGTCTTTGAGATCTGTGAATAGCATGCATTATGTGACGCTTGCTGTTCTGAGGAGAACACACTGCAGGATTAGAAGAGATCAGATGATTATTCTTCAGAGCCAAGGCTAAAAAGAAAACAGTGGCAGCAGTCTCTTCTGGCACTAGGAAGATGCTACTGATTAGGCAGGGGTCTTTTCCTAGAGTTAAAATGTTGTAACTTCTGAGATTATGATTCATTTAAATGCCATCTCTATGCATGGTGCTGCACAAAACACAGAGGAAGATTTGGGCCCTCTTTCCTGGAACTCTCATTCTCAGTGCAGAAGCAAAATAATGCAGATTCTGACTGGTAGGGGACCACAGGGAAGTTATAAGCACAGTGTAGAGGTTTGCTATAAATGTGTAACAGCACAGCCAATTTGAATGGATCAGTAACATTGGCGTGTGTGACAGAAGAAGTGAGATTTAGGGAGGCATTTTGATAACCATATTTGTCTACTGCACTGGGAAAAGGTAGGAGTTCCAGGTGTCGGGGAAGACAAGGAAGAAGATACAGATGTTGGATTAGGAGGAGGCAAAGGGAGTGTATCTCAGCTGGACAGAATGGAGGGTCCACAGTAAGAGATGAGACAAAAAATGTAGCCAAGGAGGATTGTGTTTACCCTTCCAGATGAGGATCAGAAGCTTGAAGTTGAAAGGGAAGGTGAGGAGAAGCCAGCAAAGGGATTTAGAGAAGATACTCCTATACACTGCATATTCTGATATAGATAGATTTGTTTTTATAGTATACACAAGCAGACGGGGCCGCCACAGTAGCTGCATGGCACTAGAATGCTTTCAGTTGGCTCAGGCATCTTTTTTTGTTCAAATCTCCAATTCTGCTTCTGCCTTGGAGCTCTGCAGTAAATGTGTGAGAGTGGTTTAGAGCTTGTAGTCAGTGAAATAAGAAGCAATTAGAACTGATGCCAGAACGGTCTCATGCAAGATGGAAAGATTAGATGAAGGTTTTAAAAAATTACATTGTCAAGTGTTTGGCTAATGCCATCTTTCACATAACTCCTGGGTTTATGATAACTAGAATGGTATGGGGAGCTGCAGATCTTCCTTCATTCCAATCAAATAAAGTCTATCAGGAGAGACGCAGGCACATGTCTCCTGGAACTTAATTTACATAAAGAATTTTGTCTCTCTCAATAGAACCTTCCTTCTGAGTCTAAAATTAATTGTTTGGCTCACAAGAATAATAAAATTTAAGCTTGCAGGGCCAGTTGCCAGCACACTTGACACTCAGAAGTGTTTGCCTGGCAGTGGCTTGCTGATGAGTAAGTGAGCAAACAGGATACCCTGTTGAAATGACTCTTGGAGGGCCATTTAAGGATGGTAATCTGTATTGCATAAATTGCAAAGTGTCTGTCCCAAGTAGGAAGAACATTTCCTTGTCTGTGCACTGCACTGTTGTTAGATAAACCTTTGTGAGCTAATCACATTCAATATACAAATGGCAATCTAATAACCTTTCGTTATAAGATGGTAGGACTGTGGAAACGTCTCCTGAAGGAAGGTACAGCTAGCACGCCTCTTAGCTCCTTGTCATTATTATGGATAGGTTAGAGGAGTAGTCATTTTACTCTTTTTATATTATGTAGGACAATATTTGAAACTCTGATTGTGAAGCTGACATTCCTTTGCCCAGTGCACCAGCTCTGTAAGGCGTGAGCTATCTGACGGAAAGTAAAATTTTTAATGAAAATTCAATTTTAATTTCTGAGCTACCATACCGCTTAAAAGCAATGATGTTTCTGGAAGCAGCAGTATGGAAGCCTAGAATCCAGGGCTATTGCTCACTTTCTGTTCGACTTCAATACCCATTTAATAAATGGAGTCCATTTATTGCTTACTATTTAATTTTAGGGATAGAGTCTGCCTCCAGTGGGAATGATGCACACATCTCTGAGGCCAGAATTTTATTCTAATGATTAATATTTAAGTTCTTCTGATTGTTAAAGCATGAAGTATGGATTGGATAAGGAAGTATGGGTTGGGTTGGACGAGTGGACCGTAAGGTGGATCAAAAACTGGCTAGATCGACGGGCTCAGTGGGTAGGAATCAATGGCTCGATGTCTGGTTGGCAACTGGTAATGAGTGAAGTGCCCCAGGGGTCGGTCCTGGGGCCAGTTCTATTCAACATCTTCATTAATGATGTGGATGATGGAATAGACTGTGTTCTTAGTAAGTTCTTGGATGACGCCAAGTTGGGGGGAATGGTAGATACTCTGGAGGGCAGCGACAGGATCCAGGGAGACTTGGACAAATTGGAACACTGGGCTGAAAGAAACCTCATGAGGTTCATCAAAGAAAGTGCAAAGTCCTGCACTTAAGACGAAAAAATCCCACGTACTGCTACAGACTGGGGACTGATCAGCTAAATAGCAGTGCTGTAGAAAAGGACCTGGGGGTTATGGTGGACGGGAAGATGAATATGAGCCAACAGTGTGCCCTTGTTGCCAAAAAGGCCAATGGCATATTAGGCTGCATCAGTAGGAGTGTTGCCAGCAGATCGAGGGATGTGATAATTCCCCTCTATTCGACACTGGTCAGGCCGCATCTGGAGTACTGTGTCCAGTTTTGGGCTCCCCACTACAGAAAGGATGTGGACAAATTAGAAAGAGTCCAGCGGAGGGCAGCAAAAATGATTAGGGGGCTGGGGCACATGACTTATGAGGAGAGACTGAAGGAACTAGGCTTATTTAGTCTACAGAAGAGAAGACTGAGGGGAGATTTGATAGCAACCTTCAACTACTTGAAGGGTTGCTCCAAAGAGGAGGGGACTAGGCTGTTCTCGAGGGTAACAGAGGACAGAACAAGGAGCAATGGTTTCAAATTACAGCTGGGGAGGTTGAGGTTGGATATTAGGAAAACTTTCTCACTAGGAGGGTGGTGAAGCATTGGAATGGGTTACCTAGGGAGGTGGTAGAATCTCCATCTTTGGAGATTTTTAAGGCCCGGTTAGAGAAACCCCTGGCTGGGGTGATTTAGTGGGAGTGGTCCTGCTTTTTAGCAGGGGGTTGGACTAGATGACCTCGTGAGGTCCCTTCCAACCCTATTATTCTATGATTCTATGACTCTATGAAGAAAATAGATCACAATCCCAGCCTGTCAGAGCTTCCTAATTAAGAATCCCTTTACAGTTAGGAAGCTGTCCTCTGGTTTTGAAAGGGGCTTCTTCTTTTCTTCCCCAACGAGTTCCCCATTTCTACAGAGCAAAACATGCTTGTCACATTGAAAGTTGCTTGCTTTTGAGGTAGTCCTCTTCATGTTGGTGTAATTTACTAGGGATTATTTCTGTACAGGAGTTTAGAACAACGAAAGAAGACACAACTCCAACATAATGTACCCCAGACATAACACAGCCTTATTAATGTTGGGAGAAAACTTGAGGAGTTTAGTCTGTGCTGTGTGTAGTCATGCAGTGCAATCACGATCAGTAAATTTCAGAGTTTGTTTCTAACTGCTAAGTCTCAGTGCCTGGTGTAAGGGTTTTCTGGCTAACTGACAGCAAAGCTGTACCTTGCAGTGTCATTTCACAAGCTGACTGTGACAGACTGACAAATGACAGGCGCTATTCTCTCTCCTCTCTGCAGGAGATTTCTCTGAAGACCCAACAGATACATTGCTGCTGCTTTATGAGTTTGAAGCAAGAGCCAAACTCAATGACCCAGACCTGGACAGCCTACTGGAGTCAGTGTGGGAGCTGCCACAAATAGATGCTAAAACACTGGAAACCATCGCTTGTAAGGGCCCTGTTTATATTTCCACAGTTCTAACAGTCATTTAAAGATACTTGTCCATGGCTGCGTCTGATGATGTTCTTTCTCTTGCCCTTATATTCTATGGCTATGAAAATCTATGCGAAATCTGGACATGCTTTGTCCTCTGAGGGAGTATTTGTGATCCTGGCAGTACCCAGAGATTTCCATGTTTGGAAGTATCAACCTCTTGGTGATACGGATGGGAAGAGACCTAGTGCCTCTCGGACGCCCACCATCTCCAAAATCCAAGAACTTTTCATAGAATTTATGGCCAGAGGGATGATGAGGATTGGCTAGTCTGACCTCCTGCCTGACACAGGTCAGACAGTGTCCCCTGCTGATTTCTGCAGCCAGTCCAGTAACTTCTGGTTGGGCTGGAGGAGATCCTTCCCAAGACATCCAGTCGTGATTCAAAGTCTAAAGGAAGTGCAGAAGTTTGTAACTGCCACTTGCCGCACTTCTCTTTGTTCTCCTCCCAAAGCTCTAGCCATGCCTTCTGGACCTTGAGCATTCAGAATGGACTTGGAGAAAGGAGAGGGAGAATCTTAGAGCCAAAATGACAAATAGTTTACATTTGACTTATTTTGAAGCTATAAGAGTTGATCAGGGAACAACTCCTAGGCTATGTCCACACTGGCAATTTAAGTCGACTTAAATTAAGCCATGTCCACACTAGGCTTTCATTAAGTCGACTTAAGAAATTCCTTAAGTCGACTTAATGAAAGCTTAAGTCGACTTTGTTACTACCATTCATTAAGTTGACTTAACCCTTAAGTCGACTTAAGGACAGTGTGAACATGGAGTAACCCTGAAGTCGACTTAAGGACAGTGCGAACATGG
>ML685771.1:1014005-1039581 GCA_007922175.1 Pelusios castaneus
AGTAACCCTGAAGTCGACTTAAGGACAGTGCGAACATGGAGTAACCCTGAAGTCGACTTAAGAAAGTGGTTAAGTCGACTTAACAAAGTGGGCTAAGTCAACTTAAAGCTAAGTCAACTTAGTCCATTTTGTTAAGTCGGCTTTAATAAGGTCGACTTAACAAAGTCGATTTACCTTTTCTAGTGCAGCCATAGCCCTAGATTCTACATCTCTTTCTTTGTTTTTAAACCAGCCATGGTATTTCCAGGAATTGTAAAAGAAAACCAAAATTGAATAGCTATTGGTAATGTAAGATACCTCCGTATCTGTGTCGCTGTGTTGTTGCAGCAGAAGGAACCAGCCAAGAAAGGGAGCTCTCTTCAACTATAGAACCTATCTTTTAAAGCTCTGCGGCTGTCATTTATGACCTTAGGACAAGAAAGAAGTAAAGCTGTGCTGGTTTGTGCTCTCCACCTGCCGTTGCAGGTACGGGGCAGCTCTGCAGGACAAGAATAAAATGGCTGCTTATGAAATAATATTCCTGCTGCACAAAGCTAGATATATTCATTTATTGTGGGGGGTTGAAAAACAGTGCTGGGATCCATGAGCTGGAGGTCTGAACTTGGTCACTTCTTTTTCCTTCTCCATGTTCTTTTGTTTTTCAAGCATTAGCAATGGAGTCTCCTGCTCATTATCCCTCTGTGTGTAAGAGGGCCCTCCAGAGCGCTCTGAATCTTCTTAGGAAAGAGGAAGCCGTTGATGCTGTGAGAGTCAGGTTAGTGTTCACACCAATTACTGCTAGAAGGACTGAGGCTGGGAATGTGCAAAGGCTGTCAGGTAGCTATGTATCCCATTCACTGGGCACTGTTTATCCTGGATCAAACCCTAATGAGGGTCTAGCAGGGAAGGAAAGTATAAAAGGGAATTAATTGTGGATTGCATGTTAGATCCTTTTCCCTGTGCTTTCTGTTTTTTCCTTTTGGGGCAGGATCCTGTCTTTATTGTGACTGTGAGGCACCCAGCAACATCTTAGGTACTTAATAGAAGAGAGAGTAATGAGCACAATGGTTAGGATGATGAGCAGAATGGGTCAAACCGTGGTTTATGTGGAAAGCCACACAAATGTCAGTGGATCTACTCACTTGAATAAGGGATTTAGAGTTTGGGCCTAAGGCTGTGTTTTCACTGTAGTGTTAATTTGGGTGATCAGCATGCACGTTAGCACAGCCCAGGTGTGAATACCCACAGTGCAAACTCCTGCCTGAGTTGCCACGTCCTCATTGGTTGGCACTCCCCGATGTGTGTCACTATATTATTTCTTTCTGTGATTGTCCCCATGGGTGCTCCTGTGTGCTCTTGGCTGGAGAATTTTGTTAGCAGTGTATGTGGTCCCATGCCTGTGCCATACACACCCTCATGCTGTGGTCTGAGGGGCAGCACGCCACTGCTCTTGTTCTTTATCAACTGCCTGCAGCTGGAGACGGAACAATTGTGGTGTCTGAAGCATAGCTTCACAGCTTATTTCACTTTAATATTTTACTCTTTTTTTATTTTCTTTACATGTATTGTTTGTTTTGGATATTTTTAGCACAGGTTTGTGCTTTTGAAGGAGGGTCCCCATCTCTCCTTACTTTGCATTCCTGCCATTTTCTCCTTAATCCCTGTTCGTATGCTGCCTTTCTCTCGATGAGGAATACCAAAACCTTGGTATTCCAACCCTGCCAGGCTTACCACAAGTATTTCCCCATCATTGAAGTGTAAGATCTGCTCCATCTTCAAAAGAAAATTTAGTAAGCTGAGGGAAGAAAGAATGAACTTTCTTCTTATAAAGTGTTCTCTGAAACTGTGGAGTCTGCTTTCCCTCTCCCATACATTGGCTGTAGGTGCTCAGAGTACTCTGGTGACTTCTTCAGCACTCCCAGGATGCCTCAGATGAAGAAATCTTTTGCCAAGCAGTCTTGCCTGGTACCATAATTGGTACTAGGATCGGAGCCTTCCAAAAACAAGGACTCCTCGAAGAAATCACATCTTCCATCTTCGACCCATATTTTGGTACCATTTTCATTGGGCCATGATTACGGAGAGCACATGGATCATTCATGCATACTGTCTCTGATACTAAATATTCTTCCTTTAGAACAGTGGCCTGGTTCATTAGTACCACCCAGCTTCCATCTTGCATGAGGATCTCTAAGAACTTGGAAGAAGCTGCATCCCCTCTGCTAAAGAATGCCAAGAGGGACTCCTCACTGGTACCGTTACACTATCTAGAGCTGAAGTATCCATTTGTACTTCTGTACCCCCATACAAAGACTTGTGAGCCAGTACCACCTCAATCCTTGGTACCAACTCCAGTGGCTCTTCCTTTGTACATGGGAGAAGACATTTCTGACATTTCTGTCTGAGACTGTATCACCTTCCCCCTCTCTCCCTAAAGGTATATCTCTGGCCAGAGTTCTTCCCATCAGCTTTAGCAAGACCAATTTTGGTTCTGCTTTCTTGCATGGTGCTTCAGCACAACAGGCTTTCTTGAACTACTAGGCTGTTTATGGTGACTAATTTTACATGGTCCCCTCAAGCAAGAAGACCCATCATAACCGGCAGCCTCTAATACCATGGGGCACTCTCCCCAGGAGAACCCTTCAGAGGAGCAGGAGCTAATAGCTGAAGAGGCAGCATCACTGTTGAACAAGTTCTCTTCATCACCTAATGGGACTGTAATGTCCCTACCACTCTCCTGTGCAGATTTCTTAGTCTTTAAGACCTGATGAAAAGAACAAAAGAAGCCCTACAGATCCCATTGGAAGGAATACAAGAGACTGAATATTCCCTGGTGGAGAGTCTGCACACCATCCTGTAAGGTAAGATTGCCTTATCCATTAACTATACAGCCCATAGATTATGGCAAACGTTGGCCACCACCCCACCCACATCACAAAGGCTATGTCTACACATGTTAATTTAAGTCGACTTAGCATGTCACCACTCAAAATTTAAGTCGACTTAGAGGAGACTCTACCAAATCGACCTAGAGCGTCCACACTGGACGCCTAGGTCGACTTGTAGGAGGTAGGTGGACCTGGGACAGGTCCATGGTGGCAGGGGGGGCACCCCTTGCCAAGTGCTGGGGGCTCAGCCTTTGCCCCATTGGTACAATGGTACCTAGGTACAATGGGACAAAGGGGGACAGGGACCCTGGCAGGACATAGGGGCAGGGTGGGCAGGGCTCTATCCTGCCCTGTGGGGGGGGGCACGCCAGGCTGTGGCTGTGCCAGCCACCCTGGCAGGGGGGGCAGTGGGGAAGCCCTAAAGCCCCCTAAGCCGACTTAAAGTCGACTTAGGGCTACTTCATGTCCACACTGGCTAAATCGACTTTCTAAAGTCGACTTAGCCAGCAAAGTCGACTTAAAATGAGGTTTAATAAAGTCGACTTAAATTTTCCTTAAGTCAACTTATGGAGCTGCTTAAGTCGACTTAAGGAAAATGTAGTGTGGATGCAGATTAAATTAAGTCAACTTAAGCAAGCTTAAGTGACTTAATTTGTAAGTGTAGACGCACCCAAAGAGCTGATAAAAAACGCTATAAACTGGCCAAGAGTTCAGAGTGTTTTCCTCCCATTCCACCCTCAACTCCTTAGTAGCTGATGCTGTTAATGAAAGTAGTAATATCTGTCCAGATTGAATCATCTGACAAAGAGTTTAAGTGCCTAGACCTTCTGGGCCTGAAGAGTTATTCCATGGCCTTTCTCCAATTCAGGATTGCAAACTATCACACTTTGATGGTAAAAAGATTACTTTATAAATGATAGAAAATTGACATCTTTTATTGATCATTTGCCTCAAGACCAAAAGGAGTAGTTTCAAACTCACATTATGGAGGACTGTATGGCAAAGATTTCCATATACTTCTCTTGATGCAGTGTATACAACCTCAAGTTTGATAACAGTCATCACTGTCATGCATCAAGTCTTCTGGCTTCAAGCCTCCAGCCTTGCCAAGGAAGTACAAAACACCATGAAGGACCTTCTTTTTAATGGGTCTAAGTTCTTCAGTGATGACACCAACAAATTCCTCCAGTTGCTTAAGGACTCTAGGGCAGTGGTTCCCAACCTTTTCTTTGCCGTGGCACACCTTAATATCCTTAATTATTTTGAGGCACACCACCACATAGTTTCCAAATGAGCTCATGAATATTCGTAAGCCAATGAACCAATCCCAGAACTCTTTGAGTAGTTTTTCAAAAAATTCCATGGCACACCTGCTCAGGCCTGACAGTATACCTGTGTGCTGTGGCACACTGGTTGGGAAACACTGCTCCAGGGTGACTTTGTGACCTCTTGGTCTATATTCTCCCACAAGAAAAAGAAGTAGCAAACTGCAGACAGCACAAATGATCTCACCACTTCAGTACCAAACCTCCCTCAGACCACCAGAACCACGTAGGAAATGGTTAAAATTTATCTACAGTGAGCCCCAGTTGAGGACCTCCATCTGTAACCTTCAGGTGGGCTAAAATTAATTAAATTGCCCTTCTCCAGTGCCCCACAGAAATCAATCCCAATCCCTGTGGAGAAAGCAGCTGGAGACCCAGGATCCAGTCTGTACAGGACTCACGGTGAAGCTTGCTCAGAGCTACACTCACACATTAAAATACTACTAAAAACAAACATAACAATGAACTTTATTAACTACTAACTAAATAAACCTTATCCTAAGAAAACAAACTACAATTAACCAAGAACAATCCCTTGCATGAAAGATACCCAAGAGTCCCAAAGTCTGTGTGGAGTTCACCCAACTCTCAGCTACAGTCTCTGTTCCAGTGTGGAAGCCTGAGTGGCAAAAAATAGCTGTCCTCTTCTTTCTTTGCTGGGATCCTCTGTAGCATTCCATGCAGGCTTTCTCTTCTCCTCTGCAACCAGCCCTCAGTCGCATATGCATGTCTGCAAGGTCTGTTGCAAATGACTCCTTTACATGGAGAAAACATTTTGTTCACTCCTGGCTCAGCTCCTCTCCAGAACACTGAGCACATGGTCTCCTTTCAAGGCAGCTCCTGCCTGCTGTCTGCTCAGGCTGCTGCTCTCCAGTCATCTGACTGACATCACATCACACCAGCAGGGTACACTGTGGAGCATGATCAAATTGCTACCACTCCCTGCTTCTGGAAGTTTCCAGTTGTGGGTCACTAATCTGCCCAACAACAGTAACCCACCCTCAGCAGGTCTCTCAGAGATAGCTTTTTCAGGCATATGGGTTACACATCAAGTGCCTTTTTTCACGTGGTAGTTAAGACCAGTGCTGGATTAAGGCAGGGGCTTTAGAGGCTGCAGCCCCAGCCCCCGGCCTAAAGGGGTTCCCTACAGCCCCCCAAAATCCAGCCTGGCTGGTCTTAATGGTGGTCTGTTGCAGCTCATCTTCAACCTGCCTGCCCAGCCCCTGGGCTGACTGGTCTGCTCACTAGCCAGCCCAGTGCGGGGCAGGAGTATCGTGGCCTCTGGCCCACCCCTCAGCCTCCAGCAGCAGTACCAGCTTGTGGGCCCCCCCCCAAAGCAGCAGGGCCCATGGCCTCTCCATAGTCCCCCCACAGCAACACTGGCTGAGTTCCACCCCAGCCCCCTCTGGAGAGCTGTCCGGGGCCCTGGAGCTCCTGACTACTCCCCCCGGAATGGGTGGGGGAGCAATTGGGGAGCTCACAAGGATAAGCAGCACCGCCCCTCCCCCCGGGCCTTGATCCGGCTCTGGTTGAGAGCCTTCAATAACCCCTGCTCTGGATCTCTTGCTGCATGAAACCACCCTCCATCCATCCTATGGAAATAATCTCTCCCATTTTTTATCTTCCAATGAATTTATCACTTCAGACAGGTGGATCCTAGAAGTGTTTTTGATGGAATATTCCATCTAATTCAGCTCTATCCCTCCACTCCAGCCCCCTCTCTGTCCCTATTCAGGGATCCTTCTCATGAGACTCTCCTACAAACTCTCCTGCTTTTGGGGGTCATCAAAGCTGTTCTCCCCCAACCTCATTGGAAGAGGGTTCTACTTCAGGTTCTTTCTGGTTCCCAAAGAAAAACAGTGGTGGAAGCCAATATTGGACCTCAGGATTCTGAACATCTTTCTCCTTAAATAATAGTTTAGGATGGTTACCCTAGCAGTGATCATAACATTCTAGAATCATAGAAACCAGAAGGGAGGATGTGAGGTCATCAAGTCCAGTCCCCTGCACTCATGGCAGGACCAAGTACCCTCTTAAACCGTCCCTGACAGTTGTTTGTCTAACCTGCTCTTAAAAACGTCCAATGATGGAAATTCCACAACCTGCCTAGGCAACTTATTCCAGTAGTTAATCACCCTGACTGTTAGGAATTTTTTCCTACTGTCCAACCTAAACCTCCTTTGCTGTAATTTAAGCCCATTCTTCTTGTCCTATCATTGACGGTTAAGGAGAACAATTTTTCTCCCGTTTCCTTATAACAACCTTTTAGGTACTTTAAAACTGTTATGTCCCCTCTTAGTCTCCTCTTTTCTAGACTAAACAAACCCAGCTCTTTCAATCTTCCCTCTTAAGTCAAGTGTTCCAGACCTTTAATCATTCATGTTGCTCTCCTCTAGACTTTCTCCAATTCTTCCACATCTTTCCTGAATGAGGTGCCCAGAATTGGACACAACACTCCAGTTGAGGAATAATCAGAGTGGATCATTCCATCTTCAGATCCCAGGGCCTAGTTCATTACCATTAACCCCCAGGATGCATACTTTCCTTTAGCTATGCACCCACCTCACAGATGCTTTCCACAGTTCATAGTGAATGTGGACCATTATCAGTACTGCATTCTTCACTTTCCTTTTTGCCCACCCCTAGAGTCTTCAGAAAGGTCTGCATTGTGGCCTATCTTCATCAGCTGGGAATAACTGTCTTTTCCTACTTTGATGATTGGCTCCTCAAGGATCGTTGTTTCTTCAACATATAGTCAGCTGCCAACAAAGCCGTCATAGGTAGACCTTATCAGGCTCATGTCTGCCTCCACCTGTACCTTGGTGTGTCCCTTGATCAGCCAGTCATCAAGGTAAAGATATACCTGTTCCTTCCTCTTTCTCAGAAATTCAGGACTTGATGCCATGCACTTGGGCAAGTGGCTGTGGATAGTCCAAAGGGCAGGACCATGAACTGACTTTGGGTCTGAATGACTTGGGTCCTGAACTTCCCTAGATAAGGAATCTCTCCTGTGGCATGGGAAGATGGCCACATGGGATTACGTGTCCTTTAAGTCGAGAGACGCATACCAATCACCCAGATCAAAAGAGGGGCTAATGGAGGCCAATGAGATCAGGTGGAATCTCAGCTTCCTTATGAATTTGTTGAGGCTTCACACATCAAGAATAGGTCTGAGCCTGCCCTTGGCTTTGGGGATTAGGAAGTAACGGGAATAGAATCTCTTGTCCCTTCGCTCCAGAGAAACCTCTTCCACTGTTTCCATTCTTAAGAGAGCTTGCACTTCTTGTAGTGGAAGTCTTAGAGTTGATCACTGTAACCCAGCAGGGAGGCACCTGTGGCAACTGTCTTTAACAGTGGGGTGGGGTGGAGGCAAAAATGATAACACCACCTCTGAAGGTCAATTTAAGCCTTAAGTCGACTTTTTAAGTTGACTTAAAGACAGTGTGGATGGGTAATAGTGCTAAGTCGACCTAAAGCCAGTGTGGTCAGTTTGCCCTGATGTACTGAGCAGTGTCTTCTGAAGGTGAAGAGTTCCCTATGTGAACTTACTCACCACAAGACTTAACCGGCAGTGCCTACAGTTCTGCTCTTTCCAGAATCACAGTCTGGGGTCCAGCACGGATGCATTTCTTATCCCATGGATGGGTCAACTGTTCTATGCATTCCTGCCTATTCTTCTCATTCACAAGATCCTGCTGAAGATCAAACAGGAGCGGTCTGCCATGATTCTGATAGCCCCAGGCTGGCCTCATCAGCACTGGTACACCATGCTCCTCAACCTCTCCCTCCTGATCACTGTACCTCTACTTCCATACCTGATCACGTAGGAGCATGGCATATTCTGAAATCCCAATCTGGAGTCCCTTCACCTGACAGAATAGAAGCTCTATGGATGAACCCTCTGGAGCTAGAATATTCAGGATCAGTTAGAGAGGTCCTTCTTGGCAGCAAAAAACCCTCCACAAGGGCCACTTACTTAGCTAAATGGAAGAGATTTTCACTTTGGGCAGCTCAGAAAGGGTGTCATCAATTCCTACTGTCCTGGACTATGTTATATCTGAAACAACAGGGTCTATTGGTATATCTGTTAAGGTCCACTTGATGGCCATCTCAGCATTCCATCCCTGGGTGTCAGGCTGTTCAGTCTTTGGTAACTCCTTCATTGGATGTTTTCGGAAGGGCCTGGATGGACTGTACCCTCATGCATGCCAGCCACTTCCCCAACAGGACCTTAACCTTAGACTGTCAAGACTGACAGGACTGTTATTTGAGCTCCTGTTAACTTGCTCACTTCTCTGTCTATCCTCGAAGATGTCCTTCCTGGTAACCATGACGTTGGCTGGGGTGGGATATGTGAGCTCAAGGCACTCATGTCAGAACCTCACTATACAGCTTTCTTCAAGGATAAGGTTCAGTTTCATTTTCACCCAGCTTTCCTTCCAAAGGTGGTTTCCCAGTTCCATGTGAACCAGGATATATTTCTCCTGGTTTTGTACCCAAAATCACACTATAATAGTTGGAAACATAGACAGCATTCACTGGATGTCAGGAGTGCTTTGGCCTTTTATATTGAAAGGACTAGACGCTATAGGAAAACAATTCAGCTCTTCGTAGCAGTAGCAGATAGAATGAAGGGGCTGTTTCTTCTCAAAGGATTTCTTTGTGGATCACTTTGCGTATCAGGGCTTGTTACGGCTTGGTGAGTGTGCCTGACCCAGTGTTAACAGCCCATTCCATGGGAGCAGAAGTGTCCTCTGCAGCATCCCTGGCCAAAGTACCAATCCAGGACATTCGTAGAGTGGCAACATGGTCATGACTCTCACCTTTTGCTGCTCACTACACTATTACTCAGCGTGCCAGAGACAATGCCACTTTCGGCAAAGCGATGCTTCAATCTTCAGGGCTTTGAACTCTGACTCCATCTCCGATGGGGTAGCTTGGGAGTCACGTACTTGGAATTGACATGAGTAAGCACCTGAAGAACTAAAAATGGTCACTAACCTTCCGTTACTTGTTCTTTGAGATGTTTTGGTCATGTTCAATGCAAGACCACCCACCTACCCCTCTGTCGGAGTCAGCCAACAAGAAGGAACTGAAGAGGCAAAGGTCAGCAGACCCCTTTATTCAGCACTATGAGGCTGCAACTCCAGGGGACACTAAAAGTGACCCTATGGATGCCACTGGGGGGAAAACCTTCCAGTGAACTGTGCACGCGGCATACACACACCTACCTGGAATGGACGTGAGCAACACAACTTGAAGAACAATAGTTTCAGAAGGTAAGTTTTTTTCTCAGAGTCATCACCTTAGCTGGAAGGGTAGGAGAACTAGGGATGCTTATAGCTGACCCCAACCATACATGATATTCTACCATGAGAAGATGGCTCTATGTACCCATCCTTGTTACCTACCTAAGATCTTCCACCTCAATCAGGTCATTCAGTCACCAATGTTTTCCCCCAGGCCTCGTTGTTTGAGAAAGGAGGCCAGTCTTCATACTCAGGATGTTAGAAGAGTATTGCCTTCTATCTTGATAGGCCAAAACCCTCCAGAAATTATCTCAGATTATCCCTTTTTCAGAAAGACTGAAGGGACAGTCAGTTTTTACTCAAAGACTATCTCACAGACCCAGGATGCATCTGACATAAAATATCTGGAGTGCATGCCTCATATAGGGTTACTGCCCATTCAGCTGGGACTGGGCTTAAGAATATACCCATCACAGACATTTGTAGGGCTGCCACCTAGTCTTCTGTGCACACCTTTTCCCATCACTACAGTACTGTACATGCTTGTACGGTTTCTTTGGCAATGCTGTTCAGTAATTTGTACTTAATTTACCTTCTCAGCACCCTCTTCCTAATTGAAGTACTGTGCAAGAATCTCCTCACGTACAGGATCCATAGGGACAATATCTTGAAGAAGGAAGAGGAACTACTTACCTGTACAGTAACTGGAGTTCTTCAAGATACTTTGACTCTAGAGGTGCTCCACGATCCTTCCTCTCTGCTTTGGAGTCTTTGCATCTGGACGTTCTGACTGAGATGGACCTGGAGTGGCAATGGGTCTGCCTCTCCCTATATTCTCTCAGATTAGAGCATGAGGCGCAGATCCACAGACACTGCTGACAAAAATCTCTGAACTTATGTTCTTGGTGGCAGGAAGCTGAGCTGCTTGATTGCTAGTGACTTGTGGGAAAACTTGTCTGTTCTTCTGCTCACTCAAGGGGAATTGTGGGAAGGCATTGGAGGGCTGTCTGCACGTAAAGGGATTAGCCTGCAAATGGGTCACCACTCTGAGTGGAAGTCACACTTGGGTTTTATCTACAACTCCAGATAAGCCAGAGAGCCCAAGTTGAAAGCATTACTGACCTTGGATGACAGGATGTTGTTTGTGGACAGAAGAAGAATTATGGGAGCCTGAGTTAGAGCCTGTGTTTACTCTGCACTGAAGACACGGCCTCAGGGAAGGGCGGGCCATAAGATATCAGTCCTACACTAAGGAGGAGTTTTTGAACCAGCATGTGACACTCCTTAAAACATGATGCCTGAGAGATGCTCCCATGTTCAATGAATAAAAACCTCTCTCAATTAGAAAAACAAATGAGGAGTCCTGTGGCACGTTACAGAATCCACTTCATCTCGATTAGTAGATACCCCTTTTCCACAATGTAATGTGAGTTGCCGGGCACAGGGACTATGTTTCCTCTCTTGATCTTTATAAGGACAAGCTCATTAGTGCTGATAATGGTAATGTAATATTTGTATAACTGTGTGGCACGCAAACAGTAATAAGGAGGCAATTTCTCATTGGCTTTGTTTGTGCTGGAAACCAGAATTGTATTAGAAAACATGTTCACTAAAATGATTTTACTAACATGCTGTTATACATCACTTGGTCACTAGTGTAGACAAAGGAAGTCATGTTTAAAAATGTGTTATGGTCCCCAGGAATGAGATTAGCAAGTAGTTAGTTGCATCCAAACCTATCTGTGGTTCCTTTGTGCTGCAGAGCTACAGAACAAAAAATTTTGTCCAGGTCCATTTTGCTAGATTATGCAGTCCAGGGCAAGCAGTTTGGACTAAGGATGGCTAAAATAAAAAGCTCTAAAGAATAGGGCAAGGGTAGAACACAGTGTGGGAAGTATACTAGGTAGCCGCTGCTTCGTGACAGGGCGGTAGTGGCTGAGATTCCAGCAGTAAACGGGTTGCTGCCTCTGCTCCAGGTAAACAGGACTTGTGCCCGTTTTGTGACTCAGCAAATTACACATTGTCTCCACGTCACCAAATTCCCTTTCAAAGCTCCGATATCGGCTACTACAAATGGACAGCACTCGTCCTGTTAAGATTATCTATGACTAGTTAACACTTTTTTCAACACGACTCCTTTGTTGACACTAGTGCTGTTTAACAACAGTGTTAATGGAAACCTGTTTACTGAACATGCTTTCTAACACAATTTCTATTCCCAGTGGGTAGTAAACCGGTGAGGAGGGTTGGATACACATAGGAGGCACCAAGCAGCATTGGCTTTATCTTGTGATGAGGCTGTGTGCTCCGTACGTCAGACAGCAGCTGGTTGTATGCCATGTCGTCCTCTCAAAAGAAATTCAGTGAAAAGAAGAGTGTGGACGCTTTAGGTTGATTTTGTAGGGTCCCCTGAGGGGAAAAGCACATGGGGCTGGGAGTCGAGTTAGTTAGATACTATGGCAAATATATGATGTAATGGTGCTGAATAACCAGCTCCCCATGGTACCTCCTGTGTATGGAACCTGGCATCCTCCTTTTATGGTCTTCCCTTTTCTGCTTCCCTGCACCTGACCTGCCATGACAATGCTCTGTGAATCACTCTCTGCTAAACTCCAGGGGTGCGTCTACACTTGTAAATTGAGTCAACTTAATTTACTCTGCATCTACACTACACTAGCCTTAAATCAACTTAAGCAGCTGCTTAAGTTGACGTCGACTTTGTGAAACCTCGTTTTAAGTCGACTTTGCTGGCTAAGTCAACTTTAGAAAGTCGACTTAGCCAAAGTGGATGTGAAGTAGCCCTAAGTCGACTCTAAGTCGACTTAGGGGCCTCCAGGGCTTCCCCATTGCCCTCCCTGTCAGGGTGGCTGATACAGTCACAGCCTGGCGTGCTCCCCCACAGGGCAGGGCAGAGTCCTGCCCACCCTGCCTCTATGCCCTGCCAGGGTCCCTGTCCCCCTTCGCCCCATTGTACTAAGGTACAATGGGGAAAAGGCTCAGCCCCCTGGCACTTGGCAAGGGGTGCTCCCCCTGCCACCGTGGACCTGTCCCAGGTCCACCTAGCCCCTACAAGTCGACCTAGGCATCCAGTGTGGACGCTTTAGGTCGATTTTATAGGGTCCCCTCAAAGTCGACTTAAAATTTAAGTGTGGACGTGCTAAGTCAACTTAAATTAACAAGTGTAGACATAGTCCAGAGGAGTTATCAGGAAGGAACTGTCTTTTCCTTTAATGAGCAGGAAGAACCAGTTCAAAGTGCATGTTTACTACTATTTCCCTTTATTTCAAAGGGCAGCAAGAAATGCATGACTCTGTAGTTAGCTTCCTCTTTATGGGATTGAGATAGAAATATCTCTGTCCCCATCCTTTCAGTGGGGCAAGCCCTAAAACCCAGTAGCTGCTCTTTCTCCTCCCTACAGGGCAGGAATGAGAACAGACCCAGGGCAAGGATGTCCTCTGCTTTCAGAAACGGGTTGGGTACAAAGCCATGCAGTGCAGACACCGTGTTGGTAACCATGGAGACACATGCATGCTGCCATTATTGGAACTCAGCTAAGTCACTCTATGCTGGTGCCTTGCTGAGTAATCAAAGATGCACAGTCCATATGGTGTTTGATAAGTTTCTTCTGTTGCTTTGTTCTGATTCCCAGCAAATGTCTGCACAGCTTAATTCAACTTTCTCTGCCAATGGGAGTGATAGAGACTGATACTTGTGCACTGGAGGAGGCGTGGGGCTACTTTGAAGATGCTCTGAGCATTGTAGGCACCACGGTAAGTTGAACAGAAAGAAAGAAATTGAAATGATCCTGAGAAAGTTAAAAAACCATCACCAGAATGAGAGCTATCAACAAACCAACCTTAATATATTTAGATTCTCACGTGAGGCAAGCATCTTCCTAGAGAGATATAGTGAGGGCATCTGAAAGCGAACAGCTCTTGGGCTGCGTCTGCACTGGTAAATTAAGTCGACTTGAGCTTGGCTTAAGTCGACTTAATGTGCCCTGTGTCTACACTACACTTTGCTTAAGTCGACTTAAGAAAAATAAAGTCAACTTAAAGAAAATTAAGTCGACTTTATTAAACCACCTTTCTACTCGACCTAAGGCTTAATTCGATTTTCTAAAGTCGAATTAAGCCAGTGTAGACTTAGGGCTACCCCAGGACTACACCAATGCCCTCCCTGCCGGGGGGGCACAGGGGGAGCCTGGCATGCCCCCCAAAGGGCAGGGCATGTGGGCACAGTGTGACACTGTCTGGATTTAGGGAAGCATTTATGATATTATTTTCTATGGATATCTCATAAATGCTATAATCCATAGGAACTATGTCATGTTTGGTATCAATAGAAAGGTAGTAATTTGCTGGGAATGATTATATAGTTTATGTCTAGGAATTCTATTTTGATTAGAAGTTAAGAATTTGATGTTATATCCATACTTTAACTTGTGTCATTCTGAAGGAATGTCTTAGATGGGAGGGTGTGAACAATCATTGTCTCCTTAATGTTTAGGAATTTGCCAGGTGATATGGTCCCAGGGAGTAAACTGATGAGCCATTAAGGATACAGTGGTTGTATTCTTTATGTCCTCATCAGGATACTCCCTGGGACCATTCTACCTGGAAAATTCCTAAACATTAAGGAGACAATGGTTGTTCACACCCTCCCGTCTAAGACATTTCTCCAGAAGGACACAAGTTAAAGTATGGATATAACATCAAATTCTTAACTTCTAATCTTTGAGTACACTCTTTCAAGCAGTTGTACATCCATCTTCCAATTTTATCTAGACCACCAGTAGTTTGTTTAGGTGAATGTCATGTGGGACTGTGCCAAAAACCCTGCTAAAATCAAGATATGTCTACTACATTCCTCCTGTCCTCTAGGCCAGGTACCCTGTCAAAGGAGGAAATTAAATTTTTTTGTGACAAATCCATGCTGATGATTCCTTATAACCATATTATCCTCTAGATACTTGCAAAGTGATTGCTTAATAATTGTTCCAGTATCTTTGCAGGTATCAGTTAGGCTGCTGACTCTATAAATTCCCTGGGTTCTCTTTGCTCCCCTTTCTAAAGATAGAGGTACGGCTATGTTTGCCCTTCTCAGTCCGTCGTTTGAGGCCAAGTGAAATATGGCTTGCAATGTTGCCACTGATGAGTCGTCTGTTTATTAAATTTCCTTGTGGGTTCATTAAGTTCCTGTTTTACAAATGACCTGGAAGTGGTTTTTCCTGCTGTCAGTACTTGCCGTCCTGCAATTCCAGAACCTCGTCTCCATGGGGTCTGGGCTATGGGAGAGAGAAATCTTTCTTCTCTTCAGACCTTGTTAATCCCCCTAGTTTTCTGTGCCTTCTGGGCAGGTCTGAAACATAAACCAGACAGTGAAAATAGCTGATACCAAGGAGCCAAAGCAAGACTGGGCTTTGGATGAAAATCAGCTAAGCAATATGCCCCGTATTCTGCATCAGGGAGCGGCACCCGGAAGGATCATGATGATGAGGGTGAATTTAGTGGCTTCTCCCACACTGAATTGGTTTCCCAGTACCTGCTAGCATTCTTTCCAGCTTCTGTTTAGTGATTGCCAGTAAGGGCAGCTCTCTTCCTATCAGAGGGCAGAGGCTTATTTGGGACACTGCTCCAGGGACGTACTCTTTGACGCCCTCAGGATCTGGAACCACTGCATATTATTCCAGGTCTGCACAACCATCAGTTCCCACCAGTCAGTGCTTGTTGAATAAGCCCCAGAATGTAGGTGAGGAGGAGTGCATGCATCATTTTGATATGCAAGTTCTCCTGCTACGGCCAGCCCATCCATGGTGTCATTCCCAGGACCACAGGGTTGGATTCAGGGCGGGCCCAAGGTTTTTTGGCACCCTAGGTGAACTATGACGGCACCCCCTCTCCCCCCCACCCACAACTGGCCGACACTGTCTGAGAATGACTGAACTGCCAGACCCCACTCCCATGCAGCAAACCCAGGCAGTGCTCTTTTGAAGCTCTGTCGTGACACATTTTAACTATTTACATACACTGCTGTGCCCACAACAAGGCGTTGCTTCACACAGGAAAAAGATTCGGGGCACAGGCCCCCAAGCCCACCCTCCTCAGGCCTTGGCTCCCCCGACTCCAAGCCCATGTGCAGCACAGAGTGCAGCCCCACCACACAGATCACAACACCCCCGGCCAGGCAGACCTCCACACTCCCTCTGACTCCAGAAAGAAGCCAATGAGCCTGGCCCAGAGGGGCCAGATAGCTCCCCCACCCCCAATTCTGACCAGTGAAGCCAGCAGCAGCAGGGCTGGGCAGCTCTCACACAGAGCCCAGCGGGGCTGCCCACGTCTGGAGCCACCAACCTGGCCAGACATCCTCCCAGCCCAGTGATGGAGCCAGCAGTGGTCCAGGCAGCAGGCACAACTCTCCGCTGGCTAAGCCTATCATAGAGGAAGCAGGGGGCTGGAAAGCCCCTCCCCCCATGCTGCATCATGTAGCTCCCATCTCCATTTAACGGGCAGGGAAACTGAGGCACATATCTCAGAAGGTTCTTGAATTCACTCCTCATAGGATTATACCCCGCATCCATGGTACAGCAGGAAATAAAGCCCAGGAGTCCTGATGCCTAGTCCCCTGCCATAACCACTAAACCCCACTCCCCACCTAGAGCAGCAAATACAACCCAAGAGTCTGTCCTTGGTCTATTCTTTGGTCCCTCTCTCCTCTTTTTCCTCTCTTAACCCCAAGAACCAAGCTGGGGTCTGTGTCACCTGAAAGAGCTTCTGATGTTTGAGGATTCTGGTGACATGTGGTGGTGGTGGAACGGAGGGGTCCCAAGTGGGAGGTCATGAGGAGGGTGGAATGGGGTGTGGGAGGATAGAAGTGATGAGGGACCAGAATAGGGTGAAATTAATCACACACATCCCAAGTCTCAGTCATGCCTGAAGGTTTTTCTCCTTCCTCTGTAGCATGGGCACGACTCACTTGCTGGTGGATTCTCTGTATCTTAAAGTCTTTAAATCATTTGAGGACTTTAATAACTCAGTCCTAGGTTAGAGCTTCATTGCAGGAGTGGGCGGGTGAGGTTCTGTGGCCTGCCCTGTGCAGGAGGTCAGACTGGATGATCATACTGGTTCCTTCTGACCTTTGAGTCTATGAATCTATGTCTCACCCCGGGTCAAAGCTGCTCTCAAATGCAAGGTGAGTTCAGGCTGTGAGCCACGCATCAACCCCACAGATGCTCCACGGGGCTTGATCCCGTTGTCACGGCCTTGACACTAATGGAGTCACTCCTGCTTTACACCAGGCTGAAGCAACATCAGAATTATCAAACTGGGCTCTGGATTAATTCCTGCCTTGTATCTAAGGCCAACATTTACTTCTGGAAAGTGTGTGTTTAGGGGTCCTCCCCTCCTGCACTCTGGCAGGGGGGTGTAAATGCTAATACAAGGCCCGAGGCCCACAAACCCAGGCTGCTTGTCAGGACTCCTGGGTTCTGTTCCCAGGCTGGGCAAGGAGTGGGGTCTAATGAGCTACAGCAAGGGACAAGCCCCCCAGGACTTCTCCAGCCAGGGCGGCTGGAGCCAGGACTTATACCCCTCCACACGCCTGCTTTGGCTATGAAGGGGCAGGGGGAGTCAGCACCCCCCCTCGTGATGGGGGACTTACGGCCTCTCTCTCAGCTGCTGCCGGAGCCAAGGCATGGGTCAGTCGTCTGGCAGCATTCCCCACAGGATTTCCCCAACAAGCAGATGGCAGTGACAGGCCTTGCCCCCATTGTGCCTAGATTCTGCTGAGGCCAAGCTAGATGGGTGGTCAAGTTAGGTCAGGCACAGGTGTCATCCCCCCGCTTTCCCCACTCAGGACTTTTGGCCCCACCTGGGATCCTGACTCCCACATGGCTGGGTGCTTCCCCCTGCCCAACACTCCTGCCTGGCCAGCCCAGGTCACCACCATTACTGCACCCCCCACCCCCCAGCTTTGTAACTGGCCCACTGGTGGGTGCCAAGGGTAGCCGTGTCAGTCTGGTGGGTTGATAGCTAGTCTGGGGGTCTGGAAGTAGGAACCAGGGACAGAGGGAGGGAAAGGGTTTTCCCCCCTCTTTTTGCTAACAAGGCAAGTTTGTTAAGGCAAGGAGTATGGCCTGCCCTTTTTAGCATCTGAAAGCCACTGGATCTGAAGAGCAGCAGCCCCAGGGCTGATCTGTAGATCAGGGAGGCATTGTTATTAAATCAATGGCTTACTAAATTGAGTCAAATTCCAAAGGGGGAGCCGTGTTAGTCTATTGTAGAACGACAACAGAGTCCTGTGGCACTTTTAAAGACTAACAGATTTTTCGTGGGAGAAAATCCCACTTCGTCAGATGCTTTGAAGACGCTTTAAAAGTGCCACAGGACTCTGTTGTCTTTATTAAATTGAGTAATCAGTGAGCAAATGGTGAGCCCAACGGACCCGGCCCTAGGCTCTCTGCAACCTGCTCCACAATGTGAACGAAAGAACTGATTTTTGGCCTTCTAATTTGTGCCCCTTAAAGCCTAGTCCTCTAGGCCAGTGGTGTTCAAACGTAGGGTGGGGCCCAGTACTGGATCGCAGGCCCTCAGGCACTGGGTTGCGGCGCCCCCGAAAGACTGGAATGCATTGCTGAAAGATGTCATCGTTGGGTCGCGGGCATCAATTATGTTTTTCAACTAAGTCCTGAGAAAAAAGTTTGAAAACCACGGCTCTAGGCGATCACCTCGTTCGCCTATATGGTTAGGCTGGCCAGATTGTGTGTTCTGCCCTAACAATACGAATATCACAGGCTACATCCACATTAGTAGTGAGCACTTTTGAAGTGATGCAAATGAGTGGTGAATTATGGGACAGACCATGGAATTCTGGCTTTTGCAGGGCCAAAGTAAAATTCACTTCAGTTTCTCTGGTCTCGTAATAAACTCTAACGCAGTGGTTCCCAACGGCACACTGGTGTGCCACGAGAATCTGCGTGGCTTGGGTCAATTTAAATCTCCCCGCCCTGCTCATCCCAGCTATGTGGGCTGTGCAGAGCGGGAAAAGCCAGAGGATGCAGTTTGGGCCTATGAAGTAAGAATGGGTGGGGGGCTAATGGGTTGGGGGGGCATTGGGATGAGATGGGGGGTGGAGACCCATGGGAGGGCGGAGGGTCCCCTAAGCTGGAGCCGCGGGTGGCAGCCCCATGCAGTCCTGGGCGGGGGTTTCCTCGAGCCACAGCCGCAGGTGGCGGCCCTATGTGGCCCCAGCTGGGGGGCATCCCTGAGTTGGAGCTGCGGGTGGTGGCCCCATGCGGCCTCGGCCAAGGGGATCCCTGGAGCCGGAGCTGCAGGCAGGTGGTCCCCTTGGTGGGGGTGGGGGCTCCAGTGAGGTCCCTGGGGCTCAGTGAGGTCAGTGCGGGGTGGGGGGGCTGGTGTGGCCCTAGTAGGGGCCCCGGTGATGCCAGCGAGGCTGGGGGGGGGGGCAGTGAGGCCTGCAGGGGGCTGTGAGGGCCCCGGTGATGCCAGCGAGGCTGGGGGGGGCCGTGAGGCCTGCAGGGGGCTGTGAGGGCCCCAGGAGGCCAAGCGGAGTACGGACGGCTGGTGCTGGCCCCAGCTAGTCTCATGGTGGGGGTCCCAGGGAGGCCAGTGGAGGCCCCTGGCAAGGTCAGCGGCGACTCCCGTGAGGTGCCGGCGGGGGTTCAATGAGGGTGGCTGGTGCAGGCCAGGGAGGGCCCTAGTAAGGCCGGGGGGGGGGCCTGCAAGGAACCTGGGAAGGCCCACAGTGGGGTCTGTGAGGGCCAAATGAGGTTGTGGGGCTGGCCCGGTGGGGTGGGGGGTTGGGGGGACCCAGCAGGCAGTGGCAGGGGCCCAGGGAGGCCCCATTGCTATTCCATGCTTCATCCCCCTGCCTTGCCTTTTCGCATCCCAGGCTCCCCCACCTAGACACCCTGCCCTCCCTGCCCCTCTTCTCTCCTGCCACCTTTGCCTGCTCCCCACATGGCCACCCTGCTCTGCTCCTCTCTCCTGCCGCCCCACAAAGCCACTCCTCTCTTGCCATACCTGCTCTGCTCCCCCACCACCCTACAATCCTAGACAGCAGCATCTCCCAAAACAGCGTGCCGTGGTTCATGAATATTCATGAGTTAATTTGAATATCCGTGAGTTTATAATGGCGGTGTGCCGCAACATAATTGAGGCCATCCAGGTGTGTCGCAGCAGAGAAAAGGTTGGGACCCACTGCTCTAATGCACTGTAAACCAGACATCGTTCAAATTGAAAAGCCCAATCTTTGCTTTTTTCTTCTCCTTGCTGGCTGCGTTAGGAGGATTACCCAGAGGTAGAGACCCTTTGGCTGATGACCAGAGCCTGGAATACAGGAATATTTCAGTACAGTGTTAGTAAATACAAGGAGGCTGAGCACTGGTGTGGGCTGGGAATGCGCTTTCTGAGTCATCTGAGGTCCCTGAAGAGAAGCTATGAAAGCCAGGTGAGTTTGAGCAGAAGGCAGGGGAGAGAAAACGGAGGGAGACGGGGGGAGTATGGAGGAGCTGCTCCGAAGGGGTATGGACAAGGTAGAAGAAGTTAGTAGGTACTTAGCAACGTGCGGTTGTGGGTGTAAGCCTCGAACTGTGTTCCAGAGCTGCTGCTACGGCTGTCTAAACCCGAGGAAGAGAAGACACAGTTGCTGTAGTGCGCAGGCAGAAAGAGGGATTTGAGTACCCTGATTCTCGTGTGCTGGGAGGTACTTTTCAGATCAGCTGTGGCAGGCCAAGCCTTTGGCTATACGCTGGCTTCTTGTGCAAGAGAGCCCAACTGCAGCCTGCACGTGTGTGCTGCCACAGCATTCGCCCGTGGGCACATTTCATGCACACTTGGGGGCCTGAATACTTCAGCTCCCAGCATGCAGCGTAGCTAGCTGCTCAGATCAAGGTGGAGGCTCCTGGCATGTCTGCAGCCTGCACCGCTCTATCGATGGTCAGGCCCGGCCAGCTGCCCTCTGCTCCATTTCAGGCGCAGCTTTGGACAAGCTACCCGTGTGCCCCTCGCTGAAGCAACGCTGCTGTGCTGTCAGGGGTGGTCTTGCATTCAGCATGAGGGGCCTCAGGAGCCTGAGGTCCGGGGGGAAACGTAGGGAAAAGAATAAACATTTGAAAATGAAAGGGGAAAATCGGTAAAGTTCTCTGACAGGTGTTGTACAGGTCAGAATGCGTGACCACAGTGGTCTTTTCTGACCTTATATTCCATTACTATGAAATCTGACAGGAACTCTTCCCCATTCACTGCATCTCTTTTTTAATAAGATATACAGCACTTTGAGCTCTCACCGCAGTAGCAGAGCGATTCTGGGAGCTGGGCATCTAACACACCACTCAGGCAGCGCTAAGCAGTGAAACATTAGAAGCAGTACACCTCACCGTGGACATGGACAGGCTGGGGAAAAGGCAGGTGCCTTGGAGAAGTTTAAAAAAAACCACAAAGGGCTTTTTGGTGGACACACATAGCAGCAGTCACTAAAGATGGAATGGTGCGCTGATTTACATAAACAAGGTGATTGTGTGTAGATGCTTTAAGACAATTTGAAACCAAATTAAAAGCCTGGCATAAGGTGATGTAGCTAAATCCGGCAGCATCGCACCTTTAGTGAGACCAGCGCAACTTCTGGATGTAGGCCGGGCATGAGTCTGCTGCTCAGGACACTTCAGGGATCACCCTGAAAGCTCTATAGCTTTTTTTAGGACTTTGCCAGGTAAATTTCTTTCTGCTTAAGTTGTTTTCTACTTTTGGATAAAGGATGCCATCAGAGCTCCCCATCCCTGCTGCAGCAATGTATGCAGCCAACATGAATGATCCTGCACACAACCCAAGCTGTGACTCGCTGGGAGCTCGTCGTCACGTTTGTACCAATGTAATCGTCAGTTATAGAAATAGAGGGAGTTAGATTGGGGCAATCCCTAATGGCTGCAGCTGAACGTTATACGGCTATCAGCAACTTTCGATCAGTACAAATGTGTGCACACAAAAGGGGTGGGCTGCGCTGGTTCAGCTAATCTCTTTCTGAACAGGTACAGCTGAAGTGGTTAAATCCTGTGCGTGGTTCAGGTGTAGCACAGGCTCACGGAACGGCAGAGCTTTGTTTTTCTTTGTCCATTCAGAGGACTCTTGGTGGTTTGTTCCCCAGATGATTGCTCTTTATAGTGAGGTGCTGGAGAAACTGGACAGAGCAAAAGGTTTCTTTCCAAATGAAGAATAACACCAAGTGCAGCGAGCCAGGGTGACGGCACCTCCTGTAAACATTCTGCTGGATAGAAGAATCTGCTAGCTGGGCTGTGAATGCTGGGGCCAGAATCCAGGCCCTGCTCCTCTTGGCCATTGGAAAGTTAGGTACTTTTATGGCAGTATTTATCAGAGAAACGTAACTGTTTTCCTTCAGGCAGTTGTATTCATGCTATGTAAAGCTGTTTAACAGAGGGACGTTGAGTCATACCCTTATGAGTAGGACTGCTGTAGCATGGCTAAGTACTTGAACTGTTTGATTTTAGTAGAAAGTAGCAGTATGAACAATAAAAGTGTTCCAACACTGTGTGCATCTTGTAGCTTCAATACTTCTCTTCCTACATAAATATTTCTCGTGGCGAACGGGGGTGGTCCCGGAGGATTGGAAAAAGGCAAATATAGTACCTATCTTTAAGAAAGGGAAAAAGGAGGATCCGGGGAACTACAGACCGGTCAGCCTCACCTCAATCCCTGGGAAAATCATGGAGCAGGTCCTCAAGGAATCCATCCTGAAACACTTGGAGGAAAATAGAGTGATCAGGAACAGTCAACATGGATTCACCAAGGGCAAATCGTGCCTGACCAACCTGATTGCCTTCTATGATGAGATGACTGGTTTTGTGGATGTGGGAAGAGCCGTTGACGTGATATACCTCGACTTTAGCAAGACTTTTGATACTGTTTCCCACAGCATTCTCATTGGCAAGTTAAGGAAGTATGGGTTGGATGAGTGGACCGTAAGGTGGATCGAAAACGGGTTAGATCAACGGGCTCAGCGGGTAGGAATCAATGGCTCGATGTCTGGCTGGCAACCGGTAACGAGTGGAGTGCCCCAGGGGTCGGTCCTGGGGCCGGTTCTATTCAACACCTTCATTAATGATCTTGATGATGGAATAGACTGCATGCTTAGTAAGTTTGCAGATGACACCAAGTTGGGGGGAATGGTAGATACTCTGGAGGGCAGCGACAGGATCCAGAGAGACTTGGACAAATTGGAACACTGGGCTGAAAGAAACCTCATGAGGTTCAACAAAGACAAGTGCAAAGTCCTGCACTTAGGACGGAAAAATCCCATGTACTGCTACAGGCTGGGGACCGATCGGCTAAGTAGCAGTGCTGTAGAAAAGGACCTGGGGGTTATGGTGGACAGGAAGATGAATATGAGCCAACAGTGTGCCCTTGTTGCCAAAAAGGCCAATGGCATATTAGGCTGCATCAGTAGGAGTATTGCCAGCAGATCGAGGGATGTGATAATTCCCCTCTATTCAACACTGGTCAGGCCGCATCTGGAATACTGCGTCCAGTTTTGAGCTCCCCACTACAGAAAGGATGTGGACAAATTAGAAAGAGTCCAGCGGAGGGCAACGAAAATGATTAGGGGACTGGGGCACATGACTTATGAGGAGAGACTGAAGGAACTAGGCTTATTTAGTCTACAGAAGAGAAGACTGAGGGGAGATTTGATAGCAACCTTCAACTACTTGAATGGATGCTCCAAAGAGGAGGGAGCTAGGCTGTTCTCGAGGGTAACAGAGGACAGAACAAGGAGCAATGGTTTCAAATTACAGCTGGGGAGGTCAAGGTTGGATATTAGGAAAAACTTTCTCACTAGGAGGGTGGTGAAGCATTGGAATGGGTTACCTAGGGAGGTGGTAGAATCTCCATCTTTAAGGCTCGGTTAGACAAAACCCTGGCTGGGGTGATTTAGGGGGAGTGGTCCTGCTTTTTAGCAGGGGTTGGACTAGATGACCTCGTGAGGTCCCTTCCAGCCCTATTAGTCTATGATTCTTGGGTTGCCGAGTTTTCAGTCCATTGCAGTGTGTAGGGTCAGTTAGAAGAGTTGCAATCCTGGCCAGCAATCAATCTCTTTGTTATAATAAAGAGAACAGGTGCTTGCTCACGCTCTCACACAGAACCTGCGAAAGGCCTGGTTAGCACTGCTGTTTATAGCCTGCTCAATATAACACTGAATAAGTCAGGGCTCAGCCATAAGCTCCCTGAAAGCAGTACGCAGGCGGGGAGACGCTATCCACAGCTGACCGGATTGGGTGAGCAGACACTGCCCCAAACTGAATGGCCATAATACAACTTTACCTAAAAACTTCGTACAGTTTCTGCTTCACAGGCAGTGTTATAGCTGTGTTATAAGTGGTGTGCAGCCACCATTTCAAACCAACTAGAATGTGTGATTAGATCAGAACGGAACGTAAATCACGGCTTACAAGCTCACTTAAAGCAGCTCCAGTTGTGGTTGCGTTGTAAGAGCAGGAAGGTGAGAGCTGGGCCATGCGCTCAACACATGTCAGTCAGCCAGGGCTGCCTATGATAAGCAGACACGAGGCAAGGCAAAGTAAATGGGCATTTCAGCTGTGTTTTCTGGCCCAGGGAGTTGTAGTCCGCATGCACGCCAGCTGCTCTTCATTGTGGAGGGACTGCTGGCTGGACAAGGGCAGGGAGTAGCTGTCACCTCTGCTGAACTAGGGCAGGTGCATTGACATCCAAGTGAGCTCAGGTTTGGACCGTGGACTCTATCCCAAATGCCCATGTGGGACCATGATTTTTTTCAAGATACGTGGGTTTTAGAACACTTCCCATTAGTGGTGCTACTAGCCCTGAGAAAAATCACCCCCGCCTTGCTGCTAATCACATTTGGAACGGTGTCCCGGTTAGTGCAGCTGTGCAGAACAGCAACCGGGTGCTAAATTCCCCAACTGGCAGACGACAAGGAAAGTGGCCACGGCCAGGCCACACTGCATGTGGCTCAGTGCTGTATACAAGGAGTTCATTAGCAAAGGCCTTGGTCAGGGTCTGAAATGCTCTGTGACTGTAAAAAGCAGGCTGTAGTGTTACTCCGTAGAGTTAAAATACTATTTCTGCAGGCCTGACACAACATGGTGCCTCTTCCCACACACGTATTCCTCCGCTCTCCCCACATAGATTCATTTAAGGCAACTTTTGGATTATTTGACTTCTAGGTTTGAGGCTTATTGTGCACAGTTTCACACTTTTCTCTACAATGTGTACAGAACCAGATACTCACGTGGCTCCAGGATCTGCTTTCATTTAAACTAGAAAGATAAATGTTGGAAATGTAAACCCTAAACACTCAACAACCAGACGGTAAATTAAAAAGTCAATATTTATTTTTAAAATTCCTGGCATTAAGTCAGGCTAATGGTTTTAGGGTCTGATTAATGAGGTTTGACTCTTTGGATAAGAGATACAGTCAAAAGCAGTCGTCAGCTCTGTACAGTGGGCAGCGTGGCCACTAACAGGAGTTGACGGCTCAGGAGGAGTAACGTAGCTTTGGAAGAATGTCTTGTTCTAGATAAATTGTATTTTTAACATTCAACAAGGTTAACACTAAAGAGCGAATGCCTCTTTGGCAAGGAAGGGAATTGCTGTAGAAAGACAGGTGTCAGTTACAATTCCACCCTCTCCTCTTTCTGGGTGAAGCTGGATTACATAGGACACCTACAGGCACGGGCCCAATTCTAGAACAGGATCATTAAGAAAAGAAGTTTGCGCCAGAAGTGCTGAACAGTGCTTGAGAACTTTTCAAGGCTAATATGTCTTGAAAGCAGAGGTTGCATTTTACTCCAATTGCGGCAGACACAGTGCAGTGTTTTGGGATTTTCCTGCTACAGAATTTACAGCGGTGTCTGCATCCAGGTTCACACACACCAAGCTGGGCTGCACTCTTCCCGAGCACCATGTCTCATCACCATGATAAAATTGTTGTCCCCTCCACCACTAGAAATCCAATTGCTGTGCTCCAAAACCAGTCATTTAATTGTTTGCCTCCCCATCCTGCCACTTGGCCCAGTCTGCAGGGTGACTCCCCATCCTCCCACTTGGCCCAGTCTGCAGGGTGACTCCCC